>OY987290.1:11079165-11425067 GCA_963920785.1 Sphagnum contortum | reverse complement strand
AAAAATGGAGGACAAGTTACAGCGCGGAGACCATCGCGTGAAGAGGAGCTTGCGAGGGAGGCTGTACCGGTTCCTAGGCTCCAGAAGACCCCACATGCGGGTCATAAACCGGAGAGCTATGAGGATATGGAGGATTTGGAGTATCCAGCATTATTGTACAGTGTAATGGAGCAGCATTTGCCATCTAATTGTTTAGGGGCGTCACGTGAGAAGAAGCTTGCAATGCTGGAGCGTGTTTTGGCCAAGTATCGACCTAATGGTGAGCGGGCAAAGGTAAACCCTAAATTTTCAGCAACCTCGATATATTCAACCTCGATTTTTCCAAGTGAAGTCTGAAAGATTTCTCAATGAGAGATACATGAGAAAGGAAAAACAGATAATACAATTGCTGAGTGGGCTTTTGTGCGAATTCTTGAACCTTCCAGTAACAGAAAAGAAAGCAAAAAGAAAAGAAAAATGTGAAGGATAATTAAGAGCACATGATGTTTTCATGAAGGCAGTAGGGTTTCAATATTTTGCATTTTCCAAGACTGGATTTCTCAAACTTGATATTGTCATACTGGTGGTAGTCACTCTCTCAGATGAAGAATGCCTAAGACAGTAACTACACCACTATGTTGCTGTTCTTTGTTTTCCATATTTCCTCCAGGTGTCACAGAAATTGCATGAATACATTACAACCAGGGAGAGTTGCATGCTCCTGTTCCAGACATTTCCAAAGCCCTAATTTTGATTTTTAGGTCAGTTGGGTCCATTGGCTATAGAGGAAAATGTATGAATAAAGAGTAAGAGGGCACAAAAGTAATTGATAGTGGCTTAGAATAGAGGATATTCGCTTCTTAGTTGTGAGATGTGGCCTCAAATGAACATCAGGGGCACGGAACCCTAAAACATCATGATGACTCATGGTAAAAGCAATATCCCCTTTTCTAATTCACTCCAATGTAGTATTTGCTTCTAGAACCTGTTTCCTATATGAAGTGATGTGCTATTGTGCTCTTTTTTTTTGTGACAGCAAGTCGGTGTGCAGTTTATTGGTTACAATGGTCTATAGTCTATACCCACTGTGTGGGGGAGCTGATGAAGTCCGCGGGTAAGTTGTGATAGAAAAGTCATATCGTACAGGTTACTCTCAATAGTTTCTAAACAATTGAGGGACTGTCACTGCTGTCTATACTGGTAGTCTTATAATTCATTTTCAACTTGTTCTTCCCTTCTGTGTATTTTCTTCTTGCCTGTTCTTTAGTCCTTGTCTGGTGTTTTTCTTTTTCCTAATTTTTTTTGGGCCTGGTTTTGGTTTCTTTTAATTGTGAGCATTGGAGATTTTTCCATATTCTTGAGAGTTGCCATTTTTCTGTTGAAATTGGCCAATAAACCTTCGACTTACACCTAGAGCTTGAGACTCCAGGAAAGCAAACTACAATTATGTTTCTGATGGTATCCTGGTGGCTATTTTATTTAATTTGTTCTGTATTATGCCAGGGAATAAGTCTGATCCACCAGCTCAATGATATTTTCTTTAGGGAGTAGAAACACTTAGACTGTCGTGTTGGGTTTTCTGATGGGTTTTCTTCATTTTATGTACATTAGGGTGTTGGTGTGCACATGATCACATCCTTTGGTTGTAGGCAAAGATGCTAAACTCAATATTTGTTTTGATCAAGCTCTTCAAAGTTACTACCCACAAATCCTTAGATGAGGATGCAACTTACAAAAATGCTTGACTGTATGGAGAAGCTCACAAAATGACCTTGGTCAAATTTTGAAAAGCAACTAACAAACATCATGGATGTGGCTTTGTGGCTTGAAAGTGTTGTGTATCAATGTCGTTGAAACTCTAAAGACACAGTGCTTCAAAAGCATCACATAGTTATACCTGTTGCTGTCAGGGGTTTGCTGTATACATGATGGAAGGGATTGGTTTTTCAGTCCTGGATGGTCAAAGTCATGTATAGAGAAATACATGAGCCAACACTCATGAGTGCTGTAAGATGGTCAAAAGGTTTTTGATGGAGACTTGGTGGTGTGCTTCATTTGAGTGCAGAAGCATCAGGAATACAGAGAGAGAATACGAACAAATTATCAGGTTGTGCCTTCTTCATCAAGTTCTTTTGCAAAAGGGATGGATATGTGAAGGTGTTTGATGAGAATTCACCAGTTGTCAGGGTATTACAGGGAGACATGGACTGTGGTCATTTCTGTCATGTATACTGAACTTATGGTTTACCACTGCAGCCACTGCATGAAGACCTCTATAGTTTTGCTCCAGAGCGATTCTTTGTGGGCTCATTCTTGGATGCAATCAAGGATGGATCAGAAGCTGCCCTACGTCATATTCTGATTGCGCATTCCCCAGGCGTTTTTACTTTCAACATGCTGAAGCCTGCCTTTTGCTCCATGATGTTGGAGGAGGTGCGGGCTTGACCAGAATTATTTTGATTGGAACTGTTGAATTAATTCATGGATGGCCTGCACAGATAGGGTATATGTGTGCCATCTCTGTGTCTGCCACCTGGAAATTCAACATGACATGGTGCTCTGTGTACAGGTTGAACACTTTGAGAAATGGGCTCAGGATGCAAAAGTCAAAGTTATGCGGCCCAATACAATGAACAACTATGGGGCAGTGCTAGATGATATTGGGATGGAAGACATGTTAAATGAGCTCATGACCCGATACCTGAACCCCATGGCTGCTGGTGCTTCACTGTCCTGTCTTTTTGCAGCACTCTATTTTGAAAATCTTGTCTGTCTCTTGTTATTCTCAATTCCATTTTGTGGTGTTTGGATCTTAGGCTTTCTTCTTCCCTCTCTGAAAGTTACATTGTCTTGTCAAAGTGCAGTGTTATTTCCGAATGTTGGTGGGTCTTCTCTAGATTCACACCATGGTTTTGTTGTGGAGTATGCCATGGACCGTGATCTTGATCTTGGTGGGTGTCACATTCCTTGTACTCTTCGAATAGCATGCCCCACTGGTTCACTGCTACCCCCCCTGCTCCTCCTCCATCTTTCACCTATCTTGATGGGTGTGTCTCTGATCTGACATGTTGAAACATCTGCAAGATGAACCCTAGCTGCAGGCATCCTTAGGCTTCTGCACAATAGGTGGTGACTGATTATCAGCTGTAGAAGGCAAATATATTGTCAAATCTTCCTGTAGAACCTACCTGCTTGCAAGTTTCTGCTATGTTTTGTTGTTTTGACTATTGTTTTATATGTATTGATCATCTGGTAGGATGTGGAACCATAATTGACAAGGATGTTGACTAGATGCTAATGTAAGTCAAGCTTGTTTTATCTTTCAAGGATTCATGATCTAAACTTGAATCAACTATCTGATCCATTCATCAGATGAGGTATCAATCTGTGGTTGATGTAAGGAAACTTTGGTTTCATCTCTTTCTGCAAAAATTGCATCCTTAATGTTCACTATTTTCATGCATTGCAGGCTTTCACGTTGATGACTCGGAGGTCACCCTTAATGTGTGCCTTGGGAAACAATTTGACAGTGGTGAACTTTTTTTTCGGGGTGTGCGATGTGACAAGCATGTAAATGGAGAAGCTCGACCTGAGGTTAGGCTCCCTGCCAGTTGATGGGAGGTTTAGGACCTAAAATTTATGTTTGCTTTCTGTGTGAACAAGGTTGAACTTAACAATAGTCCTTTCTTATGTGTTCATCAATGATTGTAGGAGGTGCTGGAGTATTCACATGTTCCTGGGCATGCCATACTACATGCTGGCCGCCATCGTCATGGTGCTAAGGCCATAACTTCTGGCCAGCGCACCAACATGATTCTTTGGTGTCGAAGGTGAGATTCTTGGTCTATTTTCATTCTTAGATTTCTGTCTTGATGTGATGTCAAGTGTTATATTCTCACATCTGCTTTGCTAGCATCAAGTGCTAGCCAAAACCATGACTAAGTCTTTCCCATTGCTCCAAGAAATGACAGAAACTCAGGATACAAATTGATTTGAACAAATTTGACCCAAGTTTTGAGTGGATTACTACTCTTATCTACAACCACTATTGGGGGACTGATGAAGACGGTGGGGAGTAATGGCAGCTAGTCACTGCCATGCATGATGAAGGTGATGGTCTGATTCTTTGAGAGTGACACTCACAAGGGTTATGATGCACATATTCTTGTCATTGACACCAAATTTGTTTGCTTACCTTACATGTATTTGTGTAGCTTCTCTGTGATTGCTTTGATGGTTGCTAGCCTCATACTTCCCAGATAATTGACCACACTATTTGGAGTTTGTGGTTCACTGTGGAAGCGCAGCCTACATGCCTACTAATCGGCTTTGTTGGCAGTTCTGAGTTTCGGGAGTTGAAGAAGTACCAGCGTGATTTCTCAAGTTGGTGTGGAGAGTGCCTATTGCGAAAGAAGGAACGCAGCCGTTGTCTTTCAAGTGCAAAACGACAGTTAGCTTCCTAACAATGCTAGTATGCTTGATGGCAGGAACATGGCATTTCATGTTTCCTAGTGTGTGTACATTGAAACAAATTGTGGATTGAACGGTTTCCTAACAGAGGCTCCTCTTCCGCACATTGTCAAATGAGTTCATAATTGTAAATTAGGCACATGTACATTGGTTAGATTTATTTTGTAAGCCCTTTATGCTCATGTCTGTCAAGCTCGGGCAAGTACTTCTTTTGGACTCTAGTGTTACGAAAGCCTTGATTGTATTACATTTATTCCTTTCCATTCATTGTTCTTTGATGGATTTGAAGTGTGGTGTGAAAGCATCTACCTTGATCTCTAGCCTTCTACAATGTGATTATTCCCATATTTATTGGTTGCAATTGGTGGATTTGGAAGCATCCAATCAACTAAGTTGATAGAATGGTACACCAATGGACATGCTTTTTGAGTTCTTCCACTTTTGACCCTTGTATTGCTAGTTTCTTTTGATCAAAACATTACTTCAAAGTCCTTTGACACTCTATTGATCATTTATGTGTCTTTCCAATGCTAGGTCTTTTGTTAGTTCCTTACCATTGCATAGTTATATTAAACTCCTTCAATTCATCGATTCCATGCAAAGATAGTCATTCCCAAAATCTGAGCATTCCTTTCAGAATTGCAGACGAATTTGCATCCTCATTTTCGTTATTATTTTCATTTTTGTTCTAACATTTATTCTCCCTTTCTGTCTGTTCAGAAATTCTAGTATTGCTGGAGTTAGCATCCATGTGTAATAAGCTTGACCCATGTGCTATTGTTGGGGCATTGCCAATCCATCTTTTATGCCCATTTCTTTCTTTGACTTGTGCCAAAAGACAATGAATTCAGTTTCATCCTCCTCCTTAGAGTTATTGCCCTTTCATCCATCTTCGCACACCAATTTCTTTTCAAAATCATTGTAGTTGTTCGCCGCCACGTCCTGTCTCTGTTTCGTAGGAGCCTACCCACTCTTCATCATTCTTGGAGTCTTTTTACCATCCCAGTACACACACCAAGGATATCTCTTGATCCCCCTCCATATCGCATGCAACTCATAATTCATCTTCTAGATAGAAGTTCACAAGAATTCCATGGATACAATTCACATTGGCTATTGGAATTGTAAGCAAAAATCCAGCCAACTAGCAAATCCAATTGGCATAAAGAAGATCAACCCAACTTCAACTTGTGAAATGAGGCTGAATCAACAGGAGTTCACCATGAAACATTCTCCCTTCCTGTTGTCTAAATGATGTCTGAGTAATATGATTGTATCAAATGGAGCCAAAGTTGTAAGGTCCAATTTGAGTCAAGGTTGTTAGTGTCCTTTTGCTGTTTTGGATATCATCCCTTTTTAGGTTTCGAATTGTCCAGTCAAAATGTAAGTAGGACATTTGATTGTGGCAATGTCCTTTTAGGTTAGGGTTAGCCTTTTTGGGTGAAGTTCAACACATCAAGACAATAGTTTGAAACATCTTGTTTGGCGGATTGGGAAGTTGAAGCCATGTTACTCTTACATACTCGTATGGTAGTGTTAAGTTCAACACATCAACACATTGACACATAATGTGATGGAATGGTTTTTAATGGAAAGTTGCAAATTATAAGGTCTTTTCCTGCAATTTTCCAGTACACAAATGCTTGTCTTATTATCACCATTTCAAACTCTTTTCATGAAATTATAGTTGGTGTCCCTGACTATTTGAGTTCTGTGCTAAATACATCAGGACAATGGTGCACCCAAAGGCTAAGGGTGGTGAGAGATGAATTCACCTAAAATACTAGAATTCTAAGAAAACAATTAAAATTAAATCCCAATGTGTGCCGTGTTGTGGCATGCTTAGCATTTGTTTGAACATGTATAGCTCAACATTGTTTTTTAAACTATGCCTATCAATTGCCCTAAAATGTCTAGTTTAGGGTCAACATGTTGTCTTGGACTTGCTAGTGGGGAAATGTTTATGGCTACACTTATAAAAGTGTGAGAAAGAAAAATTGCCTCAAAAAATAATGACCAAACATTCAGACACATTTTTCCTTGAAATGTGTACTAGAGGTTCACAAATCAATGGACATCTCAAAGGGCAATTTTTATCAAAAATTGAATCTTTGATCAAAGCACCTTAAGGATATATTGATCACAATTTTCCTTCATTGTAGGCTAAGGAATAGATAAATAGAACCTGAAATTGCTTTAAAAATAGATGTGATGCCGATAAAGCAATCGTTTTATAGCTTAGGTGAGAAGAGGAGAATAAAACAAACATGGAATATAAAATACGAAGCTTCATTTTCCCTGTGTATCATGAATTGCTAAACATATTGGAAAATTGTGAAATTGCTTGAACATGTCTTATAGTTCAAAGCAATATAATCTATTCATCCATTTTTCAAACACCCATTTCCCAATGAAAACATTCTTAAATTGCCTAGATGTGTCTTATGAATCAAAGTGATATAATCCATTCATTCTCGCATTCATTCATTCTTCAAGCACCTATAAATGTTGTCAAATTGCTTGGATGTGCCTCATGGATCAAAGCAATAGAGTCCATTCATCCATTCTTCAAGCACCCATGTTCCAATCTAGATGTTGTCAAATTGCGTTGATCAAAGCCTTATGGATCAAAGCAATATCATCTATTTGATCCATTTTTCAAGTACCAATTTTCCAATCCAAATGTTGTAAAATTGCTTGGACATAGATGATGGATCAAAGCAATATTATCCATTCATCCATTGTTCAAGCACCCATTTTCCAATCTAAACTTCATAGGTACATATTGCTTCAACATGCCTTATGGATCAAAGCAATATTAACCCATTCATTCATTTGTCAAGCACCTGTTTTTGGATCTAAACATTGTCAAACTGCTCCAAAGTGCCGAATGGATCAAAGCAAAGCAACAGAATCCATTCCTCCATTTTTCAAGAACCCATTTTTCACTCACTCTGAACATTGTTAAACTGCTTGAACATTCCTTACAGATCAAAGAAATATAATCCATTCATCCATTTTTCAAGCACCCATTTTCCAATCTACTCATGATTAGAGAGATAGAGAGAGAGAGAGAGAGAGAGATGATTTATCTCCCCAACGATTAAAAAAATGGGCAAATCACTTGACATCAAGTCTACTAGCAGCCCAAATACATTCAACATGGAACAGGTAATTTGTCTTCCATAAGCCTAATATTAAAGAGGAGGCTGAACTTATTCAGTAAGTAGCTAATTTCAAGCAGTTCTATTGCTCCAATCATTAGCTATACATTACTTTATTGTTACCGATTGCAGTATGTAAATATGTTATTTGAAGTGAAATAGTCTAGTCCTAAAAACTCTGTATACATAGTTATTGTTTCCAGTTGCAATCTGCAAATATGTTGTTTGAAGTGAAAAAGTCTAGTCCTGAAAAGTCTTACCAGTTTTCATTTCATTCAAGTGATGTGCACTAATTTTATCTGTCTGCCACAACACCGACAGTGTAACTCCCATGAAAACCAATCAACCATGTCTTGGATCTTGACAAAATTTGCATCCATGACCTGCAAGGCAATGTAAAAATATCATTTGCCTCATATTCCTGATTGTTCAGAATGTTGTGAAAGCATCATCTCTGGTCAAATGTGCTGCTGTTCATCCGATTTTGCTGCATACCAGCTTGTGAGCTGAAAAATTGCTGATCAGTCTCTTGTCTCTAGCAGTGATGGGTGGGTATTTGATTTTCTTAATGACCGCTCATTCATGTTTTTTAAAAAAATTCAGAATCAGAGAACCACCAATTCTGTGTACTTGAAAGAAAAAAATCCGAATCAAAGAACCACTGGTCCAGGTATTTCCAAAACCTCAAAGAGCTGCCAGGTTTCATGGAAGAACTAGCAGTTCTCTGGGTGGTTCTTTGACTTTTTCAATTCTTTGAGAATGGTGATTATATATCAGATTATGTATCATGCATGCCACTATGCAAATCAAGTGGGTGTTGTTTCCAATCTGGCTTTACTCTCCTGGTTGAACAAGACAAGGATGCCAGTTTCTTGAATTTCAAAGATTCCTTGAATTATAAGAAGACAGGAAGACATGACACATGAAAGCAAGAGAGTTACTTGATGTGATAACTGGTATGCTTCTGTTTGAAGGAGTGAACATCTCAATTGTAAAGTTATAGAGGCACATTCTTAATTCAAAAATCCTCGACATCTGCTCAAGCCAAACCCCAACAATCCCGTCAACTATGTAGTGACAATAACTGTCAATTTACCACTTTTATTCATTGCTTTTTGTTGCATATACCAGTTTTCTTTCTCATGGACAGGCATTCTTAGTAGAACAAGATTGCAATGAATTTGCTGAGTTTGCAATTAAAACCTGGGAGAAAATGGACAACAAAAATGCCACTTCATATTGTGATTTTATCATATTCATGGGCCTTCTATCTGTATCAGAATCTAATGAGCAGCAAATTCGGAAGGATAGTTACCGTGGTGTGCGACAAAAGCAGGGGATTTTGTTCTCCTCAATAGGGAATTTGTAATCATAAGTGAGCTCCTCACCAGCTGAAATTGCGCGCTTTGAGTAAATCACCACCTTTTTCTGGCCTTCTACTGATATAATCTTTGTGTAACAGTTTGGCTGCACAACATGTAGCACATGCTTTTCTCATGATTTTCCTTTGTGACTGAAGAAAATGCCAAGAGATAGTGGAGCAAAAATTCATGTTCAAGGATGATCTTGGAGCACCCAACTATGAAATGGCAATATATTGGAAATCCATTAGAAATAGCATCAATTATATTGTTACCCAAGGCACAAGGTCCAGGGTACAAGGTTGAGGTTGCAGGGTCTGGAGTTGTTAGCTAATGGGTTCATGGTTAAGATAAAGTTAAGGCTCACGTGGTAGGTGATGTAACAATACAACAAAAAGAAATCATAAAAAGGAGTTGTCATTTGCACATTACTCTTGTGCAGATAACAAACTGAGAGTGATGCAAGAAAAGAGTTTAGAGTTCAGGCTTAGAGCTTACATCACAAGAATGGTTGATGAATCTGGCCAGGCCACCTCGTCTTGTTGCATCCACCTGTATGAAAGAGAAATTCATCTGATTTTCTGAGTCCACTAATAGCAGGATAATCTAGATACTGATCAGACAACTGGCAGCTTACAAAACTCCAGTTTGCTCTTATTTAAGAAGATTTGTTGAATTTTTGTGACAATACACACATGTATGGACAGAGAGGTGAGAGAGAGAAAGCACCACAATGTCATCATCAACACGGAACAGATAACTGCTGCCAATTCCCAGGGTTTCATACTGATGTTCACGTAAATCTGAGACCTGCAAATTGTTGACAAAAGAATTGTCCTGCTGCTTTAGGTGTACAACCTTTTTGCATTGATGTGATGTGACATTCATGAGGGAGCAGGAAAAATGAAAATGCCATTTCATATCTCAAAGAGGCAACACATGAAAAGACCTGAAATCACCACAATTAATCCCCTACTGAGTTTGAAGGAGAGAGAACCTGCCGTCGAACAATCTCACCAACATACTCAATTACAAAGTCCCCTGCATCAATGTGTTCCAGTGCCAGTAATCCCCAGTCATGGATCTTACTATGTTGAAATCTCAGCCGCTTCTTGCGAGCCTGTTCACAGTGCCCAAGCATCATGGCACTCTTCAGATGTATCTCAAAACCTTACAGAAACCACCCAATCTGAATATCCAGAAGAAGTTGAGTTTAGTTGAGTTTGGAGTCAAAGAATGCATAACCTTGAGCTGATTGAATTTCAACATATCAGATCCCTCTGCAGCAATAACAAGCTTGCGAAGAGTAGCCCGGTTTGTGCGAGCAGACTGAAGGTTGTTCACAATACTTGAGCTGGAGTGCTGCAGGAATGTGAGATTTGTAGGCTCCTTAAACCCCTTGAACAATCTCCGCTTGGCTCCATTACGAGACCACTGACGCCACACCCAACCTTCAATGGAACACCGGGCACATCCTTGTGACCTTGGACCCACCAAAGCCTTTCTTTGGCTCCTCTTTCCCACACTGCCTTTCAGCTCAACACCAGGCTGACATTCAAGACTTGAGCCATGAGTGCTTTCATTTACAAACCCTCCCTCACTCACTGGAACCGGAGTCATAATCTTCCTGGAGGAACATTTTCTCAGCCATGGTTTGAACTGTTGAACTGCATCCACTTCTCCTCTACTTGTGACTTTGCTGCATTTGACCGCAGTTGAGAATCCCAGTGTCTTCTGTGAAGACCCATGCTGTAGCTTTTGTAGTGATACTCCACTCAGGCCAAGAATGTCCATCATAGCTCTGTCTTTCAGCCTTCCTTCTTGAGCATTATGTCTCATTACTCTCTCAGCTTGCTCTTTTCTTAAGAGAACATTCTCCTTAGCTGCAGTACTCTTAGATTGATAATTTTGCCTTGAATTTCTCAGCACCCTATTTTTTGCTGTTGAAGGCGTGGCAAGGTTTCTGCCAGACTCCCTGCCTCTGCTCTGAAATTGGGAATTCTTGAGGACAGTGACAGAAGTTGTCATCACCTGGTTTCCAAAGCTTGAAGGCATGGCATCATTTCCACTAGCAGGTGGAATTGGAAGCTTCAAAGAAAGATCAGGGCTAGTGGATATTGAAGTGTCCACAAAACTGCTTGTCTTTGGTGTATCCTTTTCTGCCTCCATATGTTTCTTCCCAGGGATTGTTCTAACCACACAGCCCTTTTTCCTTTCGGCTGTTACACTATCAAGTTTTGAGCTTCCTTGCAATCCAGGTTGCTGCAATGAAGGGGGCAAACAAGTAACTGTTTCTCTTGCCCTACTTGCAAGAGGCTGAAGTCTGCGCTTTTTCAGCAGTGGTGCACTTTGGTCATCTACCTTCAGACCCTCCACTGTAGCTTCTATGCATGAGCGGTTTCTGATCTTTGGGACATTCAAAAATTTTCCTGCACATGTATTTGCCTTTGCTCTCCTTCTGTTGAGCCGCTTAAGCAGTCTGTTGGTGAACATGGCCTCCTCAGTGTTTCCTGCCAAAACTAATGGTACCTGATTCTGTGGTTGTTTGTGTTCGTCAATTGTTCTTGAGTTCTTCAGAGAATTCCTCAACGTGTTACTTTTCACATTATGTGGTAGCCTTTCAGAGTGTATGGCTGGATTGGCTCTACTTGTGGCTTGAGAACTGGATCTCTTAAAAATCATGTTTTTAGCTTGCCTGATGCCCATGGGTTGCAGTCTCTCAAACCAAGCCATAGAATTCCTCTTCTTTCCAGCTATTCTCTCTGCTGAAGTCGGCTTACAGCAGGGAGATGCAGCACACAATGACTGTCTGTTCTTGAACTGGGATCTCTGCTCATGCACAGCTGGGTCTTGAAATGGTGGTGTCCTTCCTCCCAGGGATATGGCAGCAGATTTCACTGGGATCTCCACCTGGAGATGCCTTCTGAAACCTGAGCAGAAACCACAATAATACAGGAAAGAAAACACTTCAGAATGATGTATTCTCTTCACAAGCTCTGTAACTGGGTGTCTGGTAGCCAGCTCTACACAGTGAGAGCAGGAGTTTTTCTCCAGAGAGAATTACCATGTAGTGGTGGAGCTGTCAATCCAGGGGCTTTTGAGCTACATGTGCTCATTACACCTGCTGGGCCAAAGCCTGGTGGAGGACTCAATGATAAACTGGGAGTTTGTATTTTTCTTGATGTTATCCATGGAACTCCACCCTACGATGGAATGAACAAAACCATTAGAACAGAACTGCATAGTTACGAGAATCCTTCCTATCTGAGACTCAGGTTTTGTTTGTCATAATGGAGTTTCCAGAAATGGAGGATCTTGACAAAAGGTGCAGTAGGCAGAGGAGTTACCTTGTGTGAAGGTAATGCAGTTGCAACACCACTGAAGCCTGGAGGCATAGACTGAAATGACAGAGATGGAGGCTGGCTATATGATATCTGAAAGGGTCTCTGCAAAATGTATAAGACTCAAAAGAATCTTACTACCTTTCAAATCTTTGTTCCAAAGAAACAACCCATTAGATCTAAACTGATGATCAAATCCAAAAAAGTTCAAGCTATAAATGTTGCAAAACTACCAAATATGATTTCTTTCCAAGCAAAGACAGCTCCTTTCTCGTATCCACAGACTTCCTAACCTTGTGAAGAGCAGATGGAGGACCCAAAGGTTAGACGATTGAAATTCATGCAGAAAGAAATGATGCACACATGTGATGGTTGTCCTCCAATACTTGCCTGCATTGAAGGACTTGCCGTGATTCTTTTCTCTGAGTTCAATGATTCAGGTTGCTTGCCCATGATCCGCAGTTGCTGTTGTGCATGAGCCCACTCACGGAGAGGCTGGCTGATGACAGAATCAAGGAAGCCCTTATATGCAGCTTTGATGGTGACTGCATGAAGATGTTGCTGGACATACTCAAGAGCAACAGCTCTGGGACTCTTACCAAGGGAGCTGTTTCCTGTGCTATTTTCACCTCCCTGTTCTGAAAAGCTGTGATTGGTCACCAAGGTGTGCTCAAAGATCATGCCCCTTTCAACTAAAACCAACAACTTGTCCAAAGGGAGAGGTGGAATCTGGGCTGCAATGTGGCAGATCTAAGACATAGAAAACAAAGATTATCATGCACAAACTCAGATTGGAGCAAACATTTAAAACTTGCAGATGCTAAGCAAAACTTCATCCAATTGAGCTGAGGCATTGTGTAGGTGCGATGTGATTAACTGAGATTTTCACAAACTCAGGTTTATCATGAGAATAAAAAATAGATGGAAAACGCATTGAGAGTCAGCTGTATGAGGGAGGCAGTGACTATGTGCAAACTTTCCTTTCACTTTATACAGGTTAGTCCTCTGTTTGATGTGGTCTAAAGAGTGGAAAAACATATGGGTGTTTAGGATGAATGAAGAAAAATTCTATTAACATTATTGCCTACAGGTACTGAAGTACTCAAATTTGCAGAGTTGAGAAAGTAGGCTCATAGCCCAACATTCACCTTGAGAGAACCATAGAGTTGACCTGCATGGAACCACTGCCATAGCTGCCACACAGTGAATGGTCCCTTCATGCTGCGATCTGCCCCTTCATATTCCCACACAGGTTCCATCCATACCTGAAGCAGCATCAAAACCTTCCAAATGCTCAGTGTATGCTCCACAATGCCTGGGAGTTTAAGGTCAAGGTGGATAATTTGAAGTGAAATCAGACCTGGTCATGGACACCTGTGCTGGGGCCAGGTCCTCGCATATCCCCTGCAGGTATTGTCTGTCTGGGTGGCAGATAAGCACCTTGACAAGAGTCTGCATATCCTGTATTCAACACATGGTGCATAGCCACCCTTGGTTGTTCCAAGTGCAGCAAGCCTGGAGATGCAGATGTAGTTTTCAAGAACCCTGAGGAGCTCAAAGGAAATGACTGGGTTGTTGATTGTATGACTTGAGAAGTGCCTCCTGGCACTGAGATCACAGGGCAGCCCTCCAGTGAATTCCCTGGCAATGCAGTCCTGAGTTGTGCTATCCCACTGATGGGCTGCTGTGATTGATCAATGATACATGCAGAGCATGACTCTAGATTTTCAATTACTAGCTTCAGCAGAAATGGTCCTGTGTATACACCTGATTGCACCTGATACACTGGGAGATCACTTGACAAAAACCCAGTTGCCAAAGCTTTTTGTAAATGCTCTAGTTTGTAGGGTCCACTTAAGCTACCATTAACATCATGATAAACCCACCCATTTGCAGCTCCAACAGGCCCTGCACATGCTGCATTCTCTGATTCCACTGTCATTTCTGGTTCAGGCTCATAGGTCCTGCATGATTTGTTTCTCCTCCAAGGCCTGGAAGAGACATTCCGTTGGTTAATTCCACTGACATGTCCTCCATCATCATCACGGTCTCCCTGTCTATCTGCAATACTTCCAT
Source organism: Sphagnum contortum (assembly GCA_963920785.1). Taxonomy (NCBI): domain Eukaryota; kingdom Viridiplantae; phylum Streptophyta; class Sphagnopsida; order Sphagnales; family Sphagnaceae; genus Sphagnum; species Sphagnum contortum. The sequence goes on along the minus strand of OY987290.1, from coordinate 11,410,676 downwards.
GTCTGCAAGTGTCAACATACTTGCAGCTTGACTTTATACTATAATTCAACTCTCTTTTATCAATTGTTTCTTCAATTTGCACTTGCAGCTGATGGGTTCTCTTTACTGACATACTGTCAGCATAATCTGAAGCTGAAAAAAGTTTCCTATCCCTGGTATGCTGCTGGCCTGTGTGACACGGCTTGAGAACAGAAGAGATGACTGTCCCTTCAGTGCTGCTTTCACCCAAGTGAAGCTCCCCAACAACACAATCATCCTGCTGATTAGCCCTGTCAAACATGGATGGGGGCTCACAAACCCTCCACATGGTTATTGGGCATCCTCCAGTGCATCCAGAGTGCAACAATTCCTCAACAATATCATTCTCTTGCTCATCCAGTCTTGCCTCCAGTGTCTTCTCAGGTGCAAAACATACTCCACTACTTTGCAAGCTCTTACTGAACTCCTCTTCAGGCTTCTTTACAACCAGGGCTTGTGAATCTACATGCATGTCAGGTTTCACGCTCCTCATTGACTTCAATTCTTTACTAAACTCCCTCTCTTGACTGGCTAGATAGGACTCAGGCATGTTTGATGCTTCAAACTTCTTGACCTCCCCTTCTTCAGTTCGAGTCTGATTTCCGCAAGGCTCCAGGACTTGCTTGTTTTCAAGAATGTTGCAGCCTGAAGTTTTTCTACCTTGTGGGTCATCAAATGTGACATGCAAATCTGACAAACCTTCATAGGCAACCTGGATCTGCTCTCTCCTATAAAGTTCAAGCATAAAAATTCAGATTAGTTCACTCTCAATGCTCTTTTGACCCTGTGTGAGTTCTTTGCAAATTTTTATATCATGTTCTCCTTCTCCCACAGACAGGTCTGTGCATTACCCTTATCACAAAAACACTAGCACATCTGCTTTTGTGGAGCTGTCCAACAGATGTAATAGTTTGTTAAGCTGGATAACAGAAGTGGTTTACAAGTGGGTAGAGGGGGATAGTTCAAGGAAGCCCTGGGAAACACCTTTGCCCATCCTCATCAGCATCAATATTCTGCCCAAGAACATGACTATGTTCTGGAGCTTCTTCATGATGAAAAACTGGGTGTGAACATTCAGAGCCTCTTTTTCTGTCAAAACCCAAAACCTCTTGATCACCGCTCTTAGTTTCCACATGTCCTTTGGCTCCTTCAGATCTGCCATTTTGGACTTCTTCATTGGATTCTTGTACCCTGATTCCATCTGGATTCACTTCAGTTACAATCCATTTCTCATCCTCTATATCTCTGCCACCAGTTGTTGGAACATCTGTTTTTCCAGGCTCAAGCTTCTTTGCTTCACCAGCATAGATATCCACCTGCTGTAAAATGCTGACCTCACTGGTAATGCATTTTTTCTTCATGTCCTGCACATTCCCTGTAGTTGCCGCTGTCTCTGACATGTCTTCTGACCTTTGGCACCTTGGATCATTGGAACTGTCAAGATCCATATTACTGCCTGAAACTCTATCATCACATACTTCTTGCTTGAAGTCACCTGCCAAATCTAGTACAATGTTCTGAGCTTCATGCATCCAGGTTGCATTGAGCTCCAAACTCCTGCTCTCAGCCTTGGAGTTCTCCAATATTTTGTTAGGTGGGAATAGCAAGTTGGCCTTCTCTTCCCCTGCACTTGCTTGGTCTTTGCACTCATGAGTTTTGGTCTTGATTTCATCTGCTGCAACAGTGTGTTCCATGGCCTACTCCAATGTCAAACAGTGTGCACCATAGAATAATCAGTCAGCATTGCAGCTTCAGCATAGCAATTTACACACAGTCTGGTTGCAGACTTAACACTCGCCTAGTCTGTGAATATTTCAGCTCAGTTTCTGCAGGAATACAAGAAAGCCTTAACATATAGCATATGACACAATAAACCCAGAAAAGTTCAGCAAGCTTACAGAACTGAAGCTCTCCACAAGAAAAGTTTACCACAAAAATCACAGGAAAGATCCATAAGCTTTTGAGCCAAACTCTCCACAAGAAAGTCCAAAGCTTTCATGTACTACATACAAAATGAAGCTACATATATAATTTAATTTTCAACAATCAGACCTTGTGCTTTAAAATGACTCTGACTAAGTTGAAAAAAAACTACAGATCCAAGCATGTTCCAAGGGAATGTAAGGAACAATCTATGAAGACACAAATCCTGTTCCATTTCATCTGTCATGGGTCTTACTGGGTATGTTTCACAGAGGCTGTCTTCAAAGGTGTTATCTTGCTGATCTTGTGTTGAGTCATGGCACTTGTCACTGCTTTGCAAAAAGCTGTTGGGTTTGAGGGGTTGTCCCTGTAACTCACACAATGGTTGCTCAAACAGAGATCTGATGGAAGTCTTGTACTCACCTGTTTCCTGTTCAAAATCAGACCTCCACATTGTAATTGGCCTCACTCCTTTCTGGATATCATCTGTTGGAAATCACCAGAATTATGTACTTACTACTCATCTTCAAAACCTAAATTGAATACAGCAATGACAATGACTCATATTAATAAGAAGGGTCACTGAAACAAACAGAAGGAAACAAACCTGCTGTATATGCAGAGAAATTCCAGGACATTCTTCAGTAACCCCTGGTGGAGGTGGCTCCTCTGGATATTGAGAAGTGACAACAGATCCAGTGGGAAGATTATCCCATTGCAGACCTGTAAAAAAGTAGGCAAGGGAGTTATTGAATATCTGCAAATCCAAGAAAGTCCAGTGGAGCTGCCAACACATTGAAAGTTGGTGAACAATGGAGTCATTAGATGCACCAGTGTAGACCAAACCCAACCACACGTATTGTACATCTAATAACCTGGAAAGTATAGGCTTGCAAATGCACACCTTGTGTTTTCTGTTCTTGGGCCGCATCTATCAATGTCATCTGTTGGTTTGACTCCAAAGATCTAGTCATAGATGAGCCACATCTCATGTAAGGCTTTGCCATAAGACAAGTAAATTGGAACACAACAACGAATGTCACCTTGCTGTCATCTTAGTGAGAGGGCAGGTCATTGTGTATTTTAGCCCTAGATCCTCAATTGATTTTGCAGAGGAGCAGTGATTCCTTGTGACAACTGAGAATGTGATGAAAGAGCTATGACATTTGGACTCTCTACCCTGGAAGTCCGGCAAGAACTTGTGTTCTGATCATATGTGCAACATCTAGATTGGAGAAGATGATTATGTGAATATTCAAGCACTTATGAGGTAGTTCAGTCTTACATTGGGAAGTCTTTGTCTGCTGTGTTCCAAGAGCACAGCCCTGCTGCCCAACCAGCTTCATGGTCATTTCCCCCTTGCACCTGCAAAACCTGTCCATGTCCACTTCCAAATCCTTGAACAAAACTTCCACAGGGTGTTTCCAGTGGAAATACTATTCCATCATGCTGTTGCCCTGGATAGAAATTGCAGCTCCTTCCACATTCTCTTCTTGCTCTATCCCTGCTAATTGCTGCGAAGTGCCGCTCCAATGGAGTGGAAGCAAACTCTTCCTGAGGATAGGCAGAGGCAGTGTCTGCTTGTTCATCGTCACTGAGACCCCACCTGCTGATAAGGTATTGCGCATGTTCAATCTGCTTCCTCCCCCAATCCTGGTCACACAAGAACCCCCTGAGTCAATAAACTGTTATTGAAGAGTGTACCAGCAATTGCAACCAATCAGCTGTGGACTACTTTGCACCCTTGGGAAATATCAACAACAGAATAACTATCAAACAGGCAATCCAGTGTGACAGTTAGCCACAGAAACAGCTACCATCCAAATACAGATCAATTTCCAAAGTGTAGAACCTGCACAGGAGTTGTTGCATTATGGTATCCAGGGTTCACAACACAATTCTCATAGTCCGTGTTGCTTGGCAGGAAATAGTTTTGCTCCGCATAACCTCCCTCGAAACCATGCTGGAAACCTTGCTGTAACATCAGTGCCTGAAACAGAACCGCCAGAAAGCAATAGATGACCACAAGTTTGTTTGAGGATTCTGAAGCAGTGTCTGTGGCCTTTTGCAGCATAGGGATGTTATTCCTTCTACAGTGCAGGAAAACGTCACTCTTCAATTATGGACTCAGGGAGTGATGGATTTATCAATAAGGTTCAAAAATCAATAGTGCCTTATCTGGCTCTGGTGGTGCCACTCCAAAGCAGAAACCAAAGATTTGACCTTGGAAATAACAATTTCTCAAGAGACCCATTGACTTCAACATGGAAAGGGTGAATCCTCGGTGAGAACAAGGCTCCCCAAAAACCCAAACTGAAAATTATTCCTGTCTTTGATTGCCTAAGCGCACTTTGTGGACTGTACATCAAGACTCCAAACTTCCATCCTAATGACACAAATTTCCTCTTACACAAGACTTCCACAATTTTTCTCTAGATGATGTACACGACAGAAGATTCTGATCAGTGTTGACACTAATGTAGAACCACATGATTCTGATCAGTTTTGACACCAATGTCAAAACATTCAATTCTCATCAGTTTTGACGCCAGTGTAGAAACATGCAATTCTGATCAGTTTTGATGCCAAACATAGGATTCTGATCAGTGTTGATGCCAATATTTCTGTTCTTCTTAGACCTGAACATCATGTGGACAGAAAAGCTCTCAAACTGAAAAATCCAAATGTCCTCTGCACTTTTGAGTGCAACATCACAACAAAAACAGAGAAGAAGCAAAAGATGGTGCTACATTTTCTTTTGGCCTTACCTCAGGAGCTTCGGTGTAGTAGGGAGGAAGCATAGATGGGGAAGATGGCTGCCACACACACCCATGCTGCATTTTTCATGCAAGGTTCCTGAAACCCACATCCCAACTCATTTCCTCTCATATCACTTCAGAGTTATTCACAGCCATGAGCAATGATCATCAATTCAACCAATCTATCGTTCATGTATCCAATTTCTCTTCATAATCAATTCATTATTATTGGCAAAACAAATGCAATGTTTTGGCAAATCCAAAACATCCAAAAAAGAAAAAAACAGCAAAATATATTGCTGGAAAAGAAAAACAAACGTGATTTTGGAAAAAGATCCGTCAGATAACTCTCACCAAAACAAATTTTTTTTCACACCAAGAATGATTGCAGCAGGCATACAAAACATTGTCATGGTTGTAGGTTTTGTTTCTTACTAGTCTGCAGTTGTAAAATCAAAATGGATCTTCTTCTTCTTCGTCTTCTTCTTCTTCTTCTTCTTCTTGATGGTTGAAAAACTGGAAAGCAGATACAAAGATCCGGTGTGGAAAATCCTCCAGATCCAAAAGCAACCGAAAACAAAGTACCAGCTCTTCTATAATACTAACAGAGAACCAGACAGAATTGAGACACAAACAACCACCAAGATTGATACGGAAAAGATGGTTTTCTTTTGAGAAAAAGCGTTGTTGTTGTTTGTTCGTTGATGATCGAAGACAAAACACCAGCTCTTCTTTAGTTCTGACAGAGAACCAGACATAATTGACACAAAACAACCACCAAGAATTACTGGGAAAAGAGCAGCAGCATCAGCAGTAGTCGTTGTTGTTGTTGTTGTTTGTTGATTGGCGATCGAGAAAAAAATAATGGCTCTTCTTTACTTCTGACAGAGAACCAGACACAATTGACACAAAGATCCACCAAGAAGACTTACTCGGAAGAGATGATTTTCTTTTGAGAAAGAGCGTTGTTGTTGTTGTCGTTGTTGTTGTTGTTGTTGTCGTTGTTGTTTGTTGATCAATGATCGACAACAAAATGCCGGCTCTTTCTTTAGTTCCGACAGAGAACCAGACAGAATTGAAACAAACAACAACCAACAAGACTTACTTGGAAAGGATGATTTCTTTTGAGAAAGAGCAGCGTTGTTGTTGTTGTTGTTTGTTTGTTGATGATGATAATGATGCAAATGTGGCGATCTGTTTGTTGCATGCACTCCTGATTCCGGCAGCAAAAGATTTAACACAAATCTTGTGTGGCAAGGTAGAAACAAAGACAAAGAAAGACAGAGACATAGAGGAAGAAGGGAGAGATCAAGATGTGCAAAACTTCGGGAGCAAAAAGGTCGACGAGCTTCTTCGCCTCGAACTTCTTCGCGTACGCAGTTCCGCGTATACGCAACAGAAACTACGGCTTGGTACGTAGTATTTGTGGGGGTGTATTATTGGCTATATCATCTTTATGGATGATCGCCAAATTGTCACCTTGGCTATTCACAAAATTGACAAAGAAAAAAACAAAAAAAAACAAAAAAAAAAAACACCATTGAATGTTACATTGGCATCATTAAATAAAAAATCAAATTTGGTTTTTACATAACCTTAGTGGAACTCCATGGTCCAAGGGAAAGAGCTTTGGATTTATCCAAGGTTATTATATAATGTCATTTCAAAAATAAATAAATAAAATAAAATTGTAATGTTATCAAAGTAATTTAAGGAGAAAAATAGTCATATAAAATTGAAGACATCTTTTATTTTTAATTTTCAAATAGATGAGAAATGTGAATTTAAGCTTTGATCATTTTTTTATATTAAAAAAAATTCAAATTCAGTTGCAAGTTAAGGTAAAGTTTTATTTTATTTTATTTTATTTTCTACTTTTATGATTCATTCTACTTTTTGAAATTTATATGGTAATTTATATTTATCATTATGATCAAATTTTTAAAAAAAAATGATTTATGTTATATTTAGCTTGACTTTTGAAAGAATAATTTTCACTTTCAATAAATCCAAAGTTCATTTATTTCTTAAAATTTTTAACTTTTATGTCTAGTTTTTGAAACTTATGATAATTTAAGTTTTTATTGATGTTTCAGTTTTATGATAATTTTTAGCAAATTTTTTTTTAATTGCATTTAAGTTGATTGGAGTTCAATTCGATTATTAATCTGAATCAAAATTCAAGGTGCATCCATCCAATGTCATTAGATAATTTTAATTCCAATGAAACAAAATTTGCACCAAAATCATTTCATTTTTCTCTGTCAATTGATTGAGTTGATTCATCACTGGTAGTGCACAGCAGCAGCACGTTTGTTTAAGTACAAATTGTATTTTAGTCATGAAGGAAAGTGCATATGTTTTAGCCAACTTCAAAACAGCACTAGCAACGTGTGCACACAAAGTTCAGATGAGGATGATCTAGTCAAGAAAATTTAGCTGCCACAATTAAGATGATAATGATACAGTCAAGAAAATTTCACAAACCATGATTTGCAGGTTCTTCTTGAAGCATTGAAATGCAGAGAAAGTTAGTAGTAACTATAATTGTGAATCAAGACTCGTGGAAGTTGAAAATTTTCAATGGTTGGCATGGATTCCCTTGAGAAGGGCTTCAGAAAAAGTGTGATTGAATAGCCGCCATCCAACACACGCACGCACGCACAATTGAATTTGAGAGCACCAAGACTCTAGGGTTCTACCCTTGGAAAAAGATAAGAAGCTGATGGGGACCCATAATCAACTACCCCAAACCTGTTGCACATTCATGAGAATTTATGAACTCAAGGCACATGCAGGCACAGATGTAGTTAGGACCGTATCTTTGGACTGCTAGGCTCCATGATGATGACTCCAATGATCTCAATGGCAAGCATTTCACAGATTCCCCACCAGTTAGTTGGGTTGCAATGCTTTTTTCCTATCCTGTGGGATTGCTCATTTGACCCAAGAAATGTTAAAAGAACCAATGATTTCTCTACAAGAGAATCAAACATGTGTGCTCCATATTTCCTGGAATACGCCACTTTCCTGGAGCACACATGGTTGATTATTTTTGTGCTCCAGCTTGTTGAGTGGATAACAAATTATATGACCATCTAGCAACAGTTGCTCACAATAACCCAGGCAGCATTGAAACTATGAACTATTAGAAATAATGTGAGTGCAGAAAACACATATTCTGACCATGTTAGAGACATTTTTGGTAAGACAATGGGACAAAAGGAAAACGGTCTGTTGTTTTGCAGGAAGAAATGAGAGCATGAGTTTTACTAATGCACAAGTAGTCTTTACAGAAGAAGATGGCGAAGAATGAAGGGAATTAGTCAATCACTCCGACGCCCTTGAGGCCAAGAACGATGCCTACGCCGATGATGTGTCCCAGGACGCCGAATGCCAAGGTGTCTGTGGCGGTGAAACCGGCGGGATCGCCGGTCTGGAGGCCGGAATCCCTATCCACCAGCTTCAAACCGGCAAGAGCTTTCCTGTTGGCGGAAGGTGCAAGACCAAACCTTCCAGCGAAGAGAAGGAGTGTTGTGGACGCAACTATGATCTGTTCGGAGCACGAAACAACAATATCATCATGTGCAGAGAAAGAAGGGTATGTTCGAGTAGATACTCCGCCATTAGAAGACATATACATACAAAAACAAGGAGTATGCATGCATCCACAATGTCCACAGACAAAACAAGAACGATGAAGGATACTGGAAGAACTTACAATGTTCGTGGGAGATCCGATGAAGTCACAGCGAGCACCTAAGGCGCCCTTTCCCTTGACGGATCGTGGAAGCATCGCCTGCATCATGCATCGAGACCAGAATTGTTTAGAAAAGTGTGTACTAATCTCCACACAAAAACAAGAAGCAACTGAAGAGAACACTACGGACTTCAGGAGGAGACGAAGAGAAAAACCTTACCACGCTTTGGACCTTGCTGAAGCTAGTGCTAGCCTTAAGACCTTGAAACTCCTTCGACAAGGGAGCAGCTGCTGCGGTCACATTGACGGAAAGCGCGGCTGAAGCGGCCATTGCTGCAATTAGTTAGGTCTCAACAAATTTTTTTTCAAGAAACAACAATGAGCCACTCTGCAAACGCGTGGAGACACAACGAAAAGCCGAACTGCCAAAGTTACTGAGAACACAACACACAAATGCAAAAATCGCAACAAGAAAGTGCGAATTTCTACAGAGCTTGGCGATGGTCGTGGGGAAGACGAGAGAGCATTTCACGGGCAGACCACAAAACTAATCCGTTTCATTGGGTTTCAGTGGTAGGAATCCTATCTGCTTTGCATAGTTGTGGCATACTTACCGGGCATTCGTGAAAACTTTTTCTTCGGGCAGGGATAGAAGAAAGCGTTCTAGGATATCCAATGGTCCAATCACAGGCTGAGTTCACAATTTCTCACCATCCGAAACCAGGTCCCGATCGATTCCAGGTTCGCAGTTTCCAGGTGTCGTTTTTCTGGGGTCAAACGGTTTTGTCACTTCGATGCGACGCTCTCTGCGCAATTTGCATTGGCTGTCAGGTCCCGACCGACTCCCAACTCCCAATCTTTTAGCATATCTTTCTAATTGGCGAAATGAAAAATGAAAAATTTGAAAATAACTGATTGTTTAAGACTCAAATCGCCAAAATAGAGAATTAATAATGAAAATCGAAATATTTCTATATTTTCTTGTCATTTTGTAGCCAAAATTGTAAAAGGATGAATAAAGAATTGTAATTGATATTTGGTTTATAGCCTGATTTGGCTAAATCTTCTTATGGATGATCGCCAATTTGATTTGCAAACAAAAATTCATACAGAAAAGCACTGGTCCCGATTGACTCCAGGTGCTCAATTTCCAGGTGCCATTCGTTTTGGGTCGAACAGCTTTGTCACTTCGACGCGAAGCTCTGCTTTGCTCTTCGCGCTTTGCTGTGTTGCTGCAACGGAGCTTTGATGAGTCCGAAGTTTTTAGGGTTTTTTCTGTGAACTTCTTTGGGTTGTTTCTTTGTGGATCCTTTTCTCTCGCATTAGAAAGAATCTCATGTTGTTGCTGCACTTCATGTGCTTGTTGTTGATGGGTACTTACAATTCGTCACTCTCTGAAAGATCCACTTTGCCGCCCAAAGACGTACAACAATTCCATTTTACGCCGAATGCAACATGATTGAGAAACCTTGCTGTCGGTAGTAAGTAGTATAAGTAGCGTGAGCTACAAAAACCCAAATGGAGTTTTTCTTCGAAACAACAAGCTCTTTCAGAAAATTACATTAGGTATTCCAATGAAGGAAGAAGAAGAAGGACGTGCACAACAAGTACACGGGGGACTGCACGTGTACACGACAGCTGATCCGTGACAAAGTGCCAAAATGAGAGAGAATATGCTCTCAGGATTTCCAATTTAGAAATGAAAGAATCGAAACATGAAATAGTACAAGTGTTGAATGAATGGAGCTTTCCTTTGCCTCCTGCTGCAAGACTCCACCCATCAAGTCTGCTCATAGGCATTTGAGCCTGGTATATATAAAGCTTTTCTTCTTGGTTCTTTTGTGTTTGGCCTATGGTGATTATCTAAGCCTCTGTTATAGTACCATGCGTCAAGAGATTGAAGCAGGAGATTGGAACTCATGGCCGCCGGCTAAAGGAAGTAGCAGCTACAGCTAGACGTGTCTTGAAAGAGAATCCTTGACCAAAGAAGCCGTGGCCAGCATGAGTCCAAGCGGACGCAATGCATCTTCCACATCGCTATGGCAAGCCCAGTCCTTGAGCTTCTCCTCACCCGGCCAGGTTTCGGGAATGTTAACCTTGCCGGAGATTTGTTGCCGAAACAGCTGGATCCTGGCTCTCGGCGACAGGCTTTCGAGCGGCCTCCCAGCAGCTTCCCAAGCTGCAGCTGATTCCGTCGAGGAGCTTACATGATCACCGTCCCAGTAACGGCCCGAGGCTTCGACGACCTGCACAAACCTAGACCCATCTTCACAATCTTCTGTGTCATGGGTTTCTGGCTCAAAGTACTGAGAACCAACTTCTAGACTACTTATATTGTCTACCGCGACATGCGCACAGAACTGCGCTGACGAAGTCGACGACAAGTCCTGATCCAATCCGTCAAACCCAGCGCCTTGGTCACTACAAGCAGGAGAATTCCACGGCATCGAATAAGCTGGTTCAACCGGCATGGAAACTAAACTAAGCTCTGTAACAGATTGACATGATAGCTCCGTGGCCGAAGCTGTAGACCCAGTCCTCGAATTCCTCGCTCGCCTCTTCTTCAAACGCTGACGCTCTACTGCCGCAGCAGCATCCAAGCTTCTCCGCTTCTCATAAGACGTCGCCCTCGGAATCTCCCCAGCTTGCTGATCAACTCCCCGCACATATTGCATGCTCTCACCAGATCTCTAGCTCCAAGCTGCTGCTCCAAGCACCCTGATCAGGAATTCAAAATATCCTCTCTCTCCTCCACGGCTTCTTCAACCGAACTCTCAAATCCTTCACGACGCCAACAACATGAACAAGGAGATCCCAAAAGCAGCCGCAGCAGCAGCAGCAGAAGCAGCTTACTGAATATTACGACAATTACTTAAGCAAAAAAACCTCCCAAAAAACAAAACCCACCAGCTAGAAAATTGTATATTGTCTCCTGAGAAGAACAGGAACAAAGCTGGGGTTGTTGCGGAGTCTGTGTGCGGAAGAATAGAATTCCCTTAGTAGCACTGCACGGGAGACGAAATATGAACTTCCTGCTGCTACCGCTACTGCTGCTGCCACGGCCACCCCTGCTACCGCCTGCAATCAAGAGCTTCTAAAGAGGATTCAACCAGCTGAGAATCCAAACCAGAGCTGGATTCAAACAGAGTATTCAAAGTCCATGTGGATCAACAGAAGTAGGAGGAGGAAAGCGGCAATCAGGAGCGAGGATTAGATTCTGACGGAATGAAAACTCGGGGAGTGGAGTGAAGGAGGAGATTCTTCGATGATTCTTCGTGTGTCATACTGGGGGACACGACTGTGTCACACTGTATGGAGTGTATGGTCAAGAATGCACGACAGGGAATCGACCAATCGCATGCATTGCGCTCTAACATCCACATGACTATTCTCTGGTCTGTAAACAAGCCACATGTCCCCTTCCCTTCCCCGTGTCTAAACTTTACTTATTACCCTCTGTGTTTTGTTCCCGGTAAGTTACCGGCATTTCTGCTTCAGTTCCCAGTTCCCAGTTCCCCACGCTCCCACAAACACCAAAAGAAGTTTAGGGTTAGTAAGAACTGGACTGAATTTGGTTCTGATTTTTTCAAAATCAAATTTTCTTCTAAAGAACCCAGACCCCCAACAAAATTCCTGTGTGAAACCCAAAACCCAAGACGAATTTTAATGAAGTTTTTTTAGAATCAAAACCCAAAGGTTTTTCATTAAAAATAAACCGCCCCACTAGTTTCAACTTGCCCATTTAAGTATGTTTTTTCTTTTCCAAACAACATGGGTTTCCAAGGTCCCCAGTTTTATTCTGATTTGAGTGATGAATTGAGAGTAATTTTGCTTTGATGATAGGTTATCAGATTGGAGTATGAATATATATGATTTCCTACTAGGGAGATGACTATTGTCATGCAAAAAAAAAATTCAAATCGGGGATTGGCAAACAAACAAATCAATATGATTCAATATCATCTCAATTTGACATTTATGGAACCACTAATAGTAGAGCTAAATCAATCCCTTTGTATTATTTTTCCATATCCTCTTGTGTTTGGACAAGGGAAGTAAACATTTGGATCAAACCTAATTCCAACTGGCAATTTGTTGCTGGTCTTGTGGTTTGTCCATCCATCCATACTGCAATTTCTTCCTTGACCCCCAAGGACAGTTTGCACCTCACAAAATACATCAAATTTATTGACAAAAAGGTTAGTTAAAAGAGCGTCAATCCCAACTACAAGGTCCATTGCTGGACTGATGACAGTACTTTGAGTTACCTGCTTCAACCTGGAGCTAGAAAACAGTATCATTTTCCAGAATAGTCAAAGATAGCAGTAAGCTCAGAGAGATCTCCGTCATTTGATCCTTTACCTGACTGATCATGTGACAGTTTTTCACTACTTCAAAATTCACCTTGAGACTAGCACCATTTCTTAGCATAGTCGATGAGATATGTGACTATATGTAAAGACCCATTTACAGCCAAAAAGTTGCCACTTCAAACAATGTAGGGCAAACACCCAAGTCAATGCCACATCAAAGCACATTTTCAAACATCTTCACAAGCTGGCCTCCCAAGCAATATGTTGAGAATTAGCAAGTGCGGTTTCAGTTCCGCATGATAAAACTCTCTTTCATCATCATTATCAAGACCATCCATTAGCAAAATATCATGATATGGGCATTTGACTGCAAATATTGCCTTACTACTTCATCTTGGTGGGTGGATTATAAGCTTGTTGGGTCATTACTCACTTGAACAGCAGTTCAAACAATCTCCTCACCTTCCATCCCAAAACAAAATGTTGCACTGTCAAGCATATAAGCCTCCAGGATTCAAGGTTTCTATCATGAACAGGTTGAGATAACCAGTGTCAGCGGTGATCAGCACTGTGCAGTGCATTTCGCAGCTTCACATTTTCTGCCTCCTGAAAATATCACGGGCAAGACAATGTTAGCAATTGCCAAGTAGAATTGAACACCACATGGAAACAACTGCCAGAACTGGCAGGCTGGGCACTTCAAGGATTATATATAAATAGCTCGCTATGCATTCTGTTCCAGCCTCTATTAAAAGATTGCAGAGGAAAACTCCACAAAACATGCAAGGTGAGTGAAAAAATGTTGCAACAGCTCTGTGCAAAAGCTGCACTAACACAATATGTACAATTGCAGTCATAACCTCAGGACTGTCACTCTCAAAGTATCAGACCATCACCTTCACTAGGAAGGGTAGTGACTAGCTGCCATCAGCCCACACTGCCTTCATCAGCTCCCCATAATGGGTGTAGATAAAATACATAACTATGTGCTCAAAACCTAGGGCAAACAATTGTACAAAAGCCTACTTCCCAAGCTTCTCTTGCATTTCCAGAAGTGACAGGAAGACTCAGTCATAATGTTGGCTGGCACTCAAGAGCCATAGCTAATGAAAAAATTGGTATACCATCCACATTCAAGCTGCAACAAGCTTGTAAGGGTAAGCTTGAAAAACAATTATAGAAAAACCTGCTTCCCAAGCTTCTCTTGCATTTCCAGAAGCAACAGTAAGACTCAGTTATGACGTTGGATGGCCACTCAAGACACATAGCTCATCAAAAACCACAATACTATCCCCATTCAAACTGCAGCAAGCTTGCAAGGATAAGCCTCATTTCATTTCAGGTTGTAGCTGTACAAGCAAGTATCTAAGCCAAAGACATAGAGAGACATACACAGAGTATACATATATGTGGATAGGAAAAGGACTATTTGAGCATATGAGTGAGGGAAAAGCATAGCATGCAAAGCAACAATGGAGGAAATAAGCACCTTCGCAACAAGAGCATCAGAACTCTCACACACTTGTTTTGCTAAGCCTTCGAGCTTTTTTAGCATTTTTGTGTACAAATCTTCAAGCTCCTGCACATGGCCTCCCTTACCACCTGAGCTTATCAACTTCTGCAGTCTGTCAACAGAAAAGTCTTGAGAGTACATGTCCAAGAGAGCTTGCTCCGCTTCTTGTTGTTGGCTGCCCTTCTTTTCCTTTCCATTGATTACATCTGTTGTCTCACCTTTGCCATAGCTTCTTCTTAAACCCTCTTCGCTGTATCTTGGGGAGCTTTCCATTCCCACACCTCCTCCAATATCTGAAGGTTTCAAAAACAAAGGAAAAGGTGCAACTGGGGCAAAGGAATCATAAGATCCTCGAAACGCAGGACCAATGTTCACGATTTCAATAGTGCAAGGCTCAAACCAACCACCTCCGGAGGCTTTGCGTCGGTATTGAAATGCTCTGTATTCATGCGTATGAGTCGCATTTGAAGACAAAGATTCTGAGAAAAGTAGAAACAGACATGGGGATGATGAAGGTACTACAATTCGGTTTCTCCCCATGTCCACATTGTGTGAGCTTGCAGCAGAATTGTCTGAAGTCGAACTGATGCTTGCACCAACACCTTCTCTGGAAGAACCACTCACTGCGAATCTGGGGCTTGCAAGTGAGACTGCCAATCCGCCATTTCTAGCCTGAGGTGTTCTCGTCTGTACAGGAGATTTGCAAGAACTAGGGTTAGGGTTACCTGCTGCATCAAGACTCCCCATCGCTTCTACCAGTCGAGGTTTTGAGCTCGCTAGCTCCTTTTCTACTACTGCAGCAGCGACAACAGCGGGCATGGTTCGAAGATTGGCAGTAACAGCTGACTCCCGCATCGATGGTCTGAGGGGACTTTCTCTGCGACCGACAAACCAACCGATGGGAGCATCACCACCTCTCTCATCCCTCTCGCCCACCATCTTCGTGACCTTGGAAACATCAATACCTCCGGCTCCATCATAAAAGCTCATGACTCTCCCTGTACAGCAATGGCCTGTCACCGAAGCCGTGAGTTCGTCCCTGGGAGCTTGAGGTCCGGTTTCATCATCCACCAAGTCTAGGGTAGATCGTCTCTGAACATGTCCGAACAACAAACCGTCACAATCTCCTTCCGAGGAACTGAAAGATTGGATGATCAGCGATAAAGTAGCACCTGATATTGCTACTCTCTCCACCACAATGTCCCCATCTTCAACAAACTTCCCAGAAGCCATTTCTCCCCCCTCCCCTTCCCCCCCCCAACCACTACCCCAAAGAAGCAACAGCTCTTCTTCTTCTTCTTCTTCTTCTTCTTGCCCCTATTCCTACAGAATTAGGGTTTTTCACAAACCACAGATCAAACTCGCTCTTCCGTCTTCTCGCCCTAAAGCTACTCACTTATTACCGCTCCTGGCGCCCAAATTGCTCATCTTTTCCCCAGATTTCTTGAACCCAAATCGCTCTCAACATGCAACAGACACTCCTTTCTACAAAACATTTATTATAATCCACAACAGAAACCAAATACGCAACAAAATCACCACCACGATTCTCGTCGCGCGGCACACAGAGAGAGAGAGAGAGAGAGAGAGAGAGAGAGATTCTCAAGTCATCGCCAATTTCTAGGGGACGTGAAGAGGACGACGCCATGGATCGGGCAGGCGGGAGATTTTTTATATTTTTCCTTCGGGCAGGAGAGTCTAAGGGACTCTGGAGGACAAAAATTACAATAAGCAAAAAAAAACCAAACCCTTCAATTTACAAAATTTTAAAAATCTATTCATTTTTAAAAATCTACCTCTTGCCATGATTTCAACAGAGCAGAGAAATCTCCCGCAAATTCACCCTGTCTTTGGGCCTCCTTTCACTCCTAGCCTCTCTTTTAGTGGTATCCGTAAACAAGGAAATTTTATTAAATCTCAGTATGAAATCCTGAATCTCAGCATTCAATGCACAAGGTTCGAGGGGAATTATAGTAGCTGTTGTTTTCATTCTAAGGTGGGATCCCATTATGCCATTGCTCTCAAGCTTTTGGCGTATTTTAGTGGCTGCTTTTGTGTTTTGAATTTGGCACTTCTTTCCATTTTTATTTTTTATGTTTCCTCCTTGTGCATCTTTGCATTTTAGTGTTGTTTTCTATGCTTCTTTGTGTAGGTGTTGATTCTGTGTGTCTTCTTTGTGTGGGTGTTACTTTAGTGCTTTGTGTGCATCTTCATTCATTGCGATACGCAGTATCATCCTCTCTCAGTTGGTTTTGTTCTTGATATGTTTCCTTGTTCCAATAGTATGGCATTTGCTTTTTTATTTTTATTTATTTTGAGCATCACCTTGTGTTACCATTGTGATGTTGCATGGGTGCAATGTTGTCTGTGTAGCTTTTCTTTGTTGCAATGGTTCTTTGGTTGCCATTAACATAACCTTCATTGCATAGTTCCAACGCATCTTGGCTGTTTAGATTATAAAGATGTGCAACAATCTGAATGGTTGTTCATGTGTCATGTCTTCTTTTTCATTATAGTTGATCATGCATTGCCTCTATTTTGTGGTGTAGATGTTGAAGTTTGTATTATTGTTCTTTTTTCATGGTGCATGTGTTTGTGTGGTTGCAACCATGAGCAAGATCCTAATTTTATAATGTAACTATTCTTTTATCCCTTTTTTTTTTTGGTATATTTCCCTTGTCTTGTTATGTTTATTTTCATTTTTTTTGTGTTTACATATTTATGTTGTTTACAATGTCTACTCACTTTGAAATAACTAGTTCTATTGTTTTTTTCAAATGTTGACGATGTTATAAAAGATGTGTTGCTTGCATCCTAGTCAATTTGTAGTTTTTGTTTTTGTGTTAATGATTTGATGTGATCTACTAATGGGTTCAAAAAAATTGTTCATTGTTTTAGTAGTCATGAATGGACTATTGATTCTTCTATTGATAATTGTGTTTTTTATTTTCTTAAGTTGCATCCTCTTGAAGTAGATCTCAATTTGTTTAAACATTTATTGACCTTTATATCTCTCTAAACCTTGATGAATTTGATTATGATTATATCATTCATCCTTTTATCTTTATTGTTGATTCTTGTGCATATGGTTGTCATTTTTTCTCCCAATTAAGATTTTGTTCGTTGTCCTTTTGCTTTTGTTTCTCTTTTTTTTGCATTTGATTATCATGTGTTTCCTAGCCTTGATGCCACGGTTTCTAGATCTGAACATGGTGAGGGGACAGAGGAGCTTGTTCCAAAAAACCATTTTCTTGATCTTGATGAGGATTTTGAAAATGTGAATAAGGGGATCAAAGAGTCAATAATCATATTGAACTTTAAGTGAAAAATGTTTTTAATGGTAGAAAGTGCTTCATAGTTTTGACACAACAAAATCCATTACTAATCTTTTGAAAACTGATTTTTTTGTTAAAGATCTAGAGGATATGTTGTCCTCTTTTGTTTTGTAAGTTTAAAAAAAAGATGGCAACCTATGTCCTAGAACCAAATATGGTGTTCTCCCACCTTTTATTTTGCAAGCTTTTTTTTTTTTACAAATATTCTTCAAGGTTTAGAGTTTTTTTGCAATACTTCTAAACCTTAAACATTTTTACTTTTGCTTCCATTGCATACATTGTTGTAACACATGCATAATAAAAGATTTAAGGAAAAATTGTGAATAGGATGAGAAATCAAGGTAATGTCTTGGATTTCATGAAAAAGCCAATGGCTTGGGGTTGGGCTGTTGAGAAACTCTTACTAATGCCATGAGGTCGGGTTTTTAAAAAATATTATTGATGTTCGTTGATCAATGGGAGGTTTTCTTGGTGGTTCTTGGGTTTGATTTGTAAACATGGTTGATGGGAGGTTTTTTGGGAGCATTTATTTGGGTTTGATTTGTTTTTGGGAAGTGTTGAGATTTCACAAGGATTTCAAATGGGGTTGGGTTGTTGAGAGGTTAGTGATACCATGGGGTTGGCTTTTTTGTAATATGATTGGTGTTGGTTAATAAGAGGGAGGTTTTTTTTGGAAGCATTGCCTTGGATTTTTGTTGGAAAGTGTGGGGACTCAACATAGGTCCAGATTGAGTATTTTGATCCTTGCAACATAGTTTTTATTTAATTTTATAAAAAATAAATAAATAATTTCTGATTTTCCTTTGTTTCATAAAATATGCTTTTGTAGATTGTATTGATTTGCTGATTTTAAAAAATAATGCAGAACCTGAAATATAAACTTTTTAAAAATTGAAAAGGAAAAAAGAAATGAAAAAGAAAATGAGAAAGAAGTAAAATTTTTTTTTAAAAGAAAATTATTAATTATTTAATTAACGGCCTGGCATGTAACTTCCGACAGGTGGAAGTTCCCCTGCCAGGCTGGCGGGTATCTTCTGCCCGTACCTGAAAGTTACTCTGACAGGCTGTCAGGACAGTCTAGAGAGAGAGTCCCCAAAATACAAAGGAAAAAAAAAAACTACAGTCCTTTACGAAGCTTGGGAGATTACTAATAGCAAACCACCTGGACCAAGCTTCGGAGATTACTAATAGCAAACCACCTCGACCAAGCTTGGGAGATTACTAATAGCAAACCACCTCGACCAAGCTTCGGAGATTACTAATAGCAAACCACCTGGACCAAGCTTCGGAGATTACTAATAGCAAACCACCTCGACCAAGATTGCGAGATTACTAATAGCAAACCACCTGGACCAAGCTTGCGAGATTACTAATAGCAAACCGCGTGGACCAAGCTTGCAAGATTACTAATAGCAAACCACTTGGACCAAGCTTGGGAGATTACTAATAGCAAACCACTTGGACCAAGCTTGGTTGGATACATACTTTTCATTTTTCAAAAATGAATATATAATGTTAATATATAATGTTTTCGGGATATTAAGAAAGAATTGACCAATGAATTGAAATGACCACAAAAACATCTCACCCATACTTCAGAAAAAAAAAAAAGGAAAAGTCAGACAAAATTCGACAATTATGCATGATGAAGTATAATCAGTACATAGCACGAGTATTCATTGATAAAACTGAAAAAGAGTGCAATCACTTACAAGACCCACCCCAAGGCAGCGTAGTTGCGCATGCACCCATCAATTGCTTTGAAAACCCAAAAGTAGTTTCATGAGTTGATGATGATGATTCTCCCCTTCCTGGCAGTTGCAGAAAGAGTAGATAATTCAACGCTTTTGAATGTATCAAATTGAAGTGCTTCTTCTGAACCCAATAAACAACAAACAAACAGAAGTTGTGTACAGAAAAGTGTTCACCGCAAGCATCATTTTCTATTGCCTGAAACATCAAAACATCACCAAGAAGATAATCTTCAAGTTGAAGAGCATAATTGTGACAAGATAAGGTTACAAAAGTACTCAAATCCAGGTCATGTCATTCAAACTAATCCAAGAGAGATAGGGACTAATCCAAGAGCAAAATTAAGAAGCTACAGACATCCAGTTACCATATTTCTGTTTAGAACTGTAAGTTAAGGCAAAAGCAAAAGTGCTCTACAAACCAAACAGGTGCTCTTACTGGGGGCTGTGGGTGGCATGAGCTAGATCCATGTTGTGTAGCCTTACACCCATGTCATAAATTGCATCCTCTGCTCTGCTATGCCTTCACATGAGCTGCTTTCAGCCATTGGCATGGAGTCACTAGTGTCACAATGGTGGACTTGAGGTCAGCCCCTGCCTAAAATGTGCACCACTTTTCAACTCCTGCCTTGCTCCCGCATCATTAACCACTGGATTGTGCTTCCAGTGAACTTAATTCAGCTGCTCATGATACACAGTTCACCCTCAAAGAGCATGTAGGGATAGGATTTGTCTGGCTAATACTAGTGTTGCTTCCATGCAGATGCCACTATAGGGAGCAAAAAGCATACTAGCCTTGTGATGAGGAACAGGAATGCTAATTTTAGATATGCATCATCTTGCAACCACTTTTGTGGGGAGATGGCCCAGGGATATGGACAAACTTCTTTGACACCAGTAGTACCAACATTCAAGCTGAGCTTTGCAATGCTGCAATCCGAGCGCTTCTCCGACTGACTTTTGGATGCAGATTTTAATATACCTGCAGTTTCAATGCCAGATACTTGTTAGGGAGCTATGTTGTCATGTGGCTGTCCATGATTGGTTGATTGAGGTCACTCTGGATTATTGAAGCAAAGCTGTTGTCAGCTCATGGAAAAGCCCTATATCAGAACCACAAGAGAAAAAAGGGGAAATCCGACATCTGCTCCTTAAGTGCATGCAACCTTGTTGACCTGAAGAAATTTGATACAGAAATCCAATTCTCATGCCCTCACCTGTATAATTCTGATAGAAATAAGTGAATGCCTCTAGAGTCCTGGATCCATAGTAACGAACTCTTGATGTCCTATTGTGCATAAACACAATGGGGAAGCTGTGCACTCCATAATATGACAACACACTGCACACCAAGCACAAAGACTTGTTATCAGACGCACATGACAAAAAATGCAGCAAGGAAAGGTTCTTCTGTAAAAATTTGAGCATGATGCTAAAAGGAGCACAACCCAAAGATGCCATGGTCACTGCTGTGGTTTTTTCATCATATCATCACAACCTAACAGTGTAGGATTGAAAGGGTCAAGAGCTGACCTTGGCCGAACAGAGGACTCCTCTACAGCCACATGATGGATTGTGGGGAAGACTGAGGAAAGCACATCATAAACTGGGCGCACTTCTCTTGAGAAAGGACACCAATTTGCATAGTAGAGAACTGCAACATAGGTTCCATTGCTGCTATGCACCAGATCCAAAGCCTTTTCCAATGCAGTTTCATTCAGCTGCATTACAGACCATCCAATGACCGTCTCATCAGTATGTAAACATTAGCAATCTTTCTTGCAGTGTATGTGCTCCTCCTCATAGAACTGAACCTCAGATTAATTACACATACGTCCCACACTTAAAGAAACATCAAAACCTCAAGACAATAGATGCTGATTAAAAACCCATTGCATGCATGTTCAGGAAGCTTACACCAAGCATAGTAAAGGCATACAAATAAATCGAAGGAGCTGAACCCAGCAGCAGAACTATTACTGAGACATGAGAAAATAGATTGACCTCACTGGCAAATCCTTTCTTCACAGTTCTGAGTATCTCCTAAGTATTGGACTGAAGATGGACATCATTGTTCAGTTCACATATTCAGCTCACTTACACATCTCAGAGAAAAGAGAAGAAGCACATAGGTTACAAATCACATATTCATCTTCCACATGACCAGTCTCCTATAACTGAAATACAACAAATCCATCAAGTTTCCTTGCTTGATATGTGTACTCTGCAGAGCTTTTCTACAATAGGTGACACAAAATGTCATCTTGGGCTGCAATTCTGTACTCTCAATATTTCCTTAGAAACAGCCAATAAGGCTTGCAAGATCTATCCAGAGTGATGCCACATGTTTCATGTTTCATCAAACAAAAGCTAAAACTCCCAATTCAGAAGGTCTCATACCAAGAAGAACTTCATTCTTGCACATGTTTGTGAACGGTTTTACTTGTACAAAGACCACAGAACTGACAATTGCAAATTGAGAAATTCCCAAGACCATACAATTGTCAACTGCTCCAATTCTCACATTGCTGCAATTGTACAATTCAAGAGCATACATACAGTTGCAAACCCACAATTGTAAAGTGGAGATTCCAGACTGCCAGACAAACACAAACACATACTTTGTGCACAGACCTTTGTGGCTTCTTATACTATGAAGAAGTCAAGTCTTCCTGCACACCAAACTGTCTCAAGAAAAATTAAAAAATCATGATGTGTGCAGAGTAATAGAATGCCAGAGGATTCATTTAGACCCCAGGAATTCATACAAAACATGCAGGAGGATTTTAAAGCAGACAAAACAAGACAGGGTCGAGCTTCTTCTTCATTTCAGAAAAAGAATTGTTACTATCCATCTCATATGTCTGCTGCAGCAACATCATGACTGATTTATAACCATCATTCAATCATCTCCTCTGGAAAAGAAGGGAGCAAGAATCAAAAGAAGAGTTCTATGAAGTGCTTGCTTGCTACATGTGCTCTTACCTCTGCAACTCGAGGAAGGAGAACTTCATCAGCCACTTCCTGAGGATGATGATGATGATGGGTAGCTGGGCAGCTTTCCTTGATGGGTAGAATCGCCTCTAGCAAAGTAGGGGGTGAACAAACGGAAGCTGCTGCTTGGTCTCCTTCGTTAGCTCCTCCAGCTATGGCGACGAAGAAACTCAGCAGCAACAGCATAACAAAAGAGAGATAGCCGGAAGAAAGCTGTGCAAATGGAACAACCACCACGGCTGCTTCTTCTGATGATAATGATGACTTGCAAGCTGTTTTTCTCTGCAACACACCACCGCAACCGGGCCTTGAACTTGGTAGCCAAACATTATTCTTCTTCTTCTTCAGCATAAACCACCACATCTCTCCGCCAGGAATGCCACAGGAATGGTTACACACAGAAAAGAAGATTGCAAGAGGGAGCTTCAGAGATGATGCAGCAGGGTTCTCTCTCGCATACAACCAAATCTGTAAAATCTCAGTGCAAATGATCCTGTGATCTTTTCCTGGTCCGCGCTCTAAACCCTAGAATCTGGTTCATCTAGTGCTCGCCATGGACATCAGAAGAAGAAGAAGAAGAAGAGTCGGTGTTCGCGTAGTCCTTTCGGTCTGGATCGTAAGCTTAGAGAGGAGCTTGCGGCCATGGAGCTTCTTCTTCAGATGGATCCACAGCAAGCACTCGGAAAAAATGCGAAGTGCACGTTTTAGGGTTGAGGGATCTCGAGAGATAGGTACCAGGCCCACAGCAGCAAGATAGTCTTGAAAGGGAGGCAACGCAGGAGAAGGAGAATTGGTTTGCAAAAGGAAAAACCAAACTGGGAAGAGTGTGTTTCTTGGAATTTTTGGGTTGTGGGTAGCCATGGAAGAGAAAAGCGTGGAGACTGGAAAGGATCCTCCACCTGCTGCTGCTGCTGGTTCTACTGAACCTCATAATGGGTCTTCTTCCATGCTCACAACATCAAGCATGGCTGCTGCTGCTGCTGCTGCTTCTTTGGCTTCTGTAGTAGTAGCCAATGGATTGCCTACAACAGCAGTAGAAACAACACTCGCACAGCCAAACTCTAGCTTCAAGAAACTGGACTGCACAGCAGCAACAGAAGAAGCAGCAGCAGGACAAGCAGCAGCAAGAAGTGTTGGGGATGAAGAAGACTTGCTGCCCAAGAAGAAGCGGGCGAAGACCAGTCATGAATGGGTGCAGACGGTGTTGAGGCAGACTGCAGAGATGGTGATGGTGTTGGCAGGGATGGGAGCTCTGAGAGCTGGGCTCTCTCCTACTCCCCTTGAATGCAAGCTTGCTACAGAGGCTTATGAGAAACTGGCCAGCTTGGTTGAGAATGTAGCTCCCCTACAGTTGGTTTCTAAGGATGCCGTGAGCTCTCTCATTCAGCAGCTCAGGGTGGATGTTGCACCTGTTGCTCCCCAGCAGCCCAAGACCTTGAAACCTTTTGTGATTGTAAGCCCTACTTACTACCTTCCATCCCTTGTCTTTCCTTTCAAGGATCTAAATCAGTTCATAGTTCTTTGTATTCCGCACATTTGATGGTGAGTGCATGTCAGAAGGTGGCGGGTGTGTCAGCCAGCATATACCCAGAGGGTTTCATTTCAGAGGAAATCTGCTCTTTAGGATTTTGGGCTTTGTGAAAATGAAAGACGGTAATGGGCAGTTCAATATGAAGGATAATGTGCTCTCATGGAGTGTTTGTTCAACCCAGAAAATTGTGCATGTTGATGGAATTTTCTTTGCAACTTTTACTGTGGTGTTGCAGAAGCCCCCAGCTGTGCAAGCAGCAGACGGGAATGCTCCAGGTACAAGAGATTTTTCCTTTCACATCTTATGGGTTTGTGCCTGTGTTGCACATTCCGGTTGAATATTGTCGGCATGCTCCATCGTGCAATGAAGGAAGAACCCCTGCAATGCAGTATCAATTTGCACATAATCTTATTATAGAACATGAAAGTCTCATTCTTTTGTAATTGTCCAAATTTTGTGGAAAACAGTATAGCTCAGTGTGTTTTCCTGTGACTGACCATGCTTCTGTGTCTGCACAAATGAAACAGCTGTTTCTTCAGCAGATCTTGGAGCCACAAAGAGTATTATACCCCAGGATCCTGCCTCAAAAGATGGTGATAAGCAGGTCTCACATACTGTGAAAGGACAAGGAAAGCCACCAAATGTGCAACCTTCTCAATTGCCAAAGGAAGGGCCCACCCTGCCTTCTCCAGAAAAGCAGGGCACACACCAGCAACTGGCAATGGGAATACAGCTTCTGATAAAGCAGCGCTCTGTTCCCACATCATCAGCTCTGATCTCCAATGCCTATCAGAGTCCTCCAGTTGCTTGTGGAGTCTGCAAATTGGTGGCACATGATACAAGCAGTGTCCTTGTGTGTGATGGGTGTGAGTCTGCATTTCATGTGGCTTGCTTGCAGCTCCTCAACCCTAAAGTGATTCCAAAGAGCGACTGGTATTGTCCCAAGTGTGTGATTGCAAGTGGTGGCAGGCCACAGGCGCCAAAGTATGGGCCACTCCGGCGTGCACATGGCTCTCAGGGATCTACTCGGGGCTCCTGGGGTTTGCCGGTACTGTCACTATCTTTGGCACCCTTTGCAGGATTTGAAGTAGACACTCTAGGTTAGAATGGAACTCTGGGCAAATGCCATGCAACATCCTAATGATTGTCAGAAACCCATCAGACTCAATGTGTCCTCTGTTAGAGGAGTTTCAGTGGAGTGGGCATATGACCTGGGTTTGCATGTTTCTGTGGCCCATTTTCAACAACATTTTTCATTCTGAAAGGATCATCTGACAGTGTATCTTCTCTTTGAACTGTGTGTTCCAGGGAGGGAAATCAAATGAGGCTTCCATTGGGCAGATGGCAGGGAAATCTGTGGTGCTACAGAAGACAAAGGAAATTGGAGCAGAGGTGATGCAGAGTGTAAAGGAGCCTGTTGGAATCAGTAGTCTAAATTCAGCACTTGATAGCACCAAAACCACTGCAGCTGCAGAAAAAGAAAGCAAACTGGTGCTCCTGGAGCAAAGGAGTGGAGATGGTTCTGCAGGAAGCCAGATGAAAGTATTCTCAACTCCTCCAGGAACTCATGTGAACACCAAAACAGCATCCAGGGTGACATCCACATTGGAGGAGGCAGTCATTTTAAGTGTGGAAATCCCTGGCACTCCTAAGACTAGTGCAGGAACAGCAGATGTCATGACCAAAGAAGCAACTATCATTGAAGCAGCTCCTGCAGTAGCGGTGACAATTCCACCAGCAGCAGCAGAGGAGGAAACAGCCACAGGTGGAAAGGATGTCACAGGGAAGGACAGTTCAGTGGAGTGGGTTGGTTCTGTGGTTAACATTAGCCAAGGAAACGTATACTATGCAGCTTGCTCTGTGGCAGGAGTCACTATGCGGCTGCAGGATTGTGCTTTGTTCCGTCCTGAGAGTCCACAGGATCCTCCTTACATTGCCAGGCTACAAGTAAGTTGTGTTACTTAAGCAATCCACAAAACCAGTACCTACCAAAATGTTGTGAAAAGTCATGCAAACTCTGGTTCAATGTGGTAAAGACTTCAGATCAAGACAATCACACTGGAAGAATCCAATGAGTTGTTATTCCTTAAGGCAGTTTTTTTGCAGCTGTGCACACAATGCTAATAATTTATGAGGATTGCAGGCACTTTGGGAAGAGAAGAGCACAGGTGCAAAGTGGGTGAAAGTGAATTGGTGTTATTACCCTTCAGATCTGCCCATGGAAACAGGCCGGCCTGCATCAGAAAATGAGAATGAGGTCCCTCCTATTCTCAGTCTTAGTATTTCACATAGATGGTTGTGTCCACGTGGGGTGCAATTCAGACATGACAAAATGAGTTTTCATGTCAGAAGATCTATGTTTCACAAGACCTTGTAGGGTTATGTTTCAAACAAAGCATAGAAAGAAGGAATTGGATCAAGGACTTTTAGGCTGGCTGCTGG
This sequence comes from Sphagnum contortum, assembly GCA_963920785.1. Classification (NCBI taxonomy): domain Eukaryota; kingdom Viridiplantae; phylum Streptophyta; class Sphagnopsida; order Sphagnales; family Sphagnaceae; genus Sphagnum; species Sphagnum contortum. Next base: position 11,384,397 of record OY987290.1, on the reverse strand, counting down.
AGTACTTATGCTTTCATAGGCGAAAATATGTTAGGAGAGACTGCTCTTGACATTTGTGACCCTCTGTCTAACTGGACACATGAGCATGAATGGGAGTGTTACATTCTGTCTTCAGGAATTATGCCCACATGGATTACAATCTGAGAAAATAAGAGAATCAGAGAAACACAGAGTACTCAACAGTTGAGCTGAAATTAGGGCAATGAATGGGACTGAAAATATCAGGATGCTGTCATCTGTCTGCAACTTGGGCTGCAAAAGTTCAGTGTGAGCTTTCAATCACCAGAAGGGCATGGTTGTGGTGCAGGTGTATGAGTCCAATCACAGTGACAACAATCTAGTGGGTTCCATACATGGTCCATGCCAGGTGCTGCCACCTCTTCAGTACCAGCAGGAAATAGAGCGGCGGGCTCAAGGGACCAGTGAAGGTCTTCCACCTATTTTCTTGTGTCGGTATGTAGCCAGAGCCCCTTTTGGCAATAAACTGTTATCAGGCAGCATTCTCTGCGATGTCTGCTCACAAAACGACTGCAGATATCTATCTGTACATGGCTAAGAAATGTGTTAGTGACTCTGCTGTGTGCCACTTTATTGCAAAATAATGTATTCAGAAACATTTTGTGTATTGAAAGTGGTAGTTGATAATGGTTTATTGGCATGATTGGTGGTGACAGGTGGTTTTATGATGCACCAAGAGGTGTGTTTCGTGCTTGTTCTGAAGGACCGTCCAATTAGGTCTGACACCAGTAACAGAGGCAAGCCTTAACTCTTCTTCCCCTTCTTGGAGATTTGCTAGGGGTATGGTTCAGTGAGATCTTCTCCAGCACATTGGATGGTGCATCCAGTCCAGCAAGGTACAATATCCACAAGCATGCAGGGTTTACTTGGCATTTTGGAGATGTTAGATGTGTTTCAAGTACAGAAAGGTGCTATGACTCAGTAGTCACTTCAAGAAGCATCTGTAACTGGAGTGCTTGGGCTGAGTTCACCACCTTAAGTCATCAGCTGCCTACAGAGAGTTTATCAGCATTCCCTTGGTGTTCATCTATTTTCATGCATGAATCATGTGCTGATGAAGACTTGCACTCTGACACAGAAGGACAAATACTAGAGTTTACAGCTGTCACCAGTGTCTTCTCAGAGAGGTGCCCATGTAATAGCAGGAGATCATGTTGCGGAGCAGTCACAAAAGCATGGAAGGTATATTCTGCAACCAAACAGTGAGAGCTGAGTGAAAGAGGCTAAGTCTTTGACATTACCACCTCAACATCAAAGATGCTGTACAGTGGATGGATGTCATAGCAATCGGCGTGTAGATAGTGATGCAAGCAGCAATGGAAAGGATTTCACAATTGAAGTACGTGAGAGGGTGGTCACAGTGCATGCAGGTTCAGATAAGTGGTGCAGGAGTATTTCCAATTCTGGCAGTCACTGCAACTTGAAAAATTTTGTTGATAAATTCACAAACACTTTTGTAAAGTTCAGTACCCAATTCTTGTATTGACAGTTTTTTGGTCTGTTTAGCCATACTCTTGACTTCTTGCTGACATAAAGCATCACTCGTACACTTGTGCCACAACCGTGCCCTTCTGGTGATTGATAGCTTACATTGTAGTTTTCATGCATGTTGATGGTCCACAGGGTTTTTTGTTTTTTGTTTTTTACGTTTTTTGTTTGTTTTTGTCTTTCCTAGTTTGGAGCTTTCTGTGGCTTCTTGAAGAAGTGTTAACCTTGCTCTGGGCTTTTGTTTCTTCATTGTGAGAATGGAGATTTCTCTATTCTTATGTAAGATATTTTCATGCATGATATCTGGAGAGTGTATCATAAGAGGATATCAGAAGTGAGAATGCTGACATATACTTGTATAGGGTTTAGTGTGTACACAGGTTTACACTTGTGACATGAAAATATAATTCTCTCTCATCAATCATGTATATGAAGAATCTGGGCATTCCATGATTGAATATGTTCTTATTTCTTTCCTGAATGTGTATTTTCAAATGCTGCAAGTATTGTGAAGATGAAGGTCATAGATATAGACTTGTTAGCCTTTGTTTGGTAGATATATACAGTGAGACCTTGGAACTGTTTGACTGGGTTGTAATGGCTGGAAATGGCTCTGTTAGGATTTTGCTGGTGTGGTGGCTGCAAAGACTCAATGACCCAAGTAAGCACTCAGTGCCTGGCAAACTCATCAGGAGCCAAGAGAAATCGAGAAGGTGAAGTGACAATATAGGTTTAGCCTTAGTGTTGATTTCAGGGTTGAATATGGCTTCTGGTGAAGATGTAGTTATGAACCTGTGACAATTACCAAATGAGCCAGCAGCACCCACAACTACAGAAGTGTTGCTGGTCAGCAGTCAGAAATATGGTCTTGAAGATCAGGCAAAAGGATTTTGGTCAATGAAGTTCTATGGTTTTTATGATGTTGGCCAAAACTATAGAAGATAAACAGGCTTTGGAATCATACAGTACAGTCATATGAGCCTTTGCATCATCAACTCTCTTCTTTGCTCTGCTTTCTTATGGTGCAGTAGCCCTCGTGGTGCAGGACTCAAATAATGCAAGATCAGTAGTTGCAACCCAGGATTTTCTCAGGTTGGAGGTATTAAACATGTGGGGAATCCCTTGACTTGACCTTAAGTCTCATCTTTTAAGGTGTCTTGTATTTCTCTACATTGCTTATTGTCCTGATATTGAAGGTTGATGTGAGCAGAGAATAATGAGCAACAACCTTCAAGAGTCAGTATTACCATGTGTGTTTTCCAAACTGATGCCTGATACAAAGGTGAATGACCACAGTTTGGTATCCAAGTTCCATCTCAATGTGAGTTCACATTTCAAGGAAAAAGAGCATCTACATTTTCTGGCCAAAAGGGCCTGCTCCTACTTGTTAAGTGTATTTGTTGTCCATAGTTCATGGTTCTCTATAGTGTTTACAATGAACCCACCAGTCTCATGGGCATCCTCAAGTATGCTCTTAGTTTGCTCCTGCCAGGCTTTGCCAGACTTCTGGGTGTTCTTTCTTTGTTCCTGCCAGGTCCCCAGGCTTGAGCCACCCTTTGCAGCATCTGGCCATTTAGTATTGTGCCTTTGTGTAACTCCAGTGCAGACTTTCAGCTTAGTGGTTGGTCCTCATGGCAAAGCACATCAAAATATTTTGGTGATGCATTGCATTTGTGAGGACTCCAAATCATGCATGCATTCCATGACCTTGAAGATATGAGACTCTTGTCTACCAAATGGGAACTAGCTGAGAGACACACATGAGACATTCACAGACAAGAAGAAGAGAGAAACCCAAGTTCAAACTGGATTGAAAATCATGTACCTACTCAGCCAGGCAGGTGGGGATTACTGCTGAAAAGCAAATCTTTCTAATTCATAGTCTTCCAGTGACTGTAATTTTTGCATGAGCAAATTTCCATGCCACATCTATATCATGTATTTACATTCCTTTTGCAGTGGTAATATGTTTTCTGCTGTCAATGTGAATAAATATCTCCACGAGTTGTTGAGAGCTTCTCTCCATATTTGAAATGAAACACCTTGTTGCTGGGCTACTGAAGTTGCAAGTTTTGCTAGTCCCCAAAAGTTGGAATGGGATCAACCCAAGAACATCAGGAACTCTTGATGCACCTTCTTTAATATAACATTTGCAAAATCACAATTTCCTTCCTTCAATCTTCAGCAGTAAAAACTGATACAAGGTTGTGTTATGGCATGCAAGCTGATTCACAATCTCCTTTGCATTAAAGTGACCTAATCTCGTTGCTGCCATAAGTTAAGGTTTATCTTCTTCGAGACTCGGGGAAGTGACTTCCATTTTGTTCAAATGATGTGAGAAAATATATAACATGAAATTTATTGAAAATATACATATAATTTATAATTTTCTTAATTATAAATAGGGTTTCTTAGAATTGGATTATGAGAATATACTTGAAATATGTTCTTAAATTTTAATAACATATTTCTTTAATGTTTTATTATTTTATTGCATACCCAAAAAAAAAAAAAAAACCCTTTTATTATTCCAATAAAATAGGTTTATTTATAGAGAATGGAACACCTTTAGGTTTGTCAAGTGATATTGATAGTAAAAAAATTTCCCCAATTCTTGATTTTGCAATGAAATACAAATTCAAGGTGCCTTATTTAGTTTCCAACAAGAAAACAAATGTGGGAGTAAATCAGATCATGTGGAGTTTGGAGTAAATCAGATCTGCCACATGCATGTGAAAAATTCACCACATGTATATGTGCATGGGATTCCCCCAATTCATGTTTGTAAGTCATGTTTTTGAGTACAGCAGATCTGCCACATCAAATTCAAAAAAGAAGCCAAAAACAAAATCTTCCAAAGTGGATATAAAGTGAAATATAAAGAGACCCTTTTTTCAGGATGGCACCAAAAATCTTTGTCAAAGATTCTAGCAGTCAGATTCTAAGTCTATGCTGCAGGGAATTTACTACTTTCTCTAGCAACAATAATTTTTGATATCTGAAGTTGCAATCTGAAGTTGAAAATAAAATGCATAAAATGGTGCTCAATTCATGGGATCATCCTCTTGAATTTTGATTGATGGGTTTGTTATTGCTGATCAAGGGAAGTTCAGACAAAATTAATGTTTGACTGTATATAGCTTCTTTACAGATTGTATGGTTTTTTGTAGCAATCTTTGATGATCAAGAAGCTTGCATGGGGGAGAGGAAGATGATCAGAGAAGATTAAGAGGCATCAGATTAGATCAGTATTCATAACATGGAGAAGAATTATAAGATGTCAAACGGAAATTTAGTTGCAAGCTCCAGCTCTGGATCAATGGGTAATTTTGCTGCTGCTCAATATAGCAGCTCCGGCTCACAAGTACTTTCAAGGGAGGAGGAGGAGCTCGCTCGATCTAGTGTTGCCAAAGCTTTCTTCCGACATCGGAGCCTTGTGGATCACCAACTACATTCCTTCAGCGAGTTTCTGGAATATGGATTACCTGCTATGCTCTATGAAGCAATCCCTCTCCAGTGCTCGCCACCGCCGCTGCCTGCAGCAGAGAAAGTCCACAGCAACCCAATTGCAGCAGCTGCCGACGGTCACGTCCGGAATGTTGCAATTCATGAGGACGGCGGAGGAATCATATTGCCGCCCAAACGTCGAGCTGCTCGCCTCCTCTATGGCGATGTTTCTTTGGCCAAACCCTCTTGCATTGTCAAGCACCGGATGCAGGATAAGGAGAAGAATGTAGAGGCTATCGTCGATCTCCTTCCCCATGAAGCTCGTCTCCGCAACATCTCCTATTCTGCTTCTCTCTTCGTCGACATGTGTCTGGAGGTAATTACCAATCCAATATGCATATCCTTTCAAGGCCTTCAGATAGCTGCATGGGTGATGATGGATTTAGCTCCAGTAGCATCAACAGCAGCAGCAGCAGCGAGAATTCTCTTAGAACATGGATTGTTGCTCATGCAGGTGTATATACCCAAACCAGCTGAGACAAGAGAGAAGGAGGAGGAGGAGGAGGAGGAGTTGGTAATCCAAATGAGGAGAGAAAGAGTGTGTATAGGCAAGGTACCCATAATGGTCAAGTCACAGTTCTGCCATCTCCATGGCCTCAGTGATGAGGAAGCAGCCAAGAAAGGCCATTGCGCTTTTGATGCAGGAGGCTACTTCATCATCAAAGGCTCTGAAAAGGTCTCTGCAAAGCTGCACTCAGCATATTAAGCTGCCTACCAAATGATCTAAACTCTCTCTGCAATTTTTTTCTGCTGCAATTTCTTGATCAAGAAGCTGGTGTATCTGCAGTGATCATCATGCATATATCCCTAAATCATAAACCCTTTGCCAATGCAATACCTGATTTATATAGAATTTTTGAGCTACCCATTTCTGCTGAGCTTGACTAGGTCTTGGCAAAAACTATTTCATGGAAAGCTGCATGCAGGTTCTGGTGGCACAAGAGGAGAAAGCTGCAAAGCGTGTGTACGTGAGTTTCATAAAGAAGACAGACATGTGGATGGCAAGTTGTGCACCACCATGGAAGGGATTCACAAGCACTGGTCACTTCAATTCCAGACTTTATAAAAGATGCGTGAAGCTGGTGAAAAACAAGGGAGGTACACCCATTTTGTGGATGGGCTTGCAGCCATGGATCTCCGATTCTGTCCCTGTGGTGATCATTCTGCGGGCACTAGGGATTTGCTCACACAAGGAATTGCTAGAGAGGGTTTGTTATGATCTATGCGATGTGAGTCTCTGTGAGTTTGTTTTGCCCTCAATTCAAGAAGCAGATGATTGTCTGCTTAGCTTCCTGAACAAACACAAGGCAGCTTACAATCATGAGATTCTTGGTTCTGGTAGTAGAATTGCCGCTGCTGCTGCTGCTGCAAGTGCCTCAATTAGGTCAAAAGTTTGGGTCCTGGATCAGAACCAGGCACTGGCATACTTGGGTGCAAAGGTGGTGCATAACAAAGAAAGTTCTTGTCTATCTCTGGTTGAAAGTGGGAAAAGAGTAATTGCAAAGCTCCTTGCACACCTTGAAGGAGGGGAAACACGCAAGTCATACTTTCTTGGTTACATGATGAACCAGGTTTGTTGTGCTTCCATGGGAAGGCGTCTGGAGGATGATAAGGATAGCTTTTCCACCAAGAGGCTTGATCTTGCTGGCCAGCTCCTATGTCACCAATTCAGGAAAGCAATGGCCCATCTGCAGCATGACATTCAAAAGCGGGTTGGAAAATTCTTGGGGCAAGATGATGCAGAGGAGCTCAGTTCCATAAAACACTTTGTCAATGAAGCAGTCCTCACCAAAAACTTGCAGGCAGCTTTTGCCCTAGGAAACTGGAACACAAATGAAGGGCTCAAATGTTCTGGTGTTGTGGGTAATTTGAATAGAATGAACCCGATGGCCACTTTGTCACATCTGCGCCAGATCCGCCTCAATGTGCCAGCCCCATTAAAACCCACTGATGCAGCTCACCATCCGTAAGTCTTTTCTTGGACTTGCAATGCCGCCTAAAAAATTTCTCTCCTGTTCTTAACTAAAGTACAAAGATCTGAGGTCATGCCTGAGATGTCTTGGTTTGCAGATCCTTTTTTTGATAGCCATGATTCAGTTCTGCCAAGCTCATTGATCATTGCATTGACTGATGATTGCACATGTGCACACCATGCTTGGGATGGACAAAACCAGCAATTTTTCATTCTGGGGGAGAATCTGCCCAGTGCAAACAAACAATGGAGCAGAATGTGGCCTGGTAAAGAACATAGCTCTCACATGTATTGTCAGCTCTGACTCAGCTGAAGATCCAGTGCTGCAAGTGTTGAATGACTTTGGGATGCAAAACTTGGAGGAGATTTTGCCCTGCACTGTGGCACAAGCTGAGAAAGTATTCGTAAACGACACATGGGTTGGCATCTTACAAGATGGCTCCGAAGCAACTGTGCACACTCTGAAACAGCTGCGAAGAGCTCAACTCCTGAATGAGCAGGTAGGTTTAAATCAACACCAGGACTCAATTTTTCAATACATTGTCCAGCATTCATGTCATGATCATCTTCCTGAAGTAAGGATTGATCTTCTTCTTCATGAAGTAGTACTTTATAGGTAGACTCATATTCAGACGGACTCATCAGGTTGAGATCGTGAGGGACCTCAAGCAAAAGGAGTTGCGGGTACACACAGATGCAGGTCGGTTGTTGCGTCCACTCCTGATTGTGGAAGGCCAGCATTTAGTCATCAGGAAGCATCACCTGAACACACTGAAAAGTATGTGGAGGCAAGAGAGTGCAGCAGCTTCATTGTGTTGGAACTATTTGCTACAGCAAGGAGTGGTGGAGCTGCTGAGCACAGAGGAGGAACAAGGTGCTATGATTGCATTGAACCAAGATGATTTAGAGAAATCACGAACAGATCCTGAATACGGCGGCAGTGGCATTATCTACACACACCTGGAAATTGATGCATCCTACTTGCTGGGACTTGGTGCCACCATGATACCCTTTCTGGAACACAATCAAGCCTCCCGCAACCTGTATCAAGCTGACAAGCATTGCAAACAAGCAATCGGTTTCTACACAACCAATTTCTGGGGACGGTCTGACTCTTCAGCTCATCACCTGTTCTATCCACAGAAGCCCATTGTCACAACTTGTGTTGCAGACAATTTCCTCAAGAAGCCTGAATTCAACAATGGCCAAGTTGCAATTGTGTCAATACAATGTTTGGCATACAACCAGGAAGACTCTATTGTCATGAACCAGGCATCAATTGATCGAGGTCTTTTCAGGTCTGCGAACCATGTGAATCTCTCTCTATAGAGCTCATTTTCACACAAGAATTGTTTGCAAAGAGACTCTGATGGCATTGATAATCTCGGTTCACAGATAAATCCGGCACTGAGCAAGCTCTAGTACCAGTAGTTGCATTGCTGAACCACAACTTTCTTTTTTGCTGCTGCTTTTCCTGCAGGTCCTTGCATTTCAAGACTTATCGAGGTGAGGAAAGGCAGAATGTGGATGAGCATTTCGGTAAGCCGAGTGTGTCTGATGATTTACGAACATGGTACAAACACAGTTTGCAAAAGATTGAGCAAGATGGCTTTCCTCAAATTGGTGAATGGCTGGAGAAGGGGGACATAGTGATTGGCAAGATAACAGCTGAGAAGGGCAATGCAAAGCTGGTTGACACCAGCCAACGCCTCAAAACGCATGAGCAAGGGCGAGTCGACCAGGTGCTTCTGGCAACTGAGGAAGACGGACACCATATAGCCAAGGTGCGCTTGTGTGTTGCCCGAGCACCACAAGCTGGTGACAAATTCTCAAGCATGCATGGCCAGAAGGGGGTGGTGGGCGCAACTTTCAAGCAAGAGGATCTACCATTCACACAACAGGGTATTGTGCCGGACATTGTCATAAACCCTCATGCATTTCCTAGCCGCCAGACAGTTGGACAGGTTCTTGAGTGCATGCTTGGCAAGGTGGTGGCTTTGAGTGGCACATGGCACAATGCTACTCCATTCAGCAACACCAACACTGGGTATAGCATCATGGAGCAACTGCATACGTAAGTGCTTCCCATAACTCTGGAACAGTCAAATCCCACATGCAGAAATTGCATATCCAGAGATGAATAATTATCATGCTTGCTGCACATATTAAGCCTCAGAAGTCTTCAAAGATGCAAGAACATGATGCAAGACTAGTACTCATATCTCTAAAACCCTCAAAACCTCTAGACCCTTTTCATTTTGTTTTCTGGGGTGGACACGTGATTCTTGAGCAGGTGTCAGTTTCAAAGAGGTGGATGTGAATCCATGTGCAGTGGCACAACTGGTAAGCAGCTCAAAGAACCCATCACCATAGGGGTGACATTCTACCAGCGCCTCAATCACATGGCTCAAGGCAAGATCAAGTGCCGTGGCCAGGGAGGACCTGTCAATGTACTCACACGCCAACCAGTAAAGAGTCGAAAGTGCATGGGAGGTGTGAAATTTGGAGAGATGGAGCGAGACTGTATGCTGGGTCATGGGGCTTCAGCTACCTTGCGGGAACGGTACTTTCTGTTGAGTGATCCATACCGAATGCACATATGTTCAAATTGCCAGCGTCCAGCCACCATGGATAAAACCCGCACATCACTGTGCCATTTCTGCAAGACTAGGAAGCATGTGGTGCAAATCAACATCCCATATGCATGTAAATTGCTGTGGCAGGAGCTTCACAGCATGGGCATATCCATATACATGAACACCAAGCTCTGAAAAAGCTCTGAGCTGGTGTGCCAGCAGCAAGCACCTCAGCTTCTTCTTCTTCTTCTTCTTCTTCTTCTTTTGCATTCACTGTTACAACTAAGAAAAGCCTTTCCTTCTGGTCCAACAACCCTGTGACTCTCTGCAGACCACATCCAACAGCAAAAGAATTGGACATAAACTTGCAAGGAATTTCAAGGGTTTAGGGTTTAGGGTATGCTTTCCACAGATATGAGAGGTTGCTGGAGGAAAGTTTTTTGAGGAGAGAATTTTGCAAATGGGAAGTTTTGGGCCATTGTTAATGAAATGTGGATAGCCTACTGGATCAATTTCTTCAAGCTTTCTTCACTGAACTGCAGTGAGTTTTCTTCCGGTTAACTTAGTAGGTCCAGAAAACATGACCATCTCTGTGTAAACCTCTGGGTATCAAATACCCACCCAACAATGACCTCAACAATAACAACAGAAATATGAAAAAATCACCAGAATCACATTGCACAAGAATTTCAAACTGGTATTTATAATGCAAGAATGGTGTTTCCTGGCAAACCATATAGGACTATAAGTACATTTACTCACAGCACACAAAACTTCATGACTCCAATTGGATTTACACTACACATTGGATGCCTCCGGATAGGGTTTTGGGGGCGACAGAGAGATTTTCTTGACATGCTTTTCACTGCCTGGTGTGCTTGTTGGCAGGTGAAACCAGGAGATTGAGCTACGTAAGGAGGTATGGCCACACTTGATGTTTCGGACTTGCAACTAACATCACTTCAATATCATCAACAACATGTCACAAATCACAATATCATGATTTGTAAGATTGTAAGTTATTATCAATCCCTTAAAAATTATTTCAACATGTGCACACGTGATTTGAAGTTGTAACTAACATTGGGTTATCCTTTTGGAGTTTGTAATTTAGTTCACACTTACAAAAATGAAAGATTTGTAAAGATGTAAGAATTGCAAGATATGACACCCAACAACAAAGTACTGACACTTTCTCATGCAATTTTGTAAGAAGAAAAACTTAAGAGACCAGCATAATAATGTAAATCCATCTTAAATCTCTTACTAAAGAGTATCTACTTTCAATAGTGTTGGCATGTTCTTCCTTCTTTTTTTCTAGAATTGTCAAAGAGGGGCAAGCAGGTCTTTGTGAAATGGTAATTGGATTCATTGAAATTTTCTTAGACTTACCTATTATGAATTTGCTTGTTTAAGCAATAAGCCGATCATCAATTTATTCACTTACCTCTAGCATGAAAACCTGGAACAAATCGTGACAAATGTGTGGTGAGTAGAATAAAATGTTCATTATCAATCGCACCCAACACCAAAGGGCTTTATTTTTGGATCTTATCAAAAGTGTGCAAGCAAAGACCAATAAACCTCTAGGAGCCTTGCAACCATTAGAGTAGTAAGTACCACCTACACCTAGTATGTGGGTGAGCCACAACAATTGTCGATTACATCCAAAGTAGTGTGCAAGTTATTCTTAGTGTTGTCGAGTTCTTGAATTTGAAATGAAACCAAAGTTTTTTTTTTAATTTTGTTTGATAGAACCTCTACTGTATTTCTTAGAGCATCGTGCTTTTGGATCCATGAAATGGTCGGTTTGAAAAACTTCCCAAAAATTTGAAGCATGGTTTAATTTAACAAGAAGTTGAGTTCCATCAACATTGTGTGTAACTAAAACTTAAAAAATTATGTAATGTTAGTTGAGTCCAACTATTGTAAAAACACCCAAGATAGGAGATTATGTATTAATTGATATATAATAGTCATTTAAACACTAGTTACAATTACTTTGGTTCCTATTATTATGATTACACCCTCCTATCAACATCTTCACTTAAATGGAAATCTTGATCAATTGCATTGAAGTTTGTTGTATTGTAAAATCACATTAATTTCATTGTCTTTTACATGAAAATTAAAATTCACTTCATAGATTGTGTTTACATGCCATGGATTAACCAAAGGCATCTCCACCCATGGACATAGACACATTACATAGGATTGTGATCATGTGTAAAGTGCCAACCCCAAACTATTAAAGGTGGTTTAGGTCACCTCAAGCTCAAGCTCTCCCTTATGATTTTATTTGCAAGTCCACAAATCAAAAACCCAAGATTATTGCATAATGTGCACCATGCCTAATGTTATAGCATGGTGTAGCATTCCTCTAATGCATGACAACATAACACATATTTGCAAAGGCATTCAAAGGTTGACACCACATGCAACAATCGCAACATTTCCACCACATGACATTATTAACACTCCTTTAAATGCATGATGGCAATGTAAAACGTGCCAATGCAAATCTCTTAAACTTCATGTTGCCTACAATGATTGCAACACCTTTAAAGCCCAAAGTCATAGTGTGATTTGCATGGACCAATGGTGGAGAGATGAAGTGTGGGGTTTCTGGCATAAGTACAATATAATCTTTAGATGAAGAGGCTTAGGATTACCTTGTCCACATGTTAGTTCATTAATAACTTTAGGACATGTTTAATGAACACATTATGAAAAGGACACTCCAAGGTTTATGCCTAGGAAAGCCACCAATTTGCCACATGTGAAAAACATTTGTTAGTCATGATCATATTTTTCATGGTTATTTTACCAAGAACCATGTGTATTGTAGCAAGTTATTCAAGCACCAATGATATAAAAGATGAAGAAAAAGTTGTTTTTGAAGATTGTGGGCAATATTATTTAAAATGGGCCACATATTTTGTTCAAATGAAAGATGTAATAGGGATATGTGGGTTGTTGAACATTCAAAATTGTATTGGTGCATTGAAAATGTTATTGAATGGCATGTTTGTACATGCGATTGATGAATATTGTAAAATGGATTAGAGCATTACAATATTGGAGGCTCTGAAACATTCTTCAAGTTGTTACAAGTATTAGGGCTTGTTTTTAGTCACATTACTTGAGGCAACCAACCAAGGTTAACCTTGTCAAACAAAAGAAAATGAATGAGAATCAAGGTTTCCCCAGAATGCTTGCATGTCTTGGTTGCATGCATTAGTCATGGAAGAATTGTCCAATAATTTGGGATGGTCGATTTCAAAACAAGGTAACATGAACATCATTCTTGAGGTTATTACTACTCAATCATTATGGATTTGACATGCCTTTTTTGGCCTACCAAATAGTATCATGATTTAAATAGGTCCTCTCTTGTTAAGGATGTGTTGATTGGTGAAAGACATGGCCTGAACTTCAAAATTAATGATTTGATTTTCACAACATATTATTTATTTGTTGATAACATCCACCTTCACTAAACTTTTCTTTGTCCAAACAATTTGTGAGCCCCAAGATGAAAGGACGTCTCATTTTGAAATGATGTAGGAATCAATAATGAAAGATGTAAAAAGATGTTTTGGTATTTTTCAATCTAGATTTGCAATAATTTAAAACCTTTGCATGTAATGGGACTTACCATGATTTTGATTGTGATGGCTTGTGTAATTTTGTGAGCACATATTGGTTCATTATGGGGGTCTATGCAAGGGATCATTAGAAAAGCATTAAGGGGCATATAGATGTTGTGTGTAAAATTGTCACATAAGTGATAAATTATGTGAGTTTTATCCAAAGTCCCATTTAAATGATATTTTACAAAGACTTTTCTCCAAGTTCATACAAGTGATGAGGTGGATGAAAGTTGGAATTTTCTTAGAATTAGTTATGATGGATAATGTTACATTAATGTTTAATTTTATGTATTCAATACTAAAAAATGGATGGTTTTGATGGACAACTCATGACATGTGGAATTTTTGTATGCATTTTCAACTTTAAAAAATATTCCAACTATTCAATAATACTATTGTTCGTTTACAAATATCTAATTACTTTGTGAAAAGAAAAATGTTAATTTTTTGTCATGGGTCGATCTAAATAAGTAGCATGTTTTAAGCCACCAATCAAATGTATAAGCTCCAATTTTAAAATAAATGATTTATTGTCTCATGTATTCTTATTTTCCATCCAATTTTAGTCTTAAATATTGGGATTCACAAATGTTAAAGAGTTGTTCTTACAAACTACTAAAATTCACTAGAAGATATTTGAGTATTCATGATTAGATTATTAGCTAATTCTTTAATTATAATGGACACATATGATTTGAAAATCCCTTTAATCACCTTGGACAAATGGCAAAAGACATTATTCATAAAAGACATGATGTGACATTGAAACAACAATCACATATTGTTACTACAAGCAACACCAAAAAAATCATCCATTGACATAGTGCCATCCAATCTACATGGATTGGGATGGGACCTTCATTTGATTATGTAGGTAAAAAATATAAATAATATTAGATTGCATATTCTAACCTAGGTCTAACTATTTTACTTGCCTAGCCTAACCCTCTAAGCATACATTACAAGTATAAATAGTGAAATTATTCACTTCCATGTTAAAAACCAATTCAACCAATGTTCTGCAACATCACAGTGTTATATTTTTGTCAATATAACATTATGAACATGTTTATTTCAAATCAAGCTTTAAATTTTACTTATGTAGCTAGGTAAAAATATATGTAATATGTAGGTTGTGGGTAGCGTTAAAAGAAAATGGAATTGCAATTGGTCCTTGCAACTAAGTTTTAGTTGTGATTAAAATCCCATTAGTTGCATTCATTTGACAAGTTGCATGCAACAATAGTCACAAATAATATGTTCTTTGGATGGAAAATAAAAGTCAACAAAATATAGTTTCATCCTTTGATTAATTAATATGTATCATCATTTGTGATTAACATGTGACTAATTTGATCAACACTAACAACAAATGATGTATTGACATGTGGCAACATTTTTTATATTTCAAATTTATTTATATTTAGTCTTGAAAAAATCCAATTTTTTCATTCTTGATGGTTATAAAATGATGACATGTGGCAAATTTAAGCCCAATTTTATATTTATTTATTAGTTAATTAATTAATTGAATTTGGTCAATAACATGTTGACACACAACATTTATGTAGATAGGTAAGGAGGGTAGGCCTAGGCTAATTAATTAAATTAAATAATCTTATATTATTTTGGATTTAACTTTCAAAATTGAACCTATTTTATTGGTTTATCCCTTGAATGGCACTTGCATTTTAAAATACAACTAATGTAACTAGTTATATATAAGTTCACATTAGAAGAATGGAAGATAAAAAATATGGGCTAAACATTTAAGTTGCAAATATGACCAACTAAATCACAACCTATATATAATTACTTCCTAGTACTTGTTTTATATTAACCTATTTTACCTATTAATTATACTAACTACTATTGCTAATAATAATCCAAAGAGATATATTATTTTTTAAATAATAAAATCAGTAATAATATTACATATCCTATGTTATTATAATTAATTATAATTAATAATCTTAATTTAAAATATTTAAATTTTTATTATTGGATAATATAGTATGCTAATTATTATTATAATTATTATTATTTAAATATTTTATCATTAACTATAACAATCAATATTTAACAACAATAATAATAACAACAGAAAAATAGCATTTGTAGTAGACATAATAAACTTTGGAGACACATGTAATATGGCCTTGACATGCTCCATATATATGTAAAATACAATTTGAATGTACTCAAAATATACATTTTACATACGATTGAAATATTTTAATATGTTTTAGATACAAGTTACTGAAGATTTTAATACACCTATTATACATACCCACATTATACATTTGTACATACCTACATATATGATCTTACCTACATATATATTTGTGTACGTATCGCCAACTTTGAACATCCAAACCTACCTATCATCCATCTATTTACACTATCCTATTGACACATTAACCAAACAAAAGGGACACATTATTCATGAAAAATTCAAATGATCAAAGATCTATTTTGTTTCAACATTATAGTACAATTAAGACTTAGGGTTTAGGGTTTAAAACCTTTTTTCGTATTTTTTAATATTTTGAATAAATTTTAAATGTTATTACTTTTTGAATCAAAAAATATAATATATAAAATTCAAATAAAAAATTTATGATGTTTTAGTATGATCCAATACATTAATATAATTAGGGTGTAACCAAAAGAGAGGGACCCTATACATCCGCACTGGATGATCGAGCCCCTGATGCAGACCTAAGTGATCCTGATCTACTCATTCAGACTCAGACCTCCTAAACTAGGATGAACTCCAAACCGAAATTGCTGATCCTTTCAACTACATTCGAAAGGTCAGTTCCTCATCACAACACACCACTCCAGAAACAAAGATTCGCGCAACTGAAACACACAAAGCTCATCTGCGAAACGTTTCTTGTTTTAAATTGCAAAATATGTACATTCCGAGAGCACAAGCTCTCTTTGAAACCTTCTCCCAAAACCCTCAGACTCCTCTGATCTCCTCTGCATTCTACTCTTTCCCATGAATGAGTTCTGCAGCAAAGCAACTCACTCCGAATACCAGACGCAGCGGAAAAAAACAAAACTGGTAACCGGTGGAACTCTCTCTACTACAGCTTAGACATATTCCTGGTTCTCCTCCTCTTTCCGCTAGCTATCTTCAAAACAACAACCCCACTACTTTCTCACTGCCCTTGCATTCCTCCTCTTCTACTCCTGTTGGCTTCTCCCGCAAGCTTCCGTTCCCACTCCCTAAGCTTCCGTTCCTCCTCACCGACCCCGCCATCATTTCTTGCCGTCCTCCTTAAACCAACTCCATCAGTTTTAATGAAGATGCGCCGCCATTCCTACACACACCAAGAACAAAAACTCCATGCATGCCCATGCAGGATTAAAGAGCGCTGAAAACCAAAAACGACCGTCATTTAAAGAACTAGAACGAACATCTGGCGTTCACACTGAAACAGATCCACCTGTTTTTGTGTGACAAAGGTTTTTAAGTCAAAATAATTACTTTGAATAATTTTTTAATCTAAAGTTCAATAGTATTACAAACTTGCAATTCATTGATATGTAGGTTCAGGTTTGAATATTTATTTTAAATATTAATATAATTTATTGGTATATTTTAATTATTAATATAAAACTTCAATATTTTATTAAGAGGTTCTATCCTATAATATTTGACAATTTATTTGAATATTATAGCATATATTACAAATAAAATTTATTGTCAATGGTTATATTTTTGTTTATGATGATATTTTAGATTTATCTTAATGCATTTGGTCCACTAGATGTAGGTATTGCATTTGGTGGAGAAGATGTAGTTGAACAACCTTGGATGTTGGAAAATTAAGTAAGTTTTTGCAATATCCATATATGAGAATTTTGCCAAAATTGTATTGCATTTGTGACCATGTTAATAATGACTTAAAGTTTTCAATAATGAAGAAACTATTAATTTACCACAATTGATGTTTGAAACAAAAAAATGAAGATATTGTTCATTTAACTTGATGGTAACTAATGTAACCCAATTGTGTGGATTGGGGTATGTTAAGTATGTAATATGACATAGATTGGAAATAAGGCAAGGTCACAAATTGAAATCGCAAAAATGAAATAAGTGAAAAGTTACAAAAATGAATCTATGAACATGTACAAAAATGTATAAAAACATTCAAGTGAACACACTATAATATTGCTAATGATATGCAAAAAAATCTAATCATAAGCTATATAGCTTTTAATATGCACTGTCACATTACAAACTTAAGATCTCATAATTTAGAATTGGAAAATCATGCAAATTTCGTTTATTCTTAATTCATACATTTTACAAATTAATATTGTGCATTGAAAGCGCATTTGATATACAAATTCGTTAAAAGATGCAAAATTCATGTGACATTCATTCATTCATAGGTTCATAGGTTCGTATTTCATTTGTAAACACATTTATCTATGTGTCAAACGTGTTTTCAACACAAAATATTCATGTGCAAAATGTATGAACCTATGAATGAATGAACTTTGCACAATTTTCATATTAATTTGTTGCATTTTAAATTTGTCATGCACTCAAGGAAGAATCATTAAAAATGCCCATGTTCTTTTGATAACTTGTTGCAATTTTATGACCTTTCCACATTATGATGGATAATTTTTTTTATCAATGTTGAAACACAAATTGAATTTGATTCATCGCAAAAGCATCCTTTGTTGTGCTTCAAAGCCTAGTTCAACAAATGAACAAATTAATGTCATTATCCAAATGAAGGATGAAAACTATGGAAACAATAAAACAAAATAATGTGTGCAAACTTACTAGTCGTAAATCACTTCTAATTCATGATATTTGCAAGTTGTATCCATTTTTTCCCCCATTTCTCCTTGTTAAATTCTAGACTCTAATTTCAAATTTCGCATGCAACTTTAAAAGGTTTTGCATAACCAACCTTGCTTACACAAATTATTCCAACAAGGTCACCGTCCTTTTTCATCCATGAAAATGCATTTGGTGGGATGAACCCCACACCCCATCCAAGAATTCTAGTGAGGTTTAACAATCTATTAAATGTTAATCTCACCAATAAAGGTTATCAAATCTTTTCTAAGCATTGTGCCTTACGTGAAGTTGATCCCATTCAGCTTCTATTTTTTTTTCATTCCCCATTTGCCTTAATTAAGTTTTGTTCAAAATACAACCATTCATTGATTGATGGTCTTGTTGCCTGGGCCCCCCTAGACGAATAAAAGGATGCATGGATTATATAATGCATATGGGTATTGTTAGGAAAAAAATGAGCAAATTTTTTACCCATCTCATCTCTTGAATGGAAAATGAGGATGGGATAATGTTGTTTATTTGAAATGGTTATGTTTGATCAAATTTTTAACACCTAGCATGTGATTTGTGAAACACAATCCATCATAAAGTAGGTGTATATACAACAATTGCTTAATCTCCCTCCTTGTTTGTTTCATCTCCTTCTCATTGGTGTTAATTGATACCTTCCTTTTGTCATCTACATTCTTTTCAAGGTGCCACATTAAAACAAAATCAAAACCATTGTTCATCATTGGGAAACTCCAAAATAATCCAAAATAAAAAAAGAAAACACAAAATAAAAATGCAAACAAACAAAACCATTACAAGTCAAACGAAACAATCTTTCACAAAAAGGGGAAAAAAACCTAATTTACAAAAAAAAAAAAAAATCTTCTTCCTCACAAGAAATTTTTTATTAAAAAAAACTAGGGAGTTACAATCTCCCTTGGCAAAAAAAAGAAAAGGAAACATGATTCTTGTGGTTCTATGGGGACATTTTTTATAAATATAAAATAAAAATAGGGAGTTCATAACTCTCCTAGCAAAACAATTTATAAACAAAAAATAAAATAACAAGGAACTAATATCTCCATGGAGTTTTTATTAAAAAGATAGCATAGCGCTTTGGTAATGGTGACAAAGGTTTTGCCACCATCACTAGGGAGCTATGAGCTCCTTAGCCAAGTTTTTATTTAAAAAAACAAAAAAAACTTGTTTTCACCTCTATTACCATCACCAATGACTACAAGTTCCCCTAGCAAAAAATAGGGAGCTACAAGCTATTGTGGCAAAAGTTTTCAAAACAACAAAAGAAGAAGAAGAAGAAGGTAGTATCTTTAGTTTGGCTTAGTTGTGGAGTGTTGGCGCATCCTCCTCCTCCTCCTCCTCCTCATGATTCCTCCAAGCAACAACTCCTCCTCGTCCTCCAAGCATTAGGTCCTCCCCCCTTCTCCAAGCAATAGCACCTCCTCCTCCTCCTCCTCTTCTAATTAATAACTTTTTTTTCTCGAGTAGCACCTCCTCCAAGTTAGGGCAATGAGGGCAAAATTGGGTAGCTAGATGGGCAAATGGATGGGTGGGTAGGGTAGGTAAGTAGATGGGCAAGAAGAAGAAGAAAAAAAAAAAAAAAAAAACCTATATATGTGTGGGAAAAAAAATTTAATTTAATTTAAAGACCCAACCTCCTTGACTACACTAGGTCCAATAATAACTAGGATGAGCTCAAGTTCATCCAGAACGGAAACTGAAACCCAATGAAAAAAAAAAAGTTTCTTATCCATCCACCCACCCACCATCCATTCATTCATTCATTCATCCATCCATCCATCCATCCATCACACTAGTGAGAGCAGGTGAGGAAATGAAACGGGGGTAAGTGTCCAACAACCGTTACAGGCAAAGGGTCAAAAGAATGGGTCAGTCCGTGGGGAACAGTTAAGCTGGTTGTGTCATTAGACGGGTCCTTTTAAACTGTGTTCTTTACCTGCCTGAAGAAACCTGTTGTACTGTGTACCGTTGTACCTACCCCTTACCCCTTACCCTTTACCCTTCCTTACCTGCACAAAGTACCAGTTGGATTCTTCTCACCAACTTTATTGGGCCTTTTGGCCTACCCAAGGCAAAAGGATATAAAATTTGGTGTTTAGATTCATTATAGAGTACACTAGCTTCAAGGGATTTTGGCTTCACCCCTAGATAATAATTAATAAAAAAATTATATGAGGATTTTTTGAAAGATTATTTTATTTTTGGGTTTTGTTGAAACTTGAGATTATTAGTTATCAAAGTAATAATATCTTGAAGAATTTTGGGGTTTCTTTTTTAAGAGGATTTTTTTTGTTTGGAAGATTTCATTTTTGCATGGTGAAATATTTGAGTTTTCCATGATTCTTTCTTCTTTTGCCTTAAGATACCTTTTTAATTAATGTACTTGGCAAGGCCACAATGTCATGCGCACACACACACACACACCCCTTGTTTTGTTGAGAATGCATTTACAACAAAAAGAAAAGAGAGTTGCAATTTATGGGGACGGGGGATGATGACAACATTCCTCACGAAAGCCACACTTTTGTGTAGTGTAAAAAGTCTTGAGGCAAAAAAGGTGATGGGCTTTTACAATCTGGTAGTGTAAAAGACTTGGGCCGTCATACACATCCATTTTGGGCTGTTTTTAAGAATTCTTTTGACATAAGGCAGAAGAACAAACATCCCAAGATGAAAGAGAAGAAAAATGCTTTCTCCTTTGGCACAATGGGTTGTGCATGGTGGTGGTGACGTCGTTACAACAACAACAACAACTCGTGGGAAACTTGTTGAGCTTTCCATACCTCCCCCGCATGCATGCATGCATATATGTGCATCTTCTTCGACAAGGATGCTTGTAATTAATTTTCAGTGTGAACTGACATCCAGTTATGCCAGCTTCTTCGGCAGGGACAAAAGTAGAAACGAGTGTGTCGTCATGTTCTTAGTGTTTTTTTAAAATAAAAAATACTTGGCAAAAGGATCCATTTTTTTTTCTAAATACCCAATCTAGAAACCCACCTAATATGATGTCAAGCGAGGTTTTAGAGCTAAGTCCCTTTATAATCGTGTCCTTGCTAACCACTTTTTTCTTATTTCTTTTGTGGCACTAACAAATTGAGATTCGAATGTGTATAGTCACATTTCATACAAGCCCTTACAAAATTGTGACTGTAGTAGTAGGTCAAAAAAAAAAAAAAAAAAAAAAAACAACTTTCAAATTAGCCTTTGTATTGTAGAATAAAAGTGCCAACAATTGTTTAAAATTTTTTTTACATGGCTTATTCTAAGCTTTACAATGCATTATTAGACTTGAAGAATGTTCTGATTTCTGCCTGTTTTAATGTGATGATTTATTTTGAGTTTGAGCTCCTTGTTGTGTGTATCTTCAAAAGTTATCAAAAGATACACAAAGGAGTTCAAACCCTGAAAGCTGTTTTTTTAGGCAGGGGAGGGGGCTTCCATCAGTTTGTGTTTTTTTCCAATCAATTTTGGTGGTAAACTGAGTTTCATCCTGTCTGTCTTTCCATTTAGGAGTCGACAACATAACTGCTGTTGTTGTTGTCTGACATTTTACAAGTGGCTGCTGCAATGGACATTATGAGTAAGAGCATTCTTGTCCTTTTTAAGACAAGTTGTGTTGTAGTGGCGGCTGCTGTCATTTACATGAAGTACAAATGAATGTATCAAGTGTGGTGGGGGCCGAGGGGGGGGGGAGGGAGTTCCAGTAGGCTACAATCTCCATTGCAGGAGCACAGCTTCACTCTCTCTCACTCTCTCTCTCACATGCTAGAATGTAGTCAGAAATCTTCAAGCAATATTGACCCCCTTAATACATAACAAGGCTGTTAATGCCTACACAAGGAAGAAGTGTAATTAAGATTGGGTTTTTTTTTCAATATGGGTCTTTTTTTTGGGGGGAGGATTAGTGATTTTTTTGGGGGTTCCCAATATGTTCCCAATGGGTTTCTAACATGTTACCCAAGTTTTCAATGTGTTCCCAATGGGTTTCTAACATGTTACCCAAATTTTCAATGTGTTCTCCAACATGTTCCCAATAGTTCCTCCTCATTGGATCCTCTATCCTTTTTTCCCTTAAGTTTTACTCTTGTAAGGTATATAATCAATCAGCTTGAAGGAGAAGATTACAACATATCTATTTTGGAAATGTCCAAAGCTTGATTTTTTTTTTAATAATGTTTCCCTCCTCAAAATAGAAGCATGCTTTCTCACAATCCCTTTGGCCACCCCCCCTTTCAAACTTATACACATGGAAGTTGACCCATCACCAAACAAGATGGGATTCAAAAAATAAGGTGATATTAAGAATGTCTTAGGGAACATTTTTGAAACAAGATGGGAACAGCTTGGGAACTTGAGGGGAACATTGTGGGAACACATTAAGAATAGACCCAAAAAGCAAAGGAAAAAAAGCCCCTCCCCATGTACTAATACTCCCATTATAAACTGGGAGTACTAATTTATGGGCTAGTAATGGTGTCAAGCTAGTAATGATTTATGGGTGATTGGAATTGCCACTTTCAACTTTGGATCCTAACAGTTGAGCTAGTAGGAGTTATAATGCACCTCTCTAGTCATGAAAGAAGAAGAAGAAGAAGAAGTGCCATGGAATTAGGTTGCTTATAATTTTATGTGGAAGCTTATCATAAGATTCTTCAAGATTGGAAAAGCTCTCATAGCCACCACCACCACCACCACCACCACTACTACTACACCAAACAACCCATAAAGAAGAGTGTCCATTGAGGGGCTGCCATGGCCACTCAGCACATGTCCTTCCTAAACCAGTGACTAGTAAAATAAAATGCCTCATAACTAATGACATGAATTGTGGGTGCAGTTCATAATTGTCAATCTTATGTTGGAATGGTGGTGCATTTCAGAGTAGGTTACTAGATCAACCAAATGTGAGTTCTTTAGTGGTGGTCAGCATTTCATGATTTTTCTACCTTTGCTTTACCAAATCATGTTCATTTGTGTAGCCTAGTTTTTTTCCTTTTCAAAACCAGTTTTTGTAATTTATTTGGATTTTTTCAATGACAAAAATTACTCAATTTTCATAAGCATAGAATTTTTTTCTTTTGGGTTCAATTTTCAACCTTATGACAAGTACAAAGGTTTTTTTTTTTTTGAAAAAAAGTGGCCCATTATTTCCACATTATAAGGTAAAAAAAACTTTGAAGTCTACATATTATAACAATAAGTTGTAGCATGTTGCCAAAATATGTTATAAACTTTTTAATTTTTTATTCTAACCTATAGCCAAATTTGATTGAGTTTTGTTGTGAATGATAGTCAACCCACCTACTTCACAAATTTGAAAAAAAAAAAACATTGCTTACAAATAATATACCCAAACCAATGATAATGATACGTATCATATGTGACTGCATTTCACATTTAATGATTTTTTTTTAGGGTTTAGGACATGGTTAGTGTGCCATTTGTTGCGATTACACATTGGCAAAAAAACACATGCATATATTTATAAATGATGTGAAGTGTATTTCTTTGATAATGGAAACAAAAATATCACACAAGATCATCTTTCCTCATTTTGTTAATTGTAAGGAATTCATTAGGAAAAGAAAAATATTTGATTGCAAACACATCAAGAATACCGATTATCATTAGATGGGGAACTTGAACATGATTTTAAGGGCAATATTTTTTGTAAATCATAAACAAATGATGGTAATAATCAGCTCAACTATGAATTAATTTGATCGTTTATATTTTAAAATGAAAAATTGCAAACTTTGAGCAACGTAAAGATGAAAGTTTCTATGAATGTGTGCATATTTGTCATCTTAAAAATCAATTGCCAATTTAACGGATCCTCTTCATTGCTCTAGTTTGTGGTATTTCCAACCTCAATGTCCCATATATATGTGTTCATGAAGATTTGATCACTTAAATCAAGCTTAATGGTCCTTTAGATTGTGAATGTCATCATTTGTAGGGTTTTATTCTCTTTGTATATTGAGCTTTCAATGTGGAATCTAGCCTTCCTTCTGTGTTTACTTTTAATTTTTTAAATTGTTTTCCACTATTGAAACATGTTTTCTGTTCAAGAAAAGGCATTTAATTTAGAATTTCAAGAAAGGATCTTTTGTGGATCTTGGGCATGAAACATGGAATAAATTTTGGGCAATTTTCATAATTTTCCAAGGAGTCCTAGTTGGTAATTACAAATGATGTGACCTTCATATAAGGAAACATTCCAATCCACATCAATTGTGCATCCACCCCCACTTGTGGTGGCACAACCATTCCAAGGAATTGTTCATTAGACAAAGATGGGACAAGGAATTGTTCTTTAAACAAAGATGGGACAATGAAGGAGGCTCAAAACATGTTGGAGACATTCAACACGAGATTAATTACGGTTAATAAGATCCACTTATTTAGATCCCAAATTGGAGAAATATTACTTAAAGGTTTTTATGAGAATCACAAAAGGTTGATACTCACAGATCACATCTCAATCCTAATTAACTACTAACCTAGACATGATAATGGTAAAAAATGAACTTGTGTATCACATAAAGCACATGGTCATAAGCAACTTCTTAAACAACAAATTGTAAAAGGTTCATATGGTGAATTGATTTACATTCCTTAAACACATTCTGAGAATAGGTGTGAACTTCTTGGATGTAGGAAAAGGTATCTATTTCCTCTCTTTAGTTGATGTAGAAACTGCCAAATGTATATTCATGTTAACCCCATTCAAATCTTCATGGTGCACAATGATTTCTCATACATGAACTCCATCTTTCAATTTTCATATTCTTGAAAGATTGAAGTTGCTTGTGTTAATATCTTTACAAATGTTGCCTTTGGACTACATGATTATCAAAAAAGTTATTATAGGGCAATTGGCACAATGCTTAAGTTTGACGATACAAACAAGATGCAATGGGATTTAAGGTTTTACATTGTGGTGGATTCTAAAGATGAATGGAACATTGAAGTTCATATGTTTGATTTGAAAGGTGGGTTGCTAAACTATGCATAAACTAAGACTAATTTCTAATTCACATTATAGATTTTGCAACAATTTGGAATATTTAATGAACAAATGCACTTAACTCAACGTTAAATGTGTAATAGGGCCTAGTGTTGCGAATGTTAAGAATGCATCTTTGTCAAAGCAAACGATCCAAAGAATAAGGTTATAATTGAAAGCACCAAAGATGGACAATGAAGGTTTCATGGTGGTATATATGCAAGTGGAACCACCAACTTAACCACCCTTATAGAATGGGCATGTCAGATGGGAAGAGGACCTCCCTTGACAATACATTCCCCCAATATGAACCTAGTGAATAAAAACACTATGAAAGGGAATTTGGCTCAACTCATACACAAATGTAAGCATTTATAGAAGTCAAAATAGTAGATACCATAGCTAACTCTACAAAGGATGGGGAAATGGGGCATCTTGGGCAAGAGTTTTTGTGATCCTTGATAAAAACATTCAACCTTCCCAATGGTAGTCAATGGAGTGGCCACTAAGGAAAACAAATGGTAACAAAAAGACATCACATATTACAAATTATCTTTCAAATAAAATCAAGCATTTGGAAATCTTAATAAGAGAAAATAATCAAGCTCGAACTTTGAAACTACATCAGAAGGAAAGTTAATTAGGAAAAGGGA
The DNA here is from genome assembly GCA_963920785.1 of Sphagnum contortum. Lineage (NCBI taxonomy): Eukaryota > Viridiplantae > Streptophyta > Sphagnopsida > Sphagnales > Sphagnaceae > Sphagnum > Sphagnum contortum. Next base: position 11,358,651 of record OY987290.1, on the reverse strand, counting down.
CCTAGCCATGATTGCTTTTATAGAAAAAAAATAAAATTGCATATGGTCAAGATAATGCAAGTGGAGATAATGCAAGTTATTTTTAAATGATGATTTTGCCATCCAACAACCCCATTACAACTTGTGGGCATTTAAGATAGGTAGCGAGGAATTAAAAATGAGGGAGGAATAAAACAAGCTCTTCAATCATATAATGTTGCCCCATGAGGTTACATCTACTAATTTATAGTCTACATGGGCTTAATTTTGAAAAGGAAGTTCACAAACTCAAATGATATATTTAGGGACTTACATTTAGGTAGATGTTGTGTTACTTCAAAAACATAAGCTTAAAAGGGAGAACACAAACAATCTAGGCATGCAACTTTAGAAGGATGCAAGTTGTTGGATAACAAAAGCATTTCATGGCTATGGGAATGAACAAATAGCTAGATGTGGTGGCATTAACATCTCACTAAATGGTAGATGGGTTAATGTAATGGTACACTATGAAATGGCCTTAAAGAACATGGTGTAATGGCTAATACTAAAAGGCTCACATGGTAAGGAGGTAGGCATTCTAAATAGCTATGCCTTTAATGGAACTTTAAAAATATGCAAATTGTGTAATTATTTTAGGGAGGTGCCATAAAAGATTATGGATAGTTAATGACTTTAAAATTGTAAAAAATCCACAAGACAAATCCTTCATGCATGTAATAGGATTTTGTCAAACAAAGAAAAAATGGCATGGAACATTTTGAAAAAGGTCACCCTAATTATTGGGGAGCTAGTTTGGACCAATGACATTTTCAAAATTTTGTGGGACAACCTACATAAAGGCTTTGAATGTTGTCTTGTTTGACTAGATAGGGTTTACATAGCTTCTACTCAAGAGGGGGATGCATTGCTTACATCATAAACTTCAAGGGCCACGATTTGGTAATAAGAATAATCATTCAATTATTTTTCCATGGGTTTGTATTGTTTATACATGGATGTCAACACTAATGTTGTGCACACTATTTAGACATGGATGTTGTATATCTATTTGTGTTATTTAGACACGAATGTTGCGTGCACAACATATGTGTTTAAACAATACACAACATTTTTTTTTATACAATATGAACTTAGGAAAAAATAGAATTCACGTGACTATTATTGCCAAATCATGGGCCAAGGAACTTATGATGTAAGGCCAACAAGTACATTATTCATGAAGATAGTGGTAGATTTAAGCACCACCCAATATTCCATACAAGTTGAGTTGGGCAATTCAATGCCCATAAGGCCCTATTGGAAGATGAACAAAAATTATTTTGATCAAGTGGAAGGGCAAGTTGCAACAATTTGAAGAGAATATTTATGTGTGTGTGTGTGTGTGTGTGTGTGTGTTAAAATGCATAAGGTAGTTTGATTTTACAAAGCTTTTGATATAAAACAATTACATATTTTAAAAGGGATAAAAATGGTTAAATTGAAGCTAGAAATCATTTAGGAGAATTTCCAATATCTTGTAAATGATTCCAAGTTACAAAAGATTGCATGAAATTATATAAACATGGGAAGTAAATAGAGGATTGGAAGGTGGAAGGTGTCCATGTCTTATTTAAATACAAATGGACGGATAAAAGGAATTGATCTTCCAAAAACATTTTAAGGCCGTTGGCGTATGGAAAAAATGAGCTACAATCATTGTTTTGAAAAAACCAAACATAAACACTACCAATTTCAAAAAAGAATTGGATGTGCATTCTATGATTTTTATTGGCATTTAATGAAGCAAACCAATAGTCAATAGAAACTAAGAGACTAAAACAAGAGGCCTTAAATGCATTTAACAAAAATTACTGAATGTATGAATGTTACATAAGTGGTTGTTTTCATATGGAATTTTTTTTGCAATGTAATGGCCATGTCTAAAGGTAAGGCCCTTGGACCAGATGGGATTGTGATTGAATTTTATGTGAAAAATATTTGTCATATCATTGGAGAAAATTATGACAACACGATCAAAAAATTCAACCAAGTTATAGAATTGTTTAATGGGGTCATAAAAAGGTTAACTACTTGAATTTGCAAGTTTAGAGATAAAAAAAATGTGGGCAATTGGTGCCCCATTTCCTTTTTGAATCTAGCCTATAAGATATTTGCAAAAATGTTATAATTGTGTTTATAACCAATGTTGTAGTAGGTGATTAATACTAATCAAAACAACATTTCTTCCTATGAAATACATTTTGAGGGTGAAACACAATAAAGTGGAGTACATAATCCTATCACAGCTTGTTGGATTATCATTCATGGGCTATGGAACAAAATATAAATGAATAATATGTGAAAAGGACTCAAATAATATTACATTGTATGAATTTCATGAATAGCTTTGAGTTACCATAACATATTGACTTTTGAAGTGTTAAAAATATGGCATCATAGTTCATATCATACGATTATGGACTCATTATATGTACTAAAATGTTTAGTTGATTGATTTTTTTTTACATAGAAAGTAATGTGATGTCATTGATACATTTAGGAAAACGATTTTTAATAACCTTGAAAACCATAAATTAAAATATACAATGAAATATCAATTTTTAATAAAGTCCTCTATGCATTTGAATTAATAACTCAATTTCTCATTTTTTACATGTAAATTTTGATACAATTATTTACAATTGATAAAGTCTAGTTGTAAAAAAAAAATTGTTTAACCTTGCCATATGATTTGTGCAATGTAATTTATTCTGCTACAATGTAAAATGAACTTTAACATTAGTATGAACTCCACTCATGCTAGAAAGTACTCCACCTTCAGGTGCTTTCACCCTTGAATAATGTATTGCTAACTCGTGAAATAAATGATTGGGCTAAAAGGTATAAGTAGGATATGGTGTTGTTGGAACTATATAATTATTTCCTAGGATTTCCATTTCTAGGTTATGATGAAGTTGGGGACGGTGATTAAATTCATTACCATGGTCAAACTACTTTTCAAAGATGTAAAATTTGTTATTTATTTTAATGGCAACATGACATAAACATTCATCGTCAATAGGGGAATGGGGCAATGTTACCCACTTGCCCCCTATCTTTTCCTAATTATAGGGGGAATATTGAACATCATGGTATTAAACATGTAATAAACAATGGGGTGATTTAGGGAATATGTATGTTAACAAGTGAAAATGAACAAATTCTTACACATTATGTAAATGCACGCCCCTTACTTTAGGGGGTAATGAAAATAATGTAAATAAAATAGTGGATTTAAAATAATTTCTTACACATTTTAGGGCTAAAACTTAATTGGCAATTTTTTAGGTCATATTGGCACTTCAACCTATTAGTACCAAATTCAATAGAAAGGTAAGAGTGAAAATGGGCAAGGGCAAGAGAGATTTTAAATTTGTTGTGAACCTCCTTTGAACTCAATTTGAAGATGCAAGATGTTGATCCATTCTTAATAAACAAAATTTAGAAAAAGCTCAAGTTTTGGAGTACCATCCATTTTCTTATTGATGGAAGAGGAATTATTATGAAATATGTGTTAAGCTTTGACACTCTTTGGTTTTTCATGACAATTTAAGTTAGATCAACAAAGGCAATCTATAAGTGTAATTTCAAAACTCTTCTAACACATAAAATAATTAAATCTAGTTCATTTGAACCTAATAAATAGATCTCGAACTTGTAATGGATCTTGGTGCAAGGCTTCATGTCGACATGGTTTATGATATGGAAAAAAAATTCAAGAAGTTTGGAAGGCAGTTAGTAAAACCATTCACCTTAAGCTCCTACCAAAGTGGAAGCCATATGTAATGTTGGGATATGGTGGTCAACAAACTTTTGAGGGGAAGGTGTCCATCACTAAACCATAACAATTCCATCAAATTGGGTTTTGAATAATTGGAAACCTATAGAACTTGTAAATTTTGGATTTCAAAAGCTTAGAGGAGGCAAGAATCACTTACCAACTTATAGAATAAAACATGGCAATTGACATAAGTTGATTGAAATTATTTATAAATGTTATAAATCTAAACTTTGTTATCCCAAGTGGAAGATTGTAATTGGATAATGGATTTATTTATTCACTAGAAACAAAGATTCTATGTATTGGTTGGTGGTTGAAACCATAAAAAAATTCTTGCCTACTTGCATAGAAATCAATGAAAATCTCTTCATTCTTGCGAGCTACCAATTTACTAGGTTAATACAAGCTTTAATGTATTAATGAAAAAAAAAAGAGTTGAGGAGAAACTCCAAATTTGAATTGTGGGATCTTGTAACAATTGTGTAAGTCCTTACAATTTGCAAAGGGCTAACGAAAGCATTTTTTCACCTATTTCATGGTAAGGTTCAAACTTGAACTTTGACTCAGAATGGTGGACATGGGTAGACAATGAGTCTTTGTTAAATTACTTTGTCAAGAAAGGGAGGAAGTTATTGAATAATAGAGAGACCTTATGTAGCAAGGAATATTAGAGAAATGGCCTAACTTGCTAACCTTTCATTATGAGGTCAAATGGTAGGATGTTTTGAGGAAGACCCAAGATAAGAAAAATACATGTTTTGTGTGTTTTGTGTTTCATAAGGTAATTGCCATCAATGTTTAAATAGCTCAAACATGTAAAATTTTTGATGCAAAGTTTGCATAGTGTGATTTAACTAATGAGACTTTGGTCCATAAGTTTTATGATTGCCCCAGGGCTAAACTAGCTTAGTACTAGGAAACTAATATTATTTTCATACTTAACCATCCTTTAAGGGTGGAGGGTAAAGTGAAGAGATGTGACATCATGTAATGTTTGTTTTTTATAAAAATTGCCCCAACTTAAGATGAAGAATATTCACAAATGTAAACATTTATAAAAGGTGTAGTGATTAAGTGTTTGTGGATCAATAGGAATGAAATTATTTTTCAAAAGAAGGTATGCTCTAAGCATGCATGTAGGTGTAGGCATTAATGACATTATCACATGTGGTAGACTTGGATGGGAGAAAATGATGCAATTCATGGAAATGGTGTTTGGTGCCTTTTTTTTGAGTAGGAATGTCTTGTAATTTTCATACGAAGTGGTGACCCCACTTCACACTCTATGCCAAGGACTTTTGCAAGGTTAATGGAACTTTCAAATGCTTATAACTATTTTGTTCATTTAGGTTTATATGTGGCCTTTTTGTGGTTTAGGGTAGATGTCTTCCCCTGCCCCAAATGATTGTTTTTTGTTTTCTTTTCTATGCAATGAATGTTGTCCCTTTGTATCAAAAAACAAAATATAAAAATTGCAAATTTGGTAAAAATTTAAATTATGTACATCAATCTTGAATTGTGTGCAATGGTGCTAATGTTTTGATCTTATGTCTTGGAGTGAATTCAACCCTAAACTAATGAAAAGTAATGAACTTTTCAAATAAAGAAATATAAACAAAAAATAATTGAAAGGAAAACCCCCAACGTCCAAGTGCTTCTAATTGTTATTCATAGAAACAAAAGATAACATTAACTATTCATGATTACTAATCAAATCCATTCTTTAAACAATGGCAAATGATATTACATCATAATTTCAATTGAATGGTAATTAAACCTTTTTTTGAAAATGAAAATATCTTACAAAACATAATTTATGGGAGTGTGTTACAAAATGTGTTATTGTACAATCCTTATTGATAATTGTAGCAATCTTAAAATATTGAAAAGTATTATTTTAATTAGTGATGCATAAACCATAACTATACTTTTGATAATTTATTGGTGGTTTTAGCATTACAAATAAGAAATTAATATTTGGTTAGTAAATGCATTAACTCTTGCATATTACCTTACAACATGTAAAATTAATGGTTGAATGACTAAGGTTGATTAAGTATAATAACCATTATTATGTGTACTTAGAACATTTCCAACATTCATTTCAAATTTGCTTTTCAAATTTTCTTTTAACAAACATTTTAGGAAGGGGATAATTAGGGGTAATGATGAATCAAATTATGTGGCCATTTGTTCTAATGCCTTTCATCAACTTTTAGTTCATATGTCAACTTTTTTTTAAATCATTTTTCAGATGTCCAACTTTTTATGTATATCATCCATGTAAACTAGAGCAACTTGAGTTCATCTTGAATGTTTTGTGTCATCTCCTTTGGATCACCCTTCTTGTCTTTCACAATGGAATGTGGTAGAGTAGAAGAGGCCACTTGTAAAAACATTGAACATTGTTTTAGAATGTTGCAAGCTTAATTATAAATAATTGTAAATACATGGTGCCAATGGGATCATGAAATTATAATTTACATTTTCATGGCACATGTGGTTTTATATAATATGACATTGGAGGACAAGCATGATGACCAACTGGAAACTATCAAACCAAATGTTGGTGTTCAATTTTGTTGAAGATTATATTTTGTAATGTTTTAACAAGGCATTAAAACCATAGAAAATTTAGACTTACATTTCAAAGTTGATAATGAATATTTGTATCAATTGAAAATCAATGAAAAAAATTCACACATTTTTTAGTTTTGTGGTGCATTTGTGTTTTATTCCAAAAGTTCAATTACATGTGGGTTGTTGCAACTTGTGTTTTAACTACATTAACAACTTGATGGAGTTATTCAATTGCTTCTATGGTAGTCAAACTATCCATGATAGTTGCCTTATTCATGACTTCAATTAAGATGGTTGGAATTTTTTCTTTGTTTTCAAAACTTTTTTCAATTTGGAGGTGGTGCACACCTTAATTCCTTATGCATGTTAGCTTGATGTGTGATACCGTTTAACAACAACCAACAATCTATGAAGTTGAATGTTGCATTTTTAGGGTGTTGTGTTAAGGGTAGACTTATGCTATCATTGTAAGATAGAATGGGTAGAATGGGGCTAGATTAACTAGGACATAAAAGTGGGCGGTTTGAATTGGTTTTATGGTGGGGAACCAAGAATGAACTTTGGACCAATTTTGACTTTGGAAGATTAAAAGTTGTATTTTTTCTCAAGAATTTCATGATAGATCTAGGATAAAATACTTGATGGAAAAGATTTTTAAAAATAATTTTGTACTTGTTTTATAATTTATAATTTCAATTCTAGACTAATTTGAATTTTTTTTTTAGTTCATTGAAGATATTACTTTAGTTCAAATATGGATTTTTGATCATTTTGATAAACTTGATTATCTAGTTTTTGTAGTTTTGTTGTTGACAAAACCTGATAGTTTCAATGACAATGTTTTAAAGTACAAAAATTAGAATTAGAATAATAAAACAAGAATAACATTTACCATGTTTTCACTTGTATGATTTCAAGTTTTTTCGAAACACATTTTTAGGTCAAAATTGTGATTCATTTAGAGCTAAAAGACCCGAGAAAATCCACAAGTCTAAAAGCATAATGCTTTATAATTCCTCACTTTGTTTTAGTTGACCTTGTTGGTCTCTCACCACTTGTAATTAGTTTGTGTTTGTTGTAGTTGCCTTGATTTCGCTCTTAGAACATGTGCAAATTTTGTCCATTTTTAATGACTAGATTTTGTGATACATGCATGAATGACACACAAAATTGATGCTATTTGTTAGCTCAAAATTTTCCCCCCTCCTTGGTTCAATGCACTTTGAAGTGTCAATTTTGACTTCATCTTCAAAGTGTGATGTCATAGATTTTAGGCACAATGTCATTGATTTGATTTTTGACATCATTGAAATTTGATGTAATGACCTATAGAAGACTCCTTTATTTTGTTGCTCAAGTGTGTGTACATAGGAATTTTTCGACAAAGCCTGTTGGTCTTTTGTAGTTTAGAGGTGCGAATGGGTTGATATTATTGAAACTCTTGCAATTGTTTATGATGAGTTACTACATTGGTGGAGGATTTATGGCATCCAACGAAAGATATTTTTAGTTAAGTACATAATTAACCCATTATATTAAACAACTCTAGTTTGTTAAGTGGTATAAATGATAGTCAAATTTTTTAATTTGAATTTTGGCAATGGAATGAAGAAAGTTGGTTCACTTGTTCCCTAATTTTTTGCAATTGAATAAAAAGGTGAATTTTTTTGTTGATACAATACTAAAGTCCAATAAACTTTCCATCAATTTCTTTGAAATGCATAAAGATGCCTATTCACAATTGGGACATTTGTTGTCTTATGATTTTGACAGCTCATAATTCCTAATGAATTTAACTTCTTTTAGCATAAAAATAGGCTATTTTTGAGCTCATGAAAATAAGTTTCTAGTGCCATATGAAGCTTTCAAAGTTGACATGATTTGGTCTCCCAAATTGCCCTTTGATTTGTTTCAACTCATTTTGATGATTTTAATGTCAACCTTTCAAGGTGTCATAACTTTTGGATTTTTTTTCATTGGGCTATGCCTTTAGGCAAAGATTGTGCATTCATTTGGGTCTACAACACAATAAAACTAAATTGGACTTTATGGATAAAATTAGGTTATTTTCAAACAAAAATGTATAATATGCTTGGTAATTTAAAGCAAAATTGGAAAAATATTTTGAATTAAAAAAAACAAATTTTTTTTGGAAGCATATGATTTGATATTCCACTTATTTCAAATATGTATTCCATTCTTATGCATCTTATTTTATTTGATCTATGTGCAATTTTGGGTTTAATGGTGTTTTTAGGAATACAAATAGTTAAGTCGAAACTAAATGGGTTCATATGAGATGCAACTATGTTAAAACTAAATAAAGGCAATGTTAAACATCATGGCATGGACCTCATATATTTCACATCTTTATTTTGACAATGTGAATTTATTTTATTATAATTTGCATGGAGACCTTTACATGATAAAAAATAGAAGTCTATCGTAACACAGACCATAGTATAGAAGAGACCATAGTTTGTGAGCTTTTTAACCCTAATGTTGTGGTACTAATCTATAAAGAGTGTTGAATAGGCTGGTTATGGTTGTTGGATTTGGTGGTCTGATTTTCTTTTTTTTCTTAATTATCTTGAGTGGGTGAGTGAGTTAATAGTTAAATGTGTAATTGGGTTTCTATGGAATTTTAGAGGAATAATTGAAATGATAAAGAGAGAGCATTATTTTCAATGTGCAACATAATAAGGTTTTGTGTAAGCCTAAAGATTATTATTTTTAGGTCAATGGGATTCCTTAATTTGGTGGTCAGAATTAGGTTTTTGTTTTTTTTTAAAAAAAAATTTAAATTAAATTAAATTAAATTAAATTAATTTTTAAATTTTAGTTTTAATTAATTTATTTTGGCTTATCTTTTATGAACAAAGAGTTCAATGTGTAATTGCTATTTGTGGATAGGGTTTTAGCACATTACTTGTGCACTTTGTTATTGATATTGAGAGGGTTAGATAATTGGTCATTGTTGAACCTAGTGATTTACTTTGGGGTGGATTTCGGCAAAATTTCAACCTCAAAAATTAAAAAAATGGAACATGCTTTCAAAAATTTCCTATCAAAAAAAAAGAAAAAACACCAAATTTTTGGGATTTTTTTTTTTTTTGGTGAAAAAAATTCCATCACATTTCAATACAATTATTTAATTTTGGTGCAATTTTCTCATTTTTTCTAGTAGTTAGATAGTTTTCTTTGTCACCGATTAATGCAATTTTTTGGGAGGGAATAATAATTGTTAAATGATGCTACATAAGAAAATGTAAAAAGAAAACCACCAGGTGCACTTTCATACAACAACCAAAGAAATTTCCTCATGTATTTGAAGGGCAAATTACATTCACAAATATCCCTCCTAGGAATCATAGGTGTAAGCTCAGTCTCACTTTTAGAGAGTAGGCTTAAGACTTGCTATCACCTTGTCTTAGGGTCCTCATTTTGGGAGTGCCTAGATTATGGAGGCTTTTAAGTTACACATTATATTATGGTCCTTTTTGCTTCTAGGTATATGATTATATAGGCCAGTTCAATAATAATAATAATAATAATAATAAGCAAAAAATTTGGAACAGAAAATAATTTTATTATTATCAATAGTGAGACTTTTTACAAATTCCATGTTATTTGTAAATTTGAATGCGAGGTGCACAAACCCTAACATTTTCTATATACATTTTCAACCCTAAGGTTTTTAGCACATTGCTTGAGCTCTTTGTTCAAGAATGGTTTCACACTTAACTAGCAATCACTGATTAGTTAGATGAGTCCCATGTCAAAGGCTCAAAACTCTATCAAAATGGGAGTCGAAAGGAATTATAAGCATAATATATTGTTCAACAACAACAACAACAACCAAAAAAAAAAAAAACAAACCAAACAATGTTGTTGTTGGTAAATAAGGAAACCAAAACTTCCAAAAAGAAAGATAAAATGTTTTGTTTATGAATCACCGAAAGCATCTCAAGACTTCACAACCAAAACAAATTTAGGTGAAAATCCTCAAGTGGTTTGGTTGTTCACCTGTGTGTGTGAGAGAGAGAGAGAGTGTGAGAGAGAGAGAGCTCTCTATCTATCTCTCTATCTATGCTCCACACTTGCTTGGCAATTATGCACCCAAGAGTGGTTGTTAGGTAAAATATTGAATGGACTTGAGAGTTTTGATGATAAGGGAGTCATGCCTCATGGTGCTTGCCACCACCACCACCACCACCACCCATGGGACTCACTCCCAGAAACAGATCACCTGCCGGTAGTTGTGTTGTTGTAGCTCCAAATCAATGAATGAACCTAACTTTGCTCAAAGGACTGCAGTTGTCATTCCAAAAGTACATTCAGCTCCTCCTCACTCCTTTCTCTTATTGATTGCTTGCCCACCCTTGAAGACCCAACATGCAAATTTGCTTATATGAGATCATTTTTGCAAGAGTGATCCAGCACCCATCCAATACCCATCCAGCACCCATCCGCACACCATACAGGATGAATAGTATGTATCATGGAATGATCACGCCTTTGGCCATTATGTTGGTTAAGGCGTCGCCTGAGCCCTTTAGGGTTAGGCAAGATACTCACCCTATGTAATGGGCATCGGAGAGACTAGTCACTCCGATGCCCCTTATGTTGGGTAAGGTGTCAGCTGAGTCCCTTCGGGTTAGGCAAAAGACCCACCCAACATAACGGGCAATGGAGAGACTAGTCACACCCATGCCCCTTATGTTGGTTAAGGTGTCAGCTGAGCCCTTAGGGTGAGGCAAAGAGACCCATCCAACATAATAGGGCAAGGGAGAAACTAGTCACATCCGTGTCCCTTATGTTGGGGTAAGGTGTCAGCTAAGTCCCTTAGGGTAAGGGAAGAAACCCACCCAACATAATGGGTAACGGGCAAGATCATTACATGACATTAAGGTTTGGGGTGGTAGATTTGACGATTCAAAAAAAAACCCAAAAAGTTCATGTTCAATAGACACATTAGAAAATCATTTATTATGATGAGTGTATGACCATTGTTGGAAGATTTTGTCACATAATGTGGTCCGGAAAATTGCATAATTTGTCACCCTAGACCTTAATGTGTTCAAACTCATGTATGGTATAGGTTGGTTTGTTGTAACCTAGGTAGTAATGGCAGGTGGATGTAGAAGGGTTAACTGGAGACTAGTTGTTGGGGTAGATGAAGTTGTGGTTCATTCATTCATTCACAAACCCAAGTCATAATAGGTTTCCAATGGATGGTGCAATGGAGGGTGTTGGGTCTCATAATAATTCAGATATTTTGATGCATTCCATTGAAAGAAAAAAAAGCCACCTTCAAAACTTCATTCCAAGGGTGTTTGTTACTCCCCAAAGCACACACACACACTATGATTGATTGTATCCTTTTACCTTTTTTTTTTTCAATAGGATTCATGGATACTTTTCCATTATGTATGTCATGAGGGGAGGAGGAGAAATGTGAGTGTGAGGTTTGATCATATATCCTTTTTTACCTTTTAAAAAAAATTATGATTCATGGATACATTTCCCATTATGCCATGGTGACTTCAAATGAATGAATGAATGAATGGTACATCTTCACGGAGCTCATGGTATGACATTATTAGTAAGAGTAGGTAGAATTCAATCTAACGGGCATTTTTCAAATTCCCGTCCCCATATGTCCCTCAAGGATTCGTGTGTGAAGCAAAGCTCCATATATCCCCAAGGATTCATGTGTGAAGCAAAGCTCCGAATAGGTTTGAGAGTATGGAGAGAGATGTTGGAATGAAGTGGTGAGTTAGGGAAAATGTAGGAATTTTTTTTTAGCTATCTTGCTACCAATGAAAGATGAATTTTTTTTCAAACAACCAAACTTGATATATAATCACAATTTTCCTCACAAAGGGGCACCCATATTTACCCAACGCCAACTTATAGGTAAACAATCAATGGGTTAAGCCCCAAGTCCCACATTGGAAAATAGTTTCGAATCTACGGAGATGTCTTCAATACGGCCCCGGATATATATTCACATTCATTATTTGAGTCACCTCTTTTGAGAGATCACGAAGAAAGTCGTCGACAATTGTTGCCATCCATCTTTGGAGACTATTTTACAAAGGCAAATCATAAACAAGTATGATATATATATATACATACATATGGGGAACTGAAAACATCATGTTCTCATCCACTAACATCCTAAAGGGTTTTATCCTCAACTCTAAACCCTAAAAGCCTAAACCTTTGCACACCCATGGCAAAATGACCTTTACTCAATTCAAAAGATCAATTTTGGGTGGACAAATTTCATCACATCATGTTATCAAATGCAAACAATCTCTCTAGTCAATTTCACGTCTTTGAAAACCCTAGAAAAAAAACCATTTTTTTTTTTGGGGGGCATAATCGATAGCATCATGTTTTCAGTTGTAAAATAATCCTTTTAAGTTACTAATTTGAAGTCTTTTATGACACAACAAAAAAAATAAAAATAAATTAAAAAAATAAAATAAAAAAATATATATGGCAAAATTCATAGCCATTATGCTTTCAACTACAAACAATGTCTTCTTAAGCACACCAGTTTGGAGCATATTTTGCAACAAAAAAATCATAATAGCAATTTGGTCTTCGAAGGGGCATCATATTTGGGCATCATTTTTGCCAACAACAAAGCCACCTTTAGTACTTTCAGCCAGTGCTGCAAAGAGAGGCAAAGTTTGCATGCAATCAATTAAAAAAAAAAAAGAAAAGAACTTGCTGCTATTCATGAATGTGTCCCAAATTATACAACTTTTGCTTAAAACATGCGTCTAGTTAATTCACAATTAAATTGTTAATTTTAATTAAAAAAAACCTAAGAATTGAGATCAAGTTTTTTTAATCAAATTTGACACAAAATATCATTAACATCCATTTGTTGGTTTGGATCTTAAAGTGAAGCAAAAAAATAAAATAAAAATAAAAATAAAAATTATTGCATCATTTTGTGATCCCCAATTCAAAGTTTTTCTTCAAATTTTGAACTTTGAAATGGTTAATTATTAATTCTAATGTTTTTTCAAAAGTCCAAAACTAACTTGAATACAATTGTTTAAAATTCTGATGTTTTACCAACTAATTTAATATTTTGTTATGGTACATTAAAACAATCCTGATTCCACACAACTAACTTAAAAAAAAACCCTAACCAAAACCCTAACAAAAACCCTACTTTCACACGTGATGAGGGTTAATAATAACCAGCGTGTTTAAATCCTTGTGCTAATTAAACTTACACGTGGTTTAGTTATGCACATTTAAACCCCCCGACCCCCCCCCCACTAACTCGACCACCACTAAGGTACTTAGCTTCGAAACCCTTAACTTAAAAAACCCTAATTCCAAAAGTGATGAACTTAAATAAATAATAGCCAAACCTCTTCAAAAAACTAGGCCTTACTTGTGGCTAATTAATGGACCTAGTGTTTTATTGTGCACATTAATTAAAACCCTAATTCCACATCACTAACTTAAAAATCCTACCAAAACCGTATTAATTAAAACCCTAATTGCACATCACTAACTTAAAAACCCTACCAAAACCGTAGTTAAACCAGCAGCGATGAATTTATTAGCCAGTCTCTATAACCCCACCTTAACCTGAGTTTATTTATACCTTACTCGAAGCTCTTCGTTCTCTCTCGGTTCCTTCCATTCTGTACTCGTCTCTCTTGCGCTGCCGAGATTTCGTTTTTCCGCTTTGAAGCTCTTGATCGTGGTTCCATTGTTTTGTTCCTTTTAGTGGTTTTGCCTCCTCTTTTGCTGTGCACATTTTTTAAGGTCTTGACAAGGTGCGAATGGATTTTATTCGGCTTTTTTGAAAGCTGTTTTTGGGGGTGTTGTCTTTGTGGTTTTCTTCGTGAACCTTTTGCTATGTGTTCTTCGGTTCTTCTAGAGATGTACTTGGCGGTAGCTGGCGGCAACTGAGAGTATAGCTACTCACGTATCTGGTGGCGGAAGCGTTCCTGTACCTCTTGTGCACCTTCGTTGATGGCCTGTCGGCGCAGGCGGTGGGAATGCCTATAACGGCTTGTCAACACTTATGATGGTGTATGTGTTGACGGGTCGTGATGGGCACTCCCAACGTCTGACGTCTCATCGTGTTTTTCTTCGGATGTGGTTGTATTTTGGCTGCTTCTGTACAGCACTGGCCTTCGAGACTTGACTTGCAAGAATTGCAGAAGCTGCTATGACCTATGAGATCAATGCCGTGTCATGCAAGTAAGCTAGTGGGATGCAGGTCGCTGAAGGCTTGACTGGTTCAAACGGGAAGTCATGATAGTAAGCTGTTGAGAATAACTCAAATATGTGTATGCATGTTATCCCTTTAGGGTTCTTCCTCTTTCTGGAAGGTAAGTTACCGTGCAATGTGCTTTCAGACGGTAGTGTGATATGTCGATGGTTTTGGGTTATTTCATTTTTGCGGTTGAACACTGCAGTTTCGCGTCGAGTGTATACAGGTTTTTTGTCCTATCCTATGAAATTGTCGTGGATTTGTGCTACTAAGGAGTACGAAAAACCATTTGGCTTCTGTGCTACGTTAAATTGAACCGGCTTGCAAATCTTGTCGCCGTGTAGAATTATTGCTGAATTCATAAGGCGGTGCGGCGATCTTGAAGTTTGGTTACAGTCATTTGAAGTCTTGAACTACCCTCTGTGGCGATGTGTCTTAGTGTATGCTTGATGATGAAAGTCGTACGCAATTACCTACTCATGTGCCCATCCTGGCATCTTGGAGTTGTATGATGTTGGTAGGTGTTCCCTGGTTGTGGTCACATTGGCAACCTGTCTTTTGCCGTATATCAGATTTTTGTGAGTCTTTTAACATTGGTATTACGTGAATTGGGGACTTCCCACCTTCGTCGGCTGCACCTGAAGTCTTGTAAGTATCCAAGGGAATCCGCATTCAGTATCTTGGGACTAGGACTGGTATGGAGAAAGATAATGCGTTTTGAACTGTGATTACGAATAGGTGTTACCTACATACTTGGTGTAGTGTGAAGTCATACCACCTTTTCTAATGTTGATTTGAAGTCCTTAAGCATGTGCAGATGTCAAGTCAACACTATCGTCTTCTGGTAATCACTGCTAGTCATGTGTTTTGCTTTGTCCTTTTCTCTTTTCAAAAATCCTGATCATTATTATTTGCTGTGTTCGATTTGGCCGTTCACTTTTGTTATGGTATTTCTGTTGTTCCCCCGTGTTAGACCTGCAGCAGTGACATCATCTCAATCCTTTTTTTGTGAGCAGAAAATATCTAACTGATTCAAGTTTATTTCTGCTATTTTTGATTGGTTGTTTTACTGATTACATTCATCATTGCTTACTGTTTCAAAATATGATGATGGTTTATGAGGAAGATTTGACGATCCACTCATTTGGAATGGACAAATTAAATGTACATTCAAGCATTCCATACTTATTTCTCTTTGAATGTGTATATGGGGATTGTTCTTTACTCTGTGAACTGGGAATTATTCCTTCTTGTTCATCGAAAGGTCGGCACTGATTACCTTGGAACCAAAAGTTGAAGCTAGTAGTATAAGTAATAGTGCAGACTGTTGGTATGTGATGCAAAACTAGTACATACTTTCAGCCTGTGTCATCATAGTAGAATTATGGGAGTGTCATTATTATTTACTTGATCTTAGCAGAGCACCTGGGAAGATCTATACCAACTGGCTTTGGTTGGTATTTACAATATACCTGGCAATGTTAGAAAATCATGCAGTTGCATGTCTTCATCGTCTAAAATGATTTTATTCGAATAAAGTTTCCTGCGATAATAAAGTACATTATGCTTGTTCAATTGTCATTGCACTTGCATGGTTCTTCAAACTAACCTGATGTGTTAAAGGAAGAAGGTATGACATCACAAATGTTAAAAGCTTTGATTTGTGTATTAGGAATGTGAAAAAAATTGAAAGTCCGTAACAGACAGAAACTTAGCAGGAGAAGAAGAGAGAGGGGATGTTGCTGAAAGTGTAAATGTTATTTCACTATTCTATAATGCAGGGCTTAAATTGTTGGATTCCATAGAATTTTTTTCAAAATCGCACAAAATATAATCAAGTGAGGAGAAGTGAATTCAAATTTTTTCAAGTGACATCAAGGATTTCCCACTACATACCTCCTAAACTGAGCAATCGCACTCCTCACTTGCCCTCGTACATCAGAAGGGAAAACCTTTGCAACTATTTTTCAAATATCCCTCTAAATTTTTCCAAATATCCTTCAAAAATCTTCATTCCTTTGTTATTACTTTTAGCTCTCTTTCACATACCCTTTAAAATCTTTCCTTCCAAAGTGAAGTTAACTGATGAAAAAAAAAATTGTTTAAAGATATTAAAGAAGCTTTTATTATTAAAACTTTATCATATTTTTAACTATGAAATGAATGATTATATTGGTGAACATTCACGTATTCTAATTTTTTTTCACATAGTTTAAATACGAGTTGTGCAAAATAAATCTAAATATAACCTTTTGACATTAGAAGAAATTGTAAATGAAAATGAACATAGATTTCATTTAAATTTTTTTTGGGTGTAATATATACTCCAATGTTTGTTCAATGTATAAATGATAAGAGGTAAATAATGGAAGTAAAAAGAGAGTGGAAGTGAAATTATAATACTTGAGTATTTTAAAGAAGAATAAAATTCAATGTGCAATATATAACCTTGGATTAATGTATAGATTCCTTGGATTAAAGTGTAGAATCATAAATAAATGATGGAGGATTGTGTGAGGAGGCCATCTTAAAAGGTTTATTACTTCAAATGGTCGAAGGCTTGCATGTGAATATCATAAGGGCTCCTTCAAGTAACTTATGAACTTTGTAAGACATGGAGGTGTGTTGTAATACAAAGCAAAAAACCCTGAAAGTGCTTTATGACACTTTGAAGATTTTGTTTAAGATCTCAGCTAGGAAGTGACATTGTTGCATATCGCACATTGCACTTTGCTAAAAACCATAAGCCTCCACCTCAACTGTGATATCCAAAGTGTGCATTAAGCTTTCCTTCTAGACTAGGTATTCTTAACGTTCCAAGACTACTCCAATCTCAAGCTTTTGTTTGAGAGAGGACTTGTGGGTTTAGTTGTATGTAAATGACCTTGCGGGTGGCCATTCCATTTTGTGAAATAACTTATGCAAGGTGGACAAGACTTGAGCCTCATGCTAGTATGGCAAGAAATTATGTTTCGTGACCGATGGAAGGGTCCACTGGATTGGCATGCCTTGATCATTACACACCAGACCTTAGGTTCTGCCCTTGGTTCTCGCATAGTGAGCCTTTGACATGATGTAAAACCTAATAATAGTAGTACATAGGAATTTTCTTGCTAATTTTTTCGGATGGAAGTAAGTCTCTCCATAGGGGCAAATGTATTCCAAACCGTACACCCCAAAATTTAGAATGCAATAAACAAACTGGCACATCCACTTATGTCCATTTAATGATGAATACAAGTTTGGGTACTTGAAGACTTAGGGTCTCTTTCCATTAGGCTACTGTATATATGATGACATTTTCATACAGTGTGCTATGATCACAGCAGCTCAATAGAAAGCCATTGACATAAGGCCTTGTTACTTGTTACATGGACAACAACTTTTCATTGGAGAGCTACAACTGTTGTGCTATGATCACAGCAGCTTAATGGAAAGCCATTGACATAAGGCCTTGTTACTTGTTACATGGACAACAACTTTTTATTGGAGAGCTACAACTGTTGTGCTATGATCACAGCAGCTTAATGGAAAGCCATTGACATAAGGCCTTGTTACTTGTTACATGGACAACAACTTTTTATTGGAGAGCTACAACTGTTGTGCTATGATCACAGCAGCTTAATGGAAAGCCATTGACATAAGGCCTTGTTACTTGTTACATGGACAACAACTTTTCATTGGAGCGCTACAACTGTTGTGAACATACCCAATTAGTCATGTTAGGAGCTCTGGGAATACATTGTTCGCATGAATAAAAGGACAGATGTCATTGTATGGTGAGTCATAGTTTGCCTCGTAACTCTCATAGCTTCTACTATTGGTCAATGCTTGACTAGTAAAGTTGTGCAATGGCTGTGAACACAGGCACTTAGGAAAAACATAATGCAAAGCCACTGTGAGAGCAAAAGTGTTGATCATAACAACATAATGGAAAGATGTCCTTATTATGTCCTTGCTAATGGCAAGCTCACTCGCTCAAGAAGGGATGAAGAAGCCCCTTACATGTGTATCATGGGATGAATACCCTGACACCAGCACTTAAAGAAAGGCAATGTTCTATGTCAAGAGTATGAAATTAATTGATGAATATCATCTCTCTACCAGAAGCCAAACAATGTCATTACCACAAGAAAAGGGCACTCCACTTCTGTAAAGGGAATATCAAAGGTCCAGAAAATGAAATAAAAAAGTTCAAAGCCCAAGAAGAAGAAGGAAAGAAGGGGCCCAAGGACAATAAACTTCAAAGTTAGAAACCATGAACCAAGAAAAGTTCTTAACTTGGGGAAAAAACAACAAAAAAACATCTTGAGATACTCAAATTCATAACCTAGCAACAACTTTGATACACAAAATGCACCATGAATCCAAAATTTCTAACATTGTGAATCAAAGGTGCTGATCACCCAATTCAGCAAAATAAAATAAAATTGTATCTGTAGTACCTCTATGGAAAACACTTGAATCAAAATACCCAAAAAAAAGAAGAAGTTGTCAAAATTAATTTTGGGTGAGATATTGTTCCATACCATTTTATTCTGAGTTTTCTAGAATGATATAAAAGCCCAATATAAACCTGATTCAAAGCTCTGATTTAAAGGGGATTTACAAATCCATACTAAATTGGGCCTAGCAAGTATGGATAAAGACACACATAAAAATCACACCCATAAGAAGGAAAATTCTCTCTTACATTACAAAAGACTGTTTGAAAAGACTGCACTTCACAAAATTAGGGTTTAGGGTGCCCACAAAATTTCTGTAGTGGAGATTAGGGTTAGGGTTGTACAATGTCTCTAGTGGAGATCCTTGAAGGCAAGGAGAGAGAGAGAAAGAGAGGAGACACAGGGAGACAGACAGAGACACGTAGAGAGAGAGGACACACACACACACCAACACAGACAAGGAGAGAGAGAGAGAGGCACAGAGAGAGACAGAGAGAGTAACTACGAAGGTGGAAAGGATCCAGAGCTTGGATGTGTTGATGGAGCAGGAGCAAGAAATGGTGCCCAATTTGGAGATTCAGCTGGCCAAGTGCGTCGTCCTGGAGAAGAACCTGGTGTTGCAGTTACTGGTAGAGTGGGAGCTGGAGCGGGGGGGAGCGGAGTTATAATATGTCCTGCTGGTGCCCAGTTTGGTGAAGCTTTGGAATTTGTAAGAGGTGAACCGCAAGGAGGAGGTGCTGGTGTTGACCACGGAGGTGGTGGTGGTGGTCTATTTGATGGAGGAGGAGGAGGAGGAGGAGGAGGTGGTGGTGGTGGGATGATGAGGAAGCTATTGCCAGGAGGCGGCGGTCTTCCTAGCGGTGGTAGTCTTTGGATTAGAAGGAACCTGTGCGATGAGAGACGAGGAGGAGAAGTGCCGCTGATTTCTTCTTCTTCTTCTTCGCCTTTGATTAAACTGTTATGATCATCAGCAAAAGTATGAGAGTTCATAGTGTAAGACGTCGTCATGACCATCACGACTGTCGAAACCAGCAGCAGCAGAGCACGCCATTTGGAAGACGACGCAGCTGTACTAGTCCGCAGAAAGAATTGATCTGCCTGCTGCAGCCGGCGCCAGCTCCTCATGTTTTGTGTCGCGGCTAAAAATGCACTTGTTACAAACTGTTTTGGATTGGAATCAGACCGACCCAAAGATGATGGTCAAAGATCTTCTCGATGCTGCTCTGTCGATCAGACTGCCTGATGATCTGCTGCAGGTAATTGGTGACACTAGGATTGATTGATCAGTCCGTCCTCATTGCAATTGTTTTGCATACAACTCTATATTCCACATCAAAATTGGTGCCGGAATCAGAGTCGCTGCATGCACCGGAAGATGTGATGGCATCCCAAGATGGGTATCCTGCAAGTACAGCTCATGGAGAATCTTGACGAGGGCCTGCATGCAGAGCCTGATGGTTGCGCCATACCTAGTGCTTGGGGAATCTAAAGCTCACTACAACAACGAGTCTTTCACAGGTTATTCATATATAAACCAACTCTACGGAATTCTGTAGAAACCAATTTGCAGATCTGCAGAATTAGAAAACTTAGACGACCATGCATCTCTGAAGCTGCAACCAAAAAATAATACTACTGCTGCGGCAAGCAAGCTACTAGTGCTGCTACAACAACAACACCACCACCACTGCTTCTGGTGTCAAACATGATTGTTTTCTTTGTTCCAATGGTGATGGTGGTTACCCAAAGAAAAAACTGAGGAGTTGCTGCTGCAATAGCCAGGATGAGTGAAACCAAGAGTTGCTAAAAGCATGAAACCTACAAAGTCTGATCACAAAACACAATAATGAAACACAAGCAATGGAGTTCTTTGTTGCTGTTCTGCATGTCCAAACTTAGTAAGTCTGAAGACAAAACATGGTAATATTGAAACAATTGTAAGCAAAGGAGTTGTTGTTAGTTCACCATGAAACCCAAGTCTGATTACAAAACATGATAATGAATCACAAGCAAATGAATTGCTAGCAACATGAATTTCCCTAAGGCTGATCACAAAACATGATAATGAAACACAAGCAAATGAATTTACTAGCAACATGAATTTACCTAAGTCTGATCACAAAATGTGATAATGAAACACAAGCAAAGGAATTGCACAAGAAACATGAATTTACCTAATCTAAGTCCAATCACAAAACACAATAATGAAACACAAGCAAAGGAATTGCACAAGAAAC
Organism: Sphagnum contortum; assembly: GCA_963920785.1. Taxonomy (NCBI): domain Eukaryota; kingdom Viridiplantae; phylum Streptophyta; class Sphagnopsida; order Sphagnales; family Sphagnaceae; genus Sphagnum; species Sphagnum contortum. The sequence goes on along the minus strand of OY987290.1, from coordinate 11,337,327 downwards.
ATGAATTTACCTAACCTAAGTCCAATCACAAAAACACAATAATGAAACATAAGCAAAGGAATTGCTAGAAACAAGAATTTACCAAAGTGCGACCACAAAAACATAAGAACAATGGGGGAGGGAGAAGAGCAATTGGGGTTTTAACTCTAGAACATACTATTCATCCCCCCGGGCATTGACCCATCACCCAACAAGTCTCATCTTCGTCCATGGTTGGTTGCTTGTAAGTTACTTATGTAGCTTCATTTCTTGGGTGCAATTTCATCACATTTTTTTTCACCCTAGTCTGGTGGCCGATCGCTTTTGTTGGCCACTTTCAAGAGCTTCTTTGACCTCTCACAAATTATGGCTTTTCTTCGGCGACTTCATTTTCCATGGTATTTGGAAAAAATTGGATATGATATATGATGATGATAATGATGACTTGATTGTTGTAAAATTTGAGTTTCTTGGAATCCCACATCTACTAGCTATTTTTGTCGGGTTTTGTTTGGGAGAATAGTAAACCTTTTGACATCTCATTGAAGGTTCTACATGCTTTTCAATTGTTAACCCCATGGCCCATGAGTATTAATATATACAAACCTACCTTTTGTGTTTGTATGATATGTTGTAAGTTTGGTGATAGGGCTAGGAGGCAATATGTGTCAATTGGTATACACTACTTTAGAAAAGGGAATGAATGGTGGGTGGTTTGTTGAGAGGAAACCCTAATAAAGAAAGGGGATGATGATCACTTGTTTATGCTGAAATAGTTATGATATTTGTGATTTTGGACATTGTCCCTACTTGTTTCACTTGTAGAGTAGTACTCTTTTAACTTGTCAATTTGTTGTTTCTTCCTTAGCTTCGTGTCCTATGTATGCTAAGTATCTGAATGTGGGGTGGAAAGGCATGGGTGTGTGCATCAAAGAGGCCCCAGTGTTGCCAAATCTATCTTTAAAAAAACAAATGTGTGGTGAGCTGCTTTTGAACACCCAACAAGTCTTACTTATATGGTAATAATAATTCCATTTATTAAAAAGAAAGAAAGAAAAGGAGTTTTGGGTGTAGTGTTTCTTAAGGTTACACCATCATCACCAACCATAAGTTTGAGCCAAAATTGCCCCCCACCCAAGGCTTCTTTTTGCATCCATTATAAGCAATTTGAAGGCCAAAAATGGCCCAAAAATACTTTTGCCTTTCAAAAGAAATGCAATGGGAAGAAAGTGCCCCTCACATGGAAATGCAAACTTAAAAATTAGCCCCTCAAATAATAATAATAATAATAAAATAACAATAATAATAATAATAATAATACACCTATCACTAGACAAGGGGCTTAAAATGAACCAACACCTACTATGTTAATATCTTCATCTTCTTACAAGTTAGAAACTACATCAACTTAGGAAATATTAAAACTGGACCTTGATTTATATTCTAATGAATCAATGTTTATAATGTTTAGAAGCAAGCCAAGAAAAATCATTTATGCATTTCATTGAAGTTAGAAACTTTGAACATTTTGATGCAAATGTCACTATGATGTAGCATAAAGTTTGAGAGTATGGATTGGAGGGCAATGTTTGAAGTGTGATGCAACATTCAAAATCAAAGAATTCTTAGTTTGTATTAATAATAAAAATGTCTAAACTTTTCATTCATTTTGGTTGATTTCACATGTTTTAATGTTCTCATTTTGGTGTGAAAAGGTCAAAATTTTCTTGACTTTTTTTTTTGGGGGGGTGAAATGTGTTTGTTAAAACTGCCCTTCACATTGAAATGCAAAATCAAAACTAATTTGTTGCAAAAAAAGATTAAACTCATCAGAATATGCTAATAATGCTCATCGCAACTTGTTCCATCACCACTAGCAAAGTAACACATTAACAACCCAACCATACCTAATAAACATGCCATCAAATTCAGTTGATGATGTTAATTTAAGATGGATGAAACCGCAAAACTTACCTCACAAATGTATCATGAATGTGGGTTCTTCCAAATACAGCCTATTCAACATGAATATGCTTCACAATTGATGTAAGTAAACATTATTACGTTATTGCATATGACTCTTATGATCAAGTTGGATGTTTGATCCAAGTGGATTCTCCTTGCGACTTTCAACTCCCTTAATTCATAAAGGTTAGGAGTAAAAGGAGATCTATGAACACCCAATTTATGATCCTCTAGTCTTCTTGTCTACTACATCCAAAATAGTGTGCAAGTGATTTGCTTCCTCATAAACATGAAATCTTAAACAACGTAAAGTGAGGAATCAAGATGAATGAAATGTCAACGAACTGATCGCTAATTTTGTAACTTGCCAATAAAAGTCAATCATATTTGTTTACAAATCCTTTTGGAGAGTAGTGTACCTTGCATATTTATAAGACACATACATATACGATATTTAGACCTATTTGACCTTTTTTTTAATATTAAAAAAGTTAAATTAAAAAAAAAACTAAACGGAGATTCTTTCCTTCAATGTTTTATGAATGCCATTTACAAGAGATCTCAATAAGTAACAAATTAACATAATTATCTCACTTAGTAAAAGTGATATTATTCAATTTTGTGTAAAATGTATTTATGATTTTTGGCTTACAATTTCATACGACATTGGGACAAATCAGGATCTAGATCTCTAATCCAACCCTTCTTTCCTCACTTGGCCGATTACAACAAGGGTGAGTAGTACTAATGCATCATAGATGCACCCAATATTTCCAAACCCTAATTTAATTATTTTCAAAGCAAACACTAAACAACTAGTAGAGTGTTTGGAGGAACTTCCCGGGAGATTTTGATTCTCAATACCTTTACTCTACGGTCAGTTTTGTCATTAAATAATCCTCAAAATAGGCAAATTGAAATTTTGTGAAAATATGAAGTTCACATGTTGAAGATCATAATAATTATCGTACAATACACTTTGAATAATTTCACTTCTCACTTCACAAAATTATAATAAATGGTGGAAAAATTTTATATGATTTAATTTTTTTTTTAAAGTATTCATTTTTTGGAAAGAAAAAAACTATTCATTTTGTCAATGTGAAAATAGACCCTATGCTACCGTAGCCTTCACACCTTTCAAGGCACTTCAAGGGGGGGGGGTGCTTTTTTTAATGGCCTTTCTAGCCTTTAGAGAAACACGGAAGGAAAGATACCCAAGATACCCTTCCTAGTTAACTCATATTTTAACCGACCTTCATTGACAATCTTTCATGTGCGAAGAAGCACTTGTTTTATGGTTGGAAGGAAAGAGCACTCGGAAACAAATTTTGTAATCCTTTGATTACACGACCTTTGATTGATTGTGCTTTTGTAATATCAGCTCAACTGAATTTCTAGGGTTGCCATCCTCACGGGATACCTTTGTCGACAACTATTTTTGTGGCCAAGTTTTTTTTTTTTGTTTGTAAGTTGGTTGTCGGGCATGGTAGAAATGGGCGAATGACCATAAAATTTGGGGAGTTTGGGTCACAACTCCAACCACCACCACCACCACCACCACCACCAAACAACCCCTCAAGACTCTAAAGTCGATTCGATCTTTATTTTCCCCTAGTAGTCTCCATAAATTAAAATAAAGCCGATTATAATTTCAATACTATCATGTGGTGAGTTCAATGTTCATTCCTTTCCACCTTTTCCTCTCTATCATACAATTTTATTTTTTTTCCAAAAAAAAAAAAATTGGATTTTTTTTTCTAGTTTGAATTTGACTAAAATTTCTCTTTGTTTTGGCAAAAAATTGTCATTAAAAAAGGTCATTTTTTTTATATCACAAAAAACTAACTCCCCCAAATGATTAATAGTTTGGTTTTAATACTCTTGGATCAACCTTCCAAAGGGCAAATAGTTAAAAATCTAGGTAAATAGTTAGATTCTACATTTTGGAAGTTTAGCAATATTCATCCAATAGATGATGTCCTTTGGTGTTGAGTGTGCCAAATGTTCAAGATCAATGTCCATGCTAGATGGGTAATTTACAACTTTCAATTTTTTTTAAAAAGCCCATCTTGGATTGTTGAATCCAAAATATAAATAATGTGCAAGGATATGTGGAATCTTGAAGGAGTTGTGTGAGCAAATCCAACCCACATAAATCAATTTTTTTTCCTTTTAAAAAAAATTGTGCTTCTTGTAAATCCTATAAGGAGTCTTCCTTTAAATCCTTTGATGAGGTATCTATATTTGACAAAATTTTAGATTGGAATGAAGGATAAAATAAAGCCAACAAACTCCTCACAAAGTAAGGATAAATGCAAATAATGCAACAAGAGCAAAAATATCTTGAAATTACATTATTGGATGAAAGCCCAATCAATTAAACACAATTTTTTTTTTTTTGACAATTACAATTTTGTCATAAAATCATATATTAAACACACAAATGCAAGAAAATCAAGTCAAATGCTCTTCAAATTTTATTTTCAACCCATCTTGCCTTTCATTGAATTTATAATAAGTTGTATATAAAGTTTCAAAGATTTTTACATTAAAAGTTTGATATGTTACAATTTTAAAATATGCAAAAGTTGAAAATACATAAGTATATTTTAAAACCTCATTAACCAAGAAAATAAGCAATTTAATATTTTATTTACTTAAAAAACACTTTTAAATAAGAATTGACATCTACTTGCATTTAATAATATTTTTTGAAACTTACTTAAATACATATTTTGAACATTTTTTTTCAAAAGGATTCTTATAAAATTAAAAAACATGTTCATATTAATTAGTGAAAATAAATAAATAAATAAATAAATACATATCAAGGCTTCCGTTACGTTACTTTTCAATTATGCTGACAAGGATCAAAAGATGTTTGCTTGATTGTGCTTTCACCCTATATAAGCCTAAAAGAGACCAAAGACTCTTGCTTCAATAGCTAAAGACAAAACCACAACACAACTTGACAAACTTGGTGAGCTCAACACTCAATGGTGCTATAGGATCTAAAATTTGACAACCAAAATTTCTCCAATTAGACCCTAATTTTTATTTTTTTTGACCCCTCAGTTGGCCACTAGGCCTTTGAACCTTATTAAAAATTGAATATATTCAAACGATGAACATCAACATAGGGTTAATTGAAAGATTTTGTATGGAAATGGAATGAATTTAAGCAACCAATAGAGTGAGTTGGTACTAGAATGAGATCAACCTAACTTGTCATTATATTGCGTAATTGGCACTCGGGAGAGATTACGCCACATCATTAAGAACTTTGTAGACATTTGTTAAAACTTCAACAAGGTTTTTTTTTTTGGTGGCGGTCGCATGCATTTGAAAGAAGACTTCACCCCATGAAGCTTCTTGGGGGTGAAGGTGGGAATTGCTTCTTAGTGACAATTACAAGTTCTCAAAAGAGGTGGGCAATAATTGATATTGTTGGTTTCCCACCTATCAAAACATGAAAGTTGTTTTTGGGTTGGCCCATGGGTTTGGATTTGGGTTAAGGGGTTTAGAGTGAAAAGAAAAACCTACTTGGAGGGGAAAAATATATGGCCCTTTGTTTTGTTTGTAGCTTTATGTGTTGCCAAATTGGATCCCAAGTCAAGCACGCAAGCTCGGAATCAAAAGTTGTCCAAAAGTCATGTCCAAATGTTGGATACATCTCATCTTTCTTACAAATAATTAAACTTATCCCACACGATACATACAAATGTCAACTTATCCAACAATTATCAAAAATTTGATTTCTTTCAAGTGGCTAGACGCTTCAATATTTGAAAGGAACCCTAGTTGTCATACATGAGGTCATTGGTGACTAGGTGCACAATTTAATCGGAGTTATAGAGTAATTTAGTTTTTGTAGTTGAAACCTTTCAAATGACTCTCATGTTTTAAGGTCTTTTTGGGTGGGCTCATGGAAACCTTTTAGGTTATCTAATATTTTGTTTTGGCTCTCTTTTTTTGGGAGGGGGAAGGGGAGGAAATCCAAACCTTCAAACAATTTTAAATTCTTGTATATAGTGGGTTGGCGAGAAGGTTGACCTTCAAAAACAAAATTTAAAAAAAATGAAAGTAAAAATAAAAATAAAAATTGGAGCATGAACATGGGGAAATGGTTGATGGCTTTCTAGTATAACCCATTCTAGGATCTTAGGACCTCCAAAAAAAGGGCCTGGGTTCAAACCCACTGGGAATTTGCAGGGTTTGAAACTCCAGCCAGCCCTATGCCATTGAGCTTGACTTTGGGGGTTTGCCAATGGGGCTTGTCGGTTGGGTCTACTCAATGACTGACCTTCAAAGAAAACAAAAAACCAAAAGGGCAGGCCAGGGGAACACAAACAACAAATTTGGTGGGTTTTTTTGTGTTTGGGAAACACTTTGTATGTTGAGAAGATATGAAAGCTTTGACAATTAATTAATTAATTTCATTCATTAGTATGTGGGTGGGGAAGTCTCTAATTTAGATTAATTCTTCCTTTCTTTTTTTTTAATGTACATATTAGGTATATATATGTATATTAAGTTTTTTTATAAAACCCATGAGTGAATGAAGGAAGAAATATGTGGCTGGAGACAAGAAAGAGTAACACAATGGCATGGTCATCTTAACATCACATGAATTCTCTTTTAATACACTACAAAGAGGAGATTGAAGAGTTGAGTGTTTTCCAATCAAGAGAGTGGAAAGTAGGACTAAACAACATGAACAAAAGGCTTAAAAGCTGAGAGCATTGTCAATGAGTTAGATCAACAAGCCTAGTGGTGTATGGTGTATGGACCAGTTATCAGAAATGGAAAATGATAACCGGAGGTTCTCACTGCAATTCTCATATATATATATATATATATATATATATATATATATATATATATATATATCATTTGGTTCTCAAAAAATTGAATCATCAGTTCCCAATCATCAGTTACCCGTGTCATTCATTATGGATTGTAATGAAATGTTCACAGATGTGCATGTGGGTTTGCCTAGGTAAGTCAATGATTCTCAAGTCTTGAAAAGCTCATCTTTGTACCAACATGCACAATACAAAGAGTTTGTTAGATGTTGAGTAGGACATAACAAATAGATCCTTTCCTTCATACCTTGTAGGTGACAAGGGCATTCCTCCCATATCCTAGATAATGATCCCTTTCAAGGAGGAGAGTCACCGTTCCGATTTGGAACTCATTTGCAAATATGAAGCATAAGCGAGATGGATCTATGGTGGAGAATGCATTCAGAATCTTCAAGAGACCTTCAAGGAGCTCCTTGAGAAATCAGAATTAAATGTGAATTTCATACGTAATGTATTTTGTGTGCTTGCATTCTATATAATTTGTTACAGAGGTCAAAAGGGGAGTCCCATGTACAAAGACTCAAATGCATCATCAATTTGGAATCACAAGACAATTTGCAACAATCACAACAAGCACAACAATGCATGTAGGGGAGAATGAAGGCATGCAGTACAGCATTGAAGGACAAGAGCAATTTGGAGAACAACTTCGTCAAGAATCAACATTGAATAACATGCATTGAGGTAATGTTTTCAATTGCTTTGCTTTCAATTGAATTGAGCAAGTACCATTTCTTTCTGTGAATCCAAAGCATGTGAAATGTGACACCATCAATTTGCATTTTGATGGTGTCACTTACTTCAAATCCAATTTCACCAATGCATCCGAATGGAAACTGCAACCACTGTGACAGCATCTGTAAATGGCTGTAAAGAAATTGCAAAACAGTTGTGACCACATTGGTAACAAATTTGGGTCAAGAGTATTTGGGTCAAAGTGAGCACTTCAATTTTGTGATGTAACTACAGTGGCAACAAATTTGGGACGTAACTTTCAATCACCCACAACAAGCAATTAGCCAAATCAGGTGAAATTTTCAAAATATAGATAGTTCAAAATAATACCGACTGAAAACTCCATTGTTCCATAAGCAATGAAAACAACTCTTCCCCTTATGGCAAGTTCAAACCCACAAAAGACAAAACAGGAAATGTTCCACGAAGTTGTGAAAAAATGGACTCATGGTTCATGATACTGCACAGTGAACATTCATAAAAAATGTGGAACCAAATGAAAACTACATTGTTCCATAGTATCTCCCTTACAGACAGCCAATAAATGCTCATGTCATTTACTTCTGACTGGACATGGCAAAACATAGAGTGATTTACACTCTAAATGTAACTCATTTCATCCTAGTGCCAGACACTTTCTGAACTGTAAATGATTACTTTGTTCACTCACAACCACCACACAAAACTCACCCACCAAGTAAAGCCAATCTCTCCTCGAAAGGCCAACAGCATCATTCATCATTAGTCACAAAACTGGCCAACAAAACTCACTCAACAAATAGCCTTCTGATTCAAGGCACACCAGCCTCACACCAGCATCAGTTGACAGGATATCATGTCTACCAGAACCCACAGTTAAGTTGTTTGGCTGGAGGTTGCACTCACAGTTGGCATTTGCAGAAGCTGTTCACCACAAAACCTCCTGTAAAGTACAACAGGATATGATGTCTATCACGCATCTCATCAGATGACTAGAAGTTTGCCCACGATTCTTGTAGAGTACAATATGACTACATGGTCCCATCCTGGAGAAGACTGCTGATAGGAAGGAGAACCAATAATAATATCTGCTTTTGGATTGAGTGTAAGTTTAGTAGCTAGATATTTTCCAGTCGGTGGAAAGCAACATATTTTCCATTAAAAAAACACAGCAAAACAATAATACAACAAAACTCATTACACTAGAAAGCAAGTCACACGCATGGTCTTTGTCCCAGGTTAATGTGCGACTTAGAAAAACCCTGACATGCAGAACAGGCAGTTCCCTATGCTTCAGGGTTTTTCCAAATGAAGACATTATTCTGCTAGAGTGACCATCTAGCCAAGAAAAACTTTTAGCAAGAACTGCTTCTCCCAAAAAGCACAAAGAAAGACTGGATTGACCAGTGCCAGACCTACTCTGGTACCCAAATTTATATGCCCAGGCAGTGAGTGCTCAACATTGTCCTGGAGTATTTGGGTGCCACACTCCCCGCTCCAAAAGCTCTTGGGCACCTGAGATGCACTGGTGAAAAACAGCCAGCTTGGATGAGATTGCAGATATGACCCTTGGAAATGCCAAGAAAACTGAGACCTGAAGAGGTTCCTGCATTTGGTTGTGCTTCAAAGTGAAAGTGCAACAGAAATCTGTTATTATAACTCAGAAACAGGTTTGTCACCCTCCATTGCCAAGTTGTGTCCAGGTGAGGATATTTCTAAAGAGCTCTACAAGCTAGGCTCCATCTGGATCCAAAAGCGCAGGCGATATTTGACCAGCTGCCCAGCATGACCACTCATTCCCCTGAATGGACTTGGCTTGCTGTACCTCCTAATCCATGTGTGATTCTGTGTTCCATGTGCCACATCCTGTGGTTTGTGGTCCTTGTGCTTCATTTGCAAGTTCCTCTTAGTCTCCAGTCTTGCCATGTCCCTTTGTCTGCTCAGAAGCATATCTCCCATTTCCAAACTCTAGGAGTCCTCAACATAGAGCTCCCCAGTGAATTTGTGCAATGGATACACCCACACAGAAAGACATGTCATTCCCAAATGCATGGGTGCATGCATCCATCCAACAGAAGATCCACTTGATATGGAAAGAATAAACCTGGCAGCTGCCCAAACATGACCCTTAGGTATTCATTTGTTTCAGGTGCCATAGCCCCTCAGGAAGCCAGTGACTTTAACATGTTAGCCATTGTAATGGTTTCGATGGTGATGTTGCTGCTGCTGTTGTGGGGTCAGGGACTGAGAGTACTGAGTGAATGGCTGTGAATACATTGGACCAATGATGCCCTGTGATAAGGACCCAACTTTTAGTACTTGACAGTTCAAATTTTGACTTTAACTCACAATACTTGCTTGAAGCCTCTTCAATTCCCTGAGTAGTAATAGGTCTAGGTGTTTAGAGACACTAATTCAAGAATGAACCTATCACCACCATGTGATCACAAAGGATGCCTATACAGAAAAGGCTTTGAGTGGCACACTTTCAAGGCAATGTTCAAACATATATGTGAGGGAGAACTACCTGAGGGTGGAGGGAACCTCCAACTGTGAAGTGGGACTGAGTGGAGGGAGCATCCTGGGAGTGATCAGGAAAGTTCACTTGGGTAAACAATCCCTGTGAACCATGTACCAGAAAGTCCTGCTGTCCCCACAATTTGCTAAGTCCTAAGTTAAAACCATCTCATAGCAAGTAGATCCAAGAAGCTGAGCAAGCATCCACAGCTAAGGCCCTATGTGTGAAATGCAACATGACCAATCACTGGGGTTGGGGTTCAATTGACCACATAAGTAACAGTTCATAACAATTATGACCTCATACCTGTGAAACAAAGTCACTCCCTGCTGAGGGATGAGCAAAAGAAGTCTGGGAGTTTTGGGTAATGAAGTCCCCTGTGTGAACACCTTGGCTTCCTTGACCAACATATTCCACATCATAAGCCCCTTGCATTGTCTGTGACAGCAGAATAACCAAAAGTTCAGCTGTAGTTTGACTTTGATAGATCTTAAATATGCCTTCTACCATTTAAATAGCATGCTGATGTATCTTTAAAACATGTCTAGAAAATGGGGCTGGTAAATGTTATGAAGCTGTACTAATACTCCCCTTACTACAAAAGGTCATCCTGATGATTTTCTTCAATCAACTTAGTCTGGGGGTGTTGGAATTCAACCTGGGTAGAGAATTCTTGGCCTGCATATGCGATGTGTGACCCTTGTGACTTGAAATCCTCAACCATGTAGTCCTGAAAATCAAATCAGCAACTGTCATCTGATAGAACCAGATCTGGTAGCCTGACATGGTTTAACAACAATGTCCATCAAGCATGACAGACAGAGAGAAATGATACCTGAGACATGCCCCCAAGAGAAAAGCCATCTCGCAGGTTCTGACTCAGTCCCTGTGATACCAACTTGTAAGTCCAAGTCCAAAGAAATAACTGCAAAAACTCATTGAATCCTACTGGAGAGAACAATGGATGAAACATATCGTATTACTGCAGACCATACTTATGACCTTGGAATAAATTCTAGATCAGTTTCTCAGACTCTCGAAACACACTACTGCACAGAAATGGCAACAAAAAGAGGACCAGCATATGAACAACACAGTACAAGGAAGATACCACAACACCATTCTGCAGAAACTCTAAACATATGGAAAACAGGAAATGAAAGACAATGATTTACCTGTGTCATTGATCCTTGTTGTGTCAACAGCCCACCAGCAGAAGGCTGAGTTGCCAAATTATCAAGGCCTCCAAACCCAAAGCTCATGCCAAGCCCAGCATGCTGCTGTGATGCCTGGTGGTGGGATAGATGGCCCCCAATGGGACCCCCAGTGCTTATGCCTCTACCTGCACCAAAACCCTTGCTGCCACCTTGTGGGATTTGAGGGATTCCTCCAATTGGCCCATGAACACCTCCACGAGAAGGGATGGCATAGGGCTGCATGTGTGGTCCTCCTGGGTAGCCCACTACTGGAGCTCGCCCTGATACCAGGCTCCCATGATGAGTACCTCCTGATCTGTGGCCTCCTCCATTTGCCATCTGACCAAAAGGAGTATATCCACCACTCCCTGCATGGTTTGAGCAGCTGAAATTCAGTTCATGCCTTCACTTCCATATCCAAGAAATCCCTTTAAATCAACCACCTCCTCATTTTTACCAAAGATCCAAACTCTACACTCTTAGTATTCCAATGGAATCAGAGATGCAAAGGACATGAAACATACCATTTCTCCCATCCACATATCGGCCACGGCCATTACGGCGATCATTTGCTGCTCCCCCAGTTGCTGCAGTGGCAGTTGGGGCTGGCACAAATCCATCCCCATTTGCTACAGCAGGCCCTCCACCTCCTGGATATACCCGGCGATCATTGTACAGCTGCATTGGAAAAGAGCACACAGCTGTCAGCACCAAAACTGCCCCTCTACTCCACACAAACTCAAGTGGCAAGACAAGTGCATGGCCAGAACCAGCTAATTAGAATGGAGAAGAGGTACTTGGGTGAAGTTGAAATCCAATCTCCATATTCTTAAAAAGAATTCCCAAAATTTTAAGACACACAAAGCAACACAGTTGACAATTCCATTTGTACTTCAATTTCACTCTGCAGATGCATTGCATGAGTTCATTTCAGGGTTCACATGTTGACCTTTCTGGGCTTCTGGAACTGCACCATACTCTGCTTCAGATTGTTGAGAGGTCCTTCCACTAGGACCTCATGCTCCTGAGACCCCCAAGATAAAGAGGTTGATTAGAACAAAAACACAGGAAGATGAAACAAAGATAATGAAACTCAAAAGCAGTCAATCATATCTCACCTTGTAATGTGTCAGCAGACTGTTCCAGAGAGGCTGCTTGCTTAGGACCTTTGGGTTGCCTAGTATGACAAGTCCATACTGTGCCCGTGTGAGTGCAACATTCAGCCTGCGTGGATCATTAAGAAAACCAATCCCCTGAACAACAAAACCACAAAACACACACAAAGTGTAAAAATCACAAGAGAGGTTACAAGCTGCAACTTTTCATGCTATCTCAAGGCCTCTAACTGTTTATAATGTTAAGTCCATAACATGTCAAGGACTGAGTGGTAGAATCACCAGAGAGGAGATCTGCAATTATTTAAGTGATTTAACTCACACTACAGAATGATCATACCTGATGCTCATTGCTCCTCACACAAGACAGAATTATGAAGTCCTTTTCTCGACCTTGAAAGGAATCCACACTTGCAACCTGTGAAAACAAAAAATTGACAATTTGATCACAGGATCACCATGTTACTGATGACATGAGCAACTCTGAACATGACCCATTCAGATATACTCCGATATAAATGCTGAAAGTCATTTATCTTGGCAGAATACCTCAATCTCCTTGTAGAGCTGTTGACGTAGGGACCCATTTCGTGCCATGTAGTTCACAATATATGCTCGTTGGCCTTCATATGGAGTGATAACCCCAATCTGTCACACATAAAGAAGACTTCAACATTTCATCATTCCACACATTGTATACAATATGTCCTCTGACTGAGGTGTCCTGATAGCTACAGACAACACCATGGAAACCTGACATGCTTTAGGAAAAGTATCTCCATTCCAAAAGATCCACTGCATACACTACTGCTCCTAGACACAAGCAGGCAGCTTCCACTCTCAGGTCTGTGATGAATTGTAAATTGAAGGCATTTACCTGGCTTGGAATCACTCCACTCCTCAAAAATGTTGTCACTATCTTCTCCACATTTGCAGCTTCAGTTCTGTTCAGATATGATGTCCCACTTGCACTTATCTCCTCTTGGCCCATCTGGCATTGAAGCAATGATTCATGCATTGTGAGTAACATATTGAATTTAATGGCTGTCAAACTACACTGAATATAAGCTCCATGCAAAGGAGCAAGCAGGCATGGTCACCTGAACATAGAAGAACATTGGCCTGTTAGGAACAGGCCAAGGGAAGTCGATCTGTGACTGGAGCCTTTCTGCAATGGTGACTCCATTCTGTAGTGTTCCCTCATAGAAGCTGTTCGATGGAAACTCTGACAGACATGGATGCATCCGATATTGCACCTATACCAACCCAGCAACCACCATGCTTTCAAATGAAAAATTCGTTAACTGGGAAGTTGGAGTTCAGCATTACTTCCCACTCTAAAAGATTGAAACCCATAGAAGAACGAAAAAATATTTCACAACAATTCATATGGGTGCAATGAAGGGCATTAACCATTCATATTAGGCAAAAGAAACAACAAATGATGAAAGAAATATTTTACCTGAAGACGGATCGGTTTGACACCAAGCAACACTAAACGCTCAAATAAAGATTGGGCAAGTCCAGCATGAGCAGCCTTCTTGCACATAATAACAGGCCCTAGTTGACAATGGTCTCCCACCAATACAAGCTGCCATCACCAAAAAAATGCTCCCACTCAGGGCATTTCTAAAACACATACTTGCAGGACTCTACTAAAGATATAACTATGCAAGTGCAGAGAAAACTCCACCATGAGACAAAAAAGGTGCCTGGTGTCATTTCGAGCTAGACCAAAACTAACATGACAAAGAATGAGTGGTCATCACCCTATGGCTGTCACCTGCAATGTACCAGACTACTGAAAACCATAATGTGCAAAAGATATGCTGATCAAAACACTAAGGCCACATTACTGGGCCCTTCTTACTGACCCATCTAACTATCCCTCCCTGCTGCATGACAAAAGACAGTCACCATATGGCACAGAAAGTAAATGCACCTGTTTGGCTCCCATCACCAATGGAATTAAGCACTCCGGCTCTGTAGCTTGTGTTGACTCATCTATTAGAACCTGCACAGACAAGCAGCCAGGCTTCATCTTCAGAAGAACTATGGTACTCTTCCAAAAAAGATTCTGTCATGATAATACATCAGATAACATTGACACAGTTTCATTTGAACAAAGCATGTGTTTGGGTTATAATTTCCAAGCCTTCTGGGTCCAGGTCCCAGGTAGAACCAGTGGTATATGCAGGTCTTACACACTTGATTTCAACCTCATTGCTCTTCTGGCGAAAGGAGTGCACACCTGACGAAAGCGGAAGTTGGCAAGACGTGGGTCACCAGCACCCACACATGTGCAGCAAATCACATCAGCGCTCTGTGAAATCTCTCTCTCAGTTGCCCTCTTCAACGCTTTATACTTCTTCTCATCAGTACTTGACAGCTCACCTAGATGGTAATCCAGAAAGGGTTAGCAACTTGAGGCAGGTGTTCACAACCACTCCAATCTTGGTCAGCATATAAAAATTTCCATCTTTTGCCACAGCACCTGGCTCCAAGGTTGTATTCTACAAGATATATGCAGGTGATTTTTGTATTGTGGAAACATGTCATTCTAACCCAATTTTTTATGAATATGCATGAAAAGAGTGAAATTAAACCAGGCTGTTTTACACCAGAATCTGCTTTATCTTATATCTCCAGCAAGACCAGAAGGCTTAACTTGCAATATTCCTGAATTGGCAGATCCAAGAAGCTATCAATGTGTCATGACAGGCTAAAACATCTCTGTAATAAACCAAACACAAGGCACACACCTAGCTCATCTTTCAAAAGTTGCAACTTGTGTAGCTCGCTCTTATCTGTTGCATCAAGGTGTCTCACCTGTTGACCAACACCCCAGCACAATTATGAAGTTATGAGGCTTAAACTGGACAAGTAATTCAACCTACTCCTGGAAGCATCATAATGTAAATAAGCATTCCACTCTTTCTCTCTCCCCTTTCTAGTTGCAATTGAAATGCATCTACCCTGAATGCTTTGCACAAATATCCCACCTTGACTACTATTGGCACTAAACAACAGCAACTGTAATGTAATCAGCATCACAATAAGCAAGCAGGGAGAACCTGATAATGGAGGGTGAGGTGCTCCACAGGTGAGCTTACGGCCTCTCTTGATTTGGCACACAATCTCACCACCTGCAGTAAGAGTTGAAAAAAAATTTATTAACCACCACTTTATAGGAAATGGCTTCAATATGGCCAATTGTGCTAATGTCATGACAGTCATCATCATGATTCTCAGCTGCTTGCAGTTTTGCTCCTTTGTGTTCAGGACTGTGACCAAGCCCCTTTACTATTTTTTTTTTCTCAAAGCATGGCAAACTCCTATTGTGCATATCTAAAAAAATTTATGGAACTGTAAATTTTTTACTTTAACACTACACTAGACACATACCTTCAGACCTGTTGCGCTTATCTTTTCAGCAAGCTGGTCCACTGCAACATTGCTTGGAGCACAAACCAGAACCTGTATATGGCTTCCGATCAGCTCAAAGGAGTACAAAATAAAGTTGCAAAGGCAGTCCCAAGAGATTTGAGACATCATTGGAAGGTAAATCAAGATCAGGGATTTCAGTGATTTACCTGACCCTGGCCCTGCTTTGCCAGATGGTACACAATAGCAGCAGAGGTCACTGTCTTCCCTGTCCCAGGAGGCCCTTGTATCAAGCTCAATGGTTTTTGCAACACGCTCTTGACAGCATAAACCTGCACATAGTCCATTAGTGTGGTAGCCATCTATTATAACATCACCAAAAAGGGCTTGGCCCAATGACATGAAAGAGATATACCTCATGAATTCCAAACTGGGTTTCATACAGAGGATTAAGTACCTGAGAGGCATTTAAGTCAGGAAGCCCTGGGGCTCCAAATCGCCGAGGGAGAGTGTTGCGAACTGTTTGGGGTTCTACTTCATGCCCCAAAAGCCGATGGTAGATGTATCTGCAGTAATCTAGAACTGTGTTATTCTTTGCCAGTACATCTCTGAAGAATTCAAACTAGCACACCTATGAGCAAAGCATTGTAGATAGGTAGGATCATCAGAACTGACAGAGTGTGATATTAGGTCCTTCATTGCTACAGTCAGTGAAACAAGTAAAGGGGTTGGACCAACCAAAGTCATGGCAAAGATTGAAGCTACTTACCCACTCACACTAGTCTCATCCACAGCAAAAGTCTTCATGGCAGCTTGCATGCGATCAAAGCTAGTGCTCTTCCAGACAAAGTCAACACTGAAATTATGGCTCACATCAATGGGAACTCCCTGCCATACACCGAAAAGGGACAACCATCAGCATGTGCCTTCATCTGACACCTACTTAGTGCTGAACACCACAAATCAGGCACCACTTGGTACTGAATTGTTTGTAATGTTCTACACTGATTTTTTTTTATGGAATTCCAGACATTGATGTCCAAGTCAGACTCAAAAGGAACAAATGACTTCTGGGATACACACCTGGTTGGCTCGTAACTCAAGAGCCACCTCCTCATGTGCAGTCAACTTAATCTGGGAGACACAGAAAAACATCTTTTAGTTCAATTCCCCCACTGGCTGGTTATGGTGACATCCAGAAAGGCTAGAAAGAATCCATCAACTTTACTATGAAACTAAGAAACAAAATCTCATTCTAAAGTATATGGAAAATGCTCATGAGATCTTACCACGTGCCCAACAGACTGCCAACCAGAGTGGATACCATCCCCAAGGTAACGCAACCGTAATTCATCTCCAGGGACCAACCGCAGTTCATTCTCTTCCTGGTGTAATAGCAAAATAATCAGCTAAATAGAACAGGGTAGACATGCCCAGTAGTGCACAATGACCCTGCTGAGCTCACCTAATTTGATAGTTTTACAATACTATTTGAGGCTTGGTGAACAGCACTGAAATAAAGAGATCAGAAATGTCCTGAGTGAGTGTTGACCAACTAGTTATCATATGTCAAGGAACAAGATTTAGAACTACGACAGGGTAGACATGCCCATTAGTACACACAGGCCCTAATGAATTCACTGGAATTGATAATTTTACAACAAGACCTGAGGCTTGGTGAACAGCACTGAAATAACGAGATCCTGACTAAGAGAGTAAACAAGCTAGTTACCTCGAACCAAGCTCTCTAGCTGCTGGCAAAGTCCAAAAGAACAGCAAGTGAATTTCAACAAGCTTTGTCAGGCTGAGTGCAAACCTTAGGAAAGACAAAATAAACAACACGCTTCTTGTTTAAACCAACATCCCAGCGCACAGTAATATTATCTTTACTCTGTGACTCCTTCATAATCTGCAAAACAATTGACAAGCACAGCATTTGTGTCCCTCAAACCCCAACTCTCATTTGTACATGGCATGACAGACAGTACCAAGCATGATTGTGCAATTTTTTGTTCTGAATATGGCTTACAATTTTCTTTTGAAAGTTGGAGTCACTAATTTAGGATGCTTCAAATCCACTTAGCAAGGAGATGTGGGCCAGAAGGAGCAAGATAAAAATTCCTGTATTTTTGGAAGTACAGCAGCTGCTACATTACCTTGTCAAAGTCAGCTTCTAACTTCACCAGTGGCCCAAACACATTTTGATACTGCCATAAAACCAGGCAACATGTGAGAAAATCCAAAATGGCCAAGGAAACATTGCAAACAGTTGTCAGTGGAAATTAACTGCAATAGTAGATCAAAAGAAACTCACCTGGTATGCATCTTCATACTTAAGAGCAACAGTCTGTGGTTCATCATCAATGCCTGGCTTCTCAAGATCCTCCAATACTGCTTCTGGATTTGCCTTCCATAACTCCTCCACCTTATTAATTTGTTGGGCACTGATTTGACGTGCCCTCAACTGCTCTTGTTCTGATGGAACCTGAGAAAGCCAAACCACAAATAAGTGAAGAATTTCAAATGAACCTAATTTGATATATGCATGAAAAATTCAGAGAGTGGCTTTGTAGTGGAGACAATAGGTTGGGTGAGCACACCTTCACCAGCCATTGCAGAAAACAACGGTCGTCGATAAGAGGTAACCATTGGCTCAGGTCCCAGTTCATGTCTTTCAAACCATTTACACTCAAGCATGGCTCTCGACACAGCAGCACTACAATACTCTCTGTTTTTGCAGAGATGAACCCTAACAGAAACACGTTACGACATCCACAATTGTAGCATTCAAGAATTGTTTCCCCCAATGGACTGTCCTTATGGAGGCAAACCTCCTTGTGCTTTGCCCGCACCTGTCAACAAACCCATCAAATTTGCTTATGTCCCCCACTCACATCCAAACCAAGCAAAGGAAAGATGATGTGAGGAGGAAAACAAATGCAATAAGGAAAAACCCTAAAAGTTTGAGGAAAGATGCAAATCCAAATACTGTTTGGCAAACATGAAGATACCACCATACCAGGTGATTGACAATGTGAGAACCAGAAGTGTTTCCTCGTGAATTACAAAACCACTTGCGGCATGATGGAACATTGCAGCGCACAATGCACGATGGGTTATGAATGCCACAGTACTTGCAAGCATGCTCGGGCAGGTCCCGTTTTGCATACTCATGGCCATCCTCATCTCCGGTCTCATCAAACCTCAAGTCACTCAAACCTGTCATCAAAGAACTAATTGCAGCAGCCTGAGATTTTCCATTTGAAGCCCCTGCATCAGCCAATGCAACTGATTCCGAAACTCCCGTCGCAAGATCTGGTGATGCATTGTTCCAGACCAAAGGGTGTGCTGGCTGACTAAGCTCAGTGAACTCCAGGTAGTCATAGTCATCACCCTGGGTGTTAAATTCAAGAAAGGTAAAAGCATCTCCTTGGGGTTGTGAAGCAGATTCGTAAAGGCTTTGTGCCACCCCTAGATTTTGCGCTGCCATTATTTTTGTCGCCTTCCTGTAAAAACAAAGCCTTCAAACAACATGCACCGACATTCAACCTCACAAAATGGATGCTCACACCCTAGAATCTTCAAAAACTACTAACTGCCATGACAATCCTCTTCTATCTATTCAACTTCCTGTAAAACAAAGCATTCAAAGAACCCACACCAACATTCAACCTCACAAAATGGGTGCAACACACAAGATCCTCAAACCCTAGAATCTTCAAACGACCACAAACAAGGACAACCCGCAACAAGAAAGCAGAATAATAATAGTAAGAAGAATAAAGACAATAAGATGCGCGCTTGCCTCAGACGCTTCGAGGCGAATTCGCCAACAACGACAAGAACAACAACAAAACTCGCCGGAATTGATTCCGAAATTTACGTTCCTCAAAACTTCTCCAACAAGAAAAGAAAAAGGAATGAATCCGCAGAGCAAACCCTCCTCCAAAAATCGGAAACAAACAAACAAACTAAACTACGACCTCCAACGAGAGGATGATGTTCGCGCACTATTCCAGTCCCGCAAAAGTCACTGTCAACAAAGGCGTGCGTGTGGAGAGGGGAAAAGGTTAGTTAGGGTTGATGAAGTACAACAAACTCCCCTCCCGAAAACGAAAAAAAAAACAAAACAAGGAGAAAGAAAAGGGGGAGGGGTGCAAACGAACAAACAAACAAATAAAACAACGGATTGACGATGACTATGATACAATAACTTGAAAATTCAAGACAACCGCTGAGTGCGATAAGCTGTGTCCTTCCGTCGTAATCGAGTGATAGCCAACAACATACAAAATCAAATCAAATCAAATCATAACAAAAAAGTATCAACAACGACAAGAGCAAGAAAGAGAAGAGTTGCTTATTAGGGTTGAGGGAAGATGGGGGAAAAAACCTAAGAGAAAGAATCAACCGCGAGGGTGAAGGAAGACTGAACCAACCCCAACAACAGCAAATTACAAAAAAAACAACAACAACAACGACAATCTAACAAATTGGGATGAAGAAGAAAAAGGAAAGAAGAGGAAGAAGAATTAGAAGAAGAGAAGAAGCCACCGACAACAGGGGAAGAAGAAGGGAAGGGAAGAGGGCAACCGAAGAAGAAGGAGGATTTTTTTTTAATATATAAATGCAATTACAAAATATAATAAGCAGATTTATATCAACCAAAACTTCATTAAAGAGACCCAAAAAACTTTTTTTTTTTTAAACGTAAATTATTTAAAATTATTTCAGACAACTTTTTCAATCTCTCTTTTACTTTCTTTTGTTGGTCCTCCTTTTCTCTTGTTGTGATCACTTATTTTTAAGGAAGGATTTTTTTTGTTGTGATGAAGAAGATGGATTTTAATTCTTATCTACTTAATTTTTAAATTTTAGCTTTTATTATGCTTTCATTAAATTTTTTGTATATTTACAAAAATAGGTACATATCAATAACCTTTATTTTAAAGTTGGTTTTGTCATTAAATGAATTTTTAAATATTGAAATTTAATTTTTGTGAAAATATGAAATCTAGGTGTTTAGAAAATGTCATGATTATTGTACGGTTATGATCTAAGCATTTTCACTTCTCCTGTTGACAAACTCACAATTTAGCCTAGTAGTACTCTAGATGAATGTTTTTTTAATAAAAGTTTTATGAGTTTTTGCTTTTTTTCATCTTAATATTTTTGATTTCGACACATATACATGATTTTTGCGAAAATAATGGCATTATGTTTCCACATTTTTTAACCAAAAAAATATTTAATTGCTAAATTTTGTTTTGTTTTCATGTTTGGTCTATGGACAAATTTGGGTGAATACTTATCTATGAAGGAAGGTAGTTTGTTCTCTTGTTTTATAGTTATGAGATCCACTACTAAACTGAGATGCTTCAGGTTGTGTTTTTGGTATCGTTGGAAAGCTCTCAATGAGAAGGAGTGCATGCGCATGTTCTTGGTATCGTTGGAAAAAGCTCTCAATGAGGAGGAGTGCATGCGCATGTTCTTGGTATCGTTGGAAAAAGCTCTCAATGAGAAGGAATGCATGCGCTTGGTTCCATGACATTTAGACGTTCATTAATATTGAATGATTTGTTTCACTGAAAATTAAATTAAATCATAGGTGAAAATTTCGGAGGAATTGGAATGTGCCTTTGGTGTTGTTGGGAAGATCTTGATGAGCAGGATTTAATGGAATATATTTGGTATGAACTTGGATTCACAATGTGGGAGATACTGATTTTTCAAGTGATTTCTGCTGCTGGAAATTCAAATAAATTCCAAAAATAAACCGATTTTGGAAGGAAAACTCAGTTGAGGACCTGGTAACACTTTCAGCCAATGGCACAGGCCACACTAGTTTTTGTGAATGATCACTAGTTTGGGCACATCAAGAAAATTGAAAAAAACAAAAATAATAATATTCTAATCACAAAAAATAACAATTTCAAAATTTTAACTATTTTATTTGTTGAGGAAATTAATTATTTGTTTCATTAACGTTAGACTTTAAGTTGTGCTATTTTCAACAAAACTTCATAAATGTGATTGGAAAAAATGGACAAAAAGAACTTCAATTACACATTTAAATTCAAATTTAAGGTCTTCTTTTGAACCTAAATGATTTAGCGTCATTAACTTTTGTATATTGTTGTTCATGTTAAAGGTTTTTTTAAATCTAGAGTTTACAATAGTTTAATGTGCATTATTAAATATAATGTTTGTTTGACGATCTTGTTTCAAGTTTATTTTACATTTTCAAGTAGTTTGCTATATTTTAATTTTGTTTCTATGAGCTTCCATGTACTTTGGATATATGTTTAGTAATTGAAGATTTTGATTTTAGAATAGTTATTATAATTTTATACTAGTGGGTACCAGTTAATTGTTTCAACCAATTAATAACTCTGATATTATATGATGCGGATTAGCCAAATTTGAGAGGTGATTTTTGTCAAGGGTTGAAAGAAGCATTATATCACCTCCAAGCCTTTCTGCTTGGCAGTCAAGGAAAATACTATATACATTAGCAATTTCTCTATTCCCTTTCTAAAGGAGTCCATCTGTAGTTTTTTCTAGACAAATTGTATCTACAGTTCCCTGTATAGTAATTGCTAAGATTGTATTCGAATATGCAATTATTTGTCTCAGCTTAACATGGTAGATCAATTGACTTCAAAATGTCTATGATAATAATGAATATGAACAGGAGGGTGACACACTATTCTTTCTATTAGGATGTCAATGAGCATTGTAGTTGTCTCTTGTCAAACAGGGTCTCACCAAACATATGGAGCTTATGAACACTTTATCTTATTTCAATCAGTTGGTAGGGGAAAAGATGGCAAGTGGTGGATTGTTGCCCTTGTTATATTTTGTATTGAAAAGTTCAGCACCTTTATGTGGCTACTCCTCTGCATTTTGTTTCTTTGAGAAGGTGGTCTTATTGTGGTCCATTGGAACAAAGGATGGTTGAACTTTGTTGGGGTTGATATGATACATGAGATGTATTTACCAGTGTTGGGAGGTTACCTGTTTCAAGGCTAGTAAATGCTAGTTGGGATTTTTGGGTGGGAAACATGGTCTTGTTGTGGTTTAAGATGCTAGGGCATAAGGAACCCATTCATTGTTGTGACATGAAATGTTTGAAAATGTTCTCTAATATGATCCATTGTTGCAATGCATGCATGTTGGTCTAAAATGGACATTATATGTGGGAGGCATAACCCATGTCAAAGGTGTATGATTGCTTGTGCAAAAATAATTATATGCCCATGTTAAGTCCATTCCAAGCGGGCCAAAAGCCATTTGAATTAATGTTGAACATACTCAACTCAAAACAATATTTGGAAGGGTGATCTCCCACCATAACCATACTGCAAAGGCATGCATGGACATATAAACCACACTTTTAAATAGGCAATACTTTAGTCCAAAAAAAGATTTTATACTTAGATCATCACCCTTATTTTGTCAAGATCAATGTCAGAAAAAAAATTCTTTCATTTTGTACCTTACTCTAGTAGAGCCCCATTAACATCCACTTCAAAGTTATAATTTCATCTTGCCATTCTTTGTTTTTCCTTCTAAAACCATTTTTTTCATTACTGCAAGGCACTGCACAGCATTGATGCAGTGATGACAGTTGGCAATGTTTCAGTTGATGATCACATTCATTCCTGGTACGTTTGCATCTGAGGTTGCGGGTATAGGCATGAGTCATTGGGATGAGCATGCATGGTCATTTTATCTAAAATCCATTACATGCCTGGAAATCCTATGGAAGGAATGTCTGATGTATATAAAAGCCCCATTTTAGTCTAATGCAATCTAATCCAACCCATCCCCTTGGACGAAACCAAAGCCCAAGCCTTGAAAAAAAACTAGGAGTCCAAAAGAGACCCCAAAGAACCCCATACCCACAAGAAGAATCACTATAACACCTCGCGGTAGACCACATTACTGGTGTAAACACCAGTAGGGGCCCCATTCAAAGCCGCCCTACTACCACCCTGGACTAGCACCCGAACGCCCCACCGTGAGCCGCATCGAAAGAAAGCCACATAAAGTTGCCCGTGGCAAAAAATAGGCTTGGGCAAGTACACCCCCACTGTTTGCAATGTCTACCCCTGGGCCTTATTGATAGTCATGGCAAATGCGGGCCGCAATGGGAACTGCCGTCAGCGGAGAGTAAAAGGCATCCTCTCCGTGTCAAAGGGAGTGATGTTGAGGCGAGGATTGAAAACACGCCTGCCCTTGTCCGATCTTGTGGCAATCTCAGCATCAATTATGTGTTGCATCAGCTTGACCATAATAAGCCGAGTACCATTTGTAAGGTCGCCCGACATATTTCGCAGCAAAATCATCGGGCAGCCTTCCTGCAGGGTCAAAGTGTGGGGTGGCACCCCTGACATGCTGAAGGAGTTTAGAAACTCGGTGGGGTAAACCCCTCTTTGTTCGCCTTGCACAATAGAATCAGCGTTGTGGTACATGCGACACTGTGCTAGTGTGCCGTCAGGTGTGGTGAAGTCAAACCGATTCATGATGGCAATGTTGATGTTGTCAACGTCTTCGTTTAGAGGAGTTAAAATGGCCCTCTAAATGATGTGTTCATTGTGTGATTGCGAGTCCATGAAGCAACCAAGGTTGCCGTAAACTTCATCAGGCTATCAATGGTGTCACCCTGGCAGCACATGTCTTCTGGGATCAAAACAACCTCCTCCCCAACCCCAAGAAAGACTTGTTATGTGCCCTCCCCAATGCGCTACAAGTAATTTGCCCAAGCTTGTTGTTGTTGGGCATCGGCCGCGGCGTTGGCTCCACCCTGTGCCAAAAGCCTCTGAACACGCATGTTTTCATGCAGCTGATGCACTTTAACATGGTGCCAAAGGACTACGGACCTCTTGAAACTGGCATCCACAATCTGGCCTCTCGTGCCCCGGGGAACCACAAGTAATATCTGCCTAAAATCACCTCCCATGACAACAACCTTGCCCCCGAAAAGCATGTCCTTTAAGGCAGGGTCAACAACACCCATAACATGCTGGAACGTGCGGTTCACAGCTTCAAACACATGCTTGTGGGCCATGGGTGCCTCATCCCACACAATGAGGCGTGCAGCCCGAATCAAGGCTGCTTGTGGACTGTTCAGGGGAACATAGCAAGCAAAGGAGCCACAAAGGCCTACTACGGGAATTTTGAAACGTGAGTGAACTGTGCAGCCGCCCTCCAAAAGTAGGGCTGCAATGCCAGAAAATGCCATCGACAATGCTATGTCACTAGTAGAGCGCACCCTGCTGAATAGGCACCCATAGAGGAAAGTCTTGTCAGCCCCTCCCAGCCCATTAACAAAAAAGGTTTTGTCCACTGGCCTGGGGTCATGGACCGCGTCAATGACATTGTCGTAAATGGAGTGCTGGTGCTAATTTAGCAAAGGCACATCCCGAGCAAGTTGTTGAGCTTGCCGTGTCACATTATACTTGGCTCGCTCCTCGGATACAACGATGTCCCCTAAAGCAACCAGCTGTGTAGGGATAGGCATCTCAAAATCCTTTAGGGTTTTCCCCCCTTGGGCCTGTAGCAGTTGCTCCACTTCTCGCAAGCCTTGGTCAAGGATGGCCTGGTCTAGCTGCCGGTTGGGCGTTACCTGCGCGACGCAATTGGGGGCGGGGGGGGTTATAATCGAAAAAAACATAGTTATTCATGCTTATAGCTGGTAAGGAAATCTGGTCTACAATAAGATCCACCAGCTCGTTGGGCACCGCTTGGAGGAGCTTGGCCTTAAGTTCAGCAGACGCAATCCATGTGGGATTTGCAACACCAATATGTGGTAAGACTCATTAAATGAAATGTGCGGAATGATGCTGAGGGATCAACTTTCTGGTACATTGAATCTAATAATCGGCCATTCAATAGAGAAGTTTCTAAGCAACAGTTCAAAAAAGACGGCAGAACACAACTTATACCATCACAACCCAACGAAAGGGAGGCTTGCAATATACAATTCCTTTGTGGAAGCCTTTTGGCCACTCACCTGGCGTGTTTGGTGTAGGAAATCCTCCGTAAGGGCTCCCTTATGCATGTCTCACAACCGCCCAGGATTGGTGACATTGTTGTAAATTAGTAGGCTGGCAAAAAGCTGCCACAAGCTTTTGGGCAGTTGCACGCCAATAGTTTCGGAAAGGCAGTAGTCCCATTCAGCATCATCTTGCAGCAAGCCACGTGCAAGGCATGCAACTTTAAAAATGGGGTGTACAACTATGGTAGGTGTGTGGGGCCGATGGGTAGTTCTGAGGTCCTCAAAGCATGTGGCCCCTACAACGTGGGTAAGCAAAACTCGCAAATAATAATGTTCGCCCTCTGAGGGTTGCACAAAGTACATGTGCCCCATAGTTCCCAATGTGACATGATTGTTTCGGCTTGCACCCCGCCGCCCCGCTGCCCTTTACCGGAGGTGCCACGCCTTTTTGGATTTGCTCCACACAACAATTTCAAGATAATCAGGGTATAGTGTGGTCAGCGTAGCAGGCAATGGTAGTGCAGGGTCGTTGTTGTTACGAGCCAAAGTGGCTGCAGCCGCGTATTCAGATTTGGCCTTTCGGTTGAAGTCACACCACCTAGTCAAAATGGTGGAATTGTTGCGCATCATGCCTTCCCCAACCGTGGTGCCCTCAGAAAAGTAAGTGGTCTGCTCATTAGGCAAATGAACAGCCAAGCGGTAAACATTGGGGTGCAAGTCAAAGGCAAAAAACCGATGGCAAGCTTTGCTAACATTGACATACCGCCCATTGAGGTAATTTTGGACTTCATCCTGGGCGGCAGGCACATTGTTCCCATCGGCCCCACCTGTAGCCGCCTGAGGCGTTATAGCCGGCAGAGCCCCAGCTTCCGACTGCACCACTGCCAAAGCACAGTCGTGACCCTTGTAAACATACTTATAAAGGTATTTCACAACCGTGATGGAGTTGCAGACCTCAACATTGATGTGGCACTGGTACCGCATGGTCAGGTAGGGGTTGTACGAGATGACCCAACAGTGGTCAAAAATAAAGCCCGAGCTGCAAGGGGGAAAGGGCAACAACAAGAAGTTGTTAGTCACCTTGGCGTCCTTTGGACGCCACGTGATGATGATGTGAAGCATCTGGTTTTAAGCTGCTTTGGTCCCTTTCTCGTAGGTAGATTCAGACACAAACATTTATGGTCAGGTGCACAGGAGAACAACTCATTTGCCAAATTTCCAACAACTGCACTTATGTGGGGTGGGTGAAGGTCCTACTGTTGTCTCGTCCCCAGTTGGTTGGGTAGCTACCGGTGGAGTCCTCAGTTTGGGGCTGGAAAGTCTTGGGATAACCCTTGCTGCAAGCCCCATTCACCATGCAAGGACATGAGGGATGTATGGCCCCACAAGGCCCATGCAACATGCGAGATGTCACAATGTTATAAAGCTTAGGGTGGGTGGATTTGTCTAGAAGCTTGGCACACACGATTCGATCATAATCACTGTTGTCATGCGACTTGTCCTAGCTACGTAAAATGATCAAAATGTGACCGTGTGGCAAGCCTTGCTTCTGCCATTCTACCACATGGATGTCCGCCACCGCAATGCCCAAAACACCATTATGCAAAGGGTTTTTGAGGAGGGCATTGAGCTTCATGTTGAACACCCTGGATGTCAGGTCAGGGCGGTCGTTGGTTTCCTCCATAGGCCTCAGCTCATGTAGAATCTCTAGCCAATTCGGGTTGCACGTCATGGTTATGAATAAGTCAGGTTTCCCAAACTTTCTAACCAAGGCCATGGAATCCTGGTAGAGCTGGTTCATGTGGCGGGGGCTACTAGCAAAAGTGGTTGGAAGGACCACAATGCACCCAAAGTTGGTGCTATTAGCCCCGTCTTGCTGCATGGCATCTACCATTCCTTTATATTGGTCAGCACGCAGGGTGGTCTGGTTGAGGCACACCCACCGCAGATGTTGCCCCTCAACCTTGGAATACTTGTCAACCACCCACTCTTGATATAGCCTCTTGCCATAAATGAATGTGCTGTTGGTGGGAGGGTTGCAGTCATGCATGAAGTAAGCCGCGTATTCCTTGGCAATAACCTTGCGAGTGATGCGCCCTGCGACAGCTCCTCTGCCTTGGCCCCTACCCCTACCACGGCCCTTGCCCCTACCCCTACCCCTACCTCCACCACGTCCGGGGTCCACTGTCGGATCCGAATTAAGCTGCTGCTCATCTTCAAATGGATGTAGTTATTCGTCCTCAGAGCTTAGCCCATCCACAACTGTAGGGGTAATGCCGGTAATATTTGGGTGCCAGTCAGGCTTTCCGTGTGGGTGGAACAGGACAAAATGCAAAGGGTCATAAGCAAAGTGGGCATCATTAATCCTCCATAACCCCTTGCCCCTAACCCACACCCTGATGTTTCGTGGATTGCTACCTTCAAGGTCACCGTCTGGGTCACCATCGCCTGTGAGCAAGCACAGAAAGGAAGACAAATCAGGCATAGTCGGGACAGTTGCTTGGATGATGGAAGGAACGTGATGTCAAGGAACGTAACAATTAGGACGACCAGCACCATTAAAAACAACACAAAATGGGGCACCAAAAAGCAGCCATGCAACCACCCCATTCACTCACCAGGCATCAGGCTGGCCACCTCGCTGGATGTGGGGGCGTTGTAGCGACAACAATCAACACTACCATCAACACTGATGACAATCTCATAGTTAGCCAAGTCTTGAGGGGGCAAATCCATGGCCTACACAAAGCACTAAACATAGTCATTACTCCCCAAAAGCATATGTTGTAGCTCTTGTAAAGTGCGACGGTCCAGGTCTATGTTGCCCTGACCGAGAGCAACAAAACGGGCAACAGCCTGAGCATCCGCATTGTCTATGATATACAGTTGGGCAAACTGATGGGGGCTTCGTTGAGGAGGTGCCAACGGCCCCAGCAAATGATGCACATCGCCCCTTATGGCAATCATACTGACCCCATTTGCGGGTGACTAGATGTTAATGCGAGAGGAGGCCATCTGCAAGGAGGAATTGTATTTTCAGATGTGCTTGCGAAAAAATACGGTGGCATGGGGGAGGCGTGCACCAAGGGCAGGCTCAGAAGTGAGCAGGTCCCGCAATGGTTGAGGAGGAGGAATGGGGAAGAGGGCCTCACAACTACAAGATCTGCCTTTAACACAACAAAGTTCTGCATGTCCCCGGGAAGGTTCATCAGGCCAAATCATAGCTCGGCACTACTGGCATTCAGTTGTCCTACCCCTTATGTCAAGCACTGGAATAATGGCCTCATTAAATTCTGAAAGGGGGATGCAGGCTGTTGTGTGCAAATCTTGCTGACCCCGCGCTTACTGGTGCCGCTCGCAGTCGCGGTCCCGCTGCTATTGTCGCTCCTGGTCTGTCAGTCGGGCACGGACCTCTGCGTGTTGCTCGTGATCGCGGTCTTGCTGTTGCTGTCGGGCTACGGTGGACATGCGGTCCAGATAGTTCCGCTGGCAGTCAGCGGCAAATAGCCTATTCCTGGAGGCAACGTTCACAACAACCGCATCGCTAACAAACGCATCGTTTTGCAGGATGTGCATGAGGAGCTGCAGGGAGGTGAGCTGCACCGTCACCGATGGCTAAGCGGTGGTAGCCAGGGGCCCTGAATGGACTTTGATTTAGAATTTAATAGACTCCATGTTTGATTTTAAATTTAAACTTAATTTTCATATTTTAAAATTGAGTTTTTTGGGAGATTTGGATGACACTTCCTTGGTTTTTAAAAAAATTAAACTTATATTAAGATTTGAATTGGAATGAATCCCTCCTCCCCCCCCCCCACCCCCCAACAAAAAAAAAACCAACAAAAACAAAAGGTTATCTTATGTTTTGTCATTTCTAATTGTGGTTCAGTGTGTGGTCTGTTTGTTGGAGTAGTAGTTGGAAAAGGGTATGAAATCCTCAACATGCCATTGTTGAAGTTTTTTTTGGTCTAATTATGGTGAAGGTATCGGTCCCTCTCAGCTTACTTGGGAGATGATGACTTATTCAGCTCTGATCTATTAGATGCAGAATTGCGAATCAGGCTGGGCCATATGTCTAGAGTCCCTTGTTAGGTCTACCTACTTGAAACTCACTACTTTATAGGCTTACATGGTTAGTCACTGCAATGATGTCTCGATTGGATTATTTATAAGATATGAGCAAACCTTGAGGCTTTACTATTGTATTCAGCTAGATCATCTTCACCTTTGCAACATAATTTCATGCTTTAATTGCTTATTTATGCAGTTCATTTGTTTGTAGGTCATATTTTCAATGGCAGATGAATACATCCCTGAGTATGTGGATAAAGCCAAACTCTTAAAGAGGTATGTACTTTGAACTCCAGGCTGAAAGTCTTTGCCATGACTCAAAGAAATTTCCTCACATTTGAAGTTTGGATGATGCACTTTCCAGAAGAGGGGTTATATGAGCATACTTTCTTGAACCAGATCTTGACTTTGTATGGGACATCATATGTGACTGAATATTGTTGTATCCTTGCACTCTTTGATTTGAGAAAGCTAAGATGATGGAGAAGGATGTTGCCAATGAGGCAAAGTAACATTCACCATGGGTCTTAGAACAAAGGGATGCTCAAGACTTGGGCCTCTCGGTCAAAATAGTGTTTTCCAAAGAAAGTTCAGTGGAGTCTATTGTGTCCCAAGGCCCTTAACCTTCTGAACAATGTACTCAATTCAGGCTCAGAGCTTATGGGTGGACCATTCTGACAAACTGTGTAGATTATGTGAGGCCATGGGTGGTGCAGAGAAGATGGCCATCCCATGGGGAAATCACAATTTGTCCAATCGTGTCCAAAAGACAGTTCACTGCATCATTGATTTCATCAAGAGAGAAGGACCTAAGGGGTGGCACGATCCTTGGGGTTGATGACCTTTCAGATACTTTCAGTTTATTACTCACTAAGGAAAAAAAATTTGTTTGGGGTGTTGTGAGGATTATTACATCTCATTAATCTAAGCCTTGTAGGCTTGAAGAGATAAAAAGATATTCCATTCAGTTCTGAGCTCCTCAATAAAGAGCCCACTACCAACAAAAGCAAGGCCTGAAAAGATGGAGAAAAGTAGGGTGTTAACCTTCAATCCTATTATTAACCTGACATGTTTGTCTATTGTCTGAAATTTGAGAATTCTGATTGATATCCTTCATGTCCTGTATGTTTTTTGTGATAAACCAAGATAGGACATCTGATTAATACCCTTTGTTTCTTGTATGTTTTTGTGATCAAATTATGTTTTCATTGATCTTGATAAACTAAGATAACATACCTGATTGATATGCTCTTTTTTGAGGTTGTCAATAGCTCAATCTTTATTTGTGTTGGGGATTCATTATGGAGACCTAAAAAGAGACAATTTTTGTTTAATTTTTTTTTTGTTCAAATTTTGAAACTTTTATTCATTTTGTAGACCCAAAAAGAGACAATATTTTTCTGATGTCTTTTGTGTTTAAATTTTGAGACTTTGATGTCATAAATGTCTTTATTATATAGACAGAGAGTTGTGTGAGTGACACTACATTATAGAACTAAATCTTCTATTGCCCTTCTATTGTGGTCAGGTGGGAGTAATGGAAGAGTGTACTCTCTCTCTCTCTCTCTCTCTCTCTCTCTCTCTCTCTCTCTCTCTCTCTCTCTCTCTCTCTCTCTCTCTCTCTCTCTCTCTCTCTCTCTCTCTCTCTCTCTCTCTCTCTCTCTCTCTCTCTCTCTCTCTCTCTCTCTCTCTCTCTCTCTCTCTCTCTCTCTCTCTCTCTCTCTCGATGCTTGTTTTTCTACCACTACTAAAAGCTTTTAGGTCAAAAGAAAGCTTACGAGCACGTTTGTCTTTCGGACACTCCACTGTCATGGTACTTGAAAGAGGGAAAAAAAAAACTTTTTGTTGAAGATTGTTCTTTTGGAGTAGTCATGTTTTGAGGGATATCATCATGTCATTTTATTTTTGTTCTTTTCAAAAATTGAAAACAATTGTTCCAATTAAGAAGGTTTTCAAAAAGTTTCCTTACTTGTTGCACACATAAAAACCTCCTTGGAAATTTCTTTGAACTATGTCCCCAAATGGGCATAAATAAGAATAAAACTCATCATTTCCTTTTGTTTGTTCAACACAAATCTTAAGCATAATCTTGCACCATAACTTTGTCATGTTTTTTTCATGTTCATGTTTACATATGTTAACATAATAAAAATTTGTTTTCACATTTGTCTTGCACATCTTGTGTTTTTGTTTTTAATTCATATGTTTTCATTTTTGAATCACATAATCTTGTTTTTTTCCTTGTTTGAAAATTAGATTTAAACCTTTTCTTTAGCCTTTGTTTTTGTGCTTTTTTTTGTTCATGACAATCATCATTTGTGACTAAAGGTTCAATGCAACTTCACTTATGCAATTAAGAGATTATTTAGTTGTAAAATTAATTACAATTAGTTTTTAGTTACAAATTGACGTTTTTTGATAAATTCAATTAAGTTATTTTGTGAACAATTCGTTACTAAGTGTTCATCTACCTTTATCAAACAAGTCTCATATCACTTAAATAAATTATAATTTTGTATTTTTTAAAAAGGTTCTTGAACCATTTTTTTCACACAATTTGGGAAAATTTGTAAATGACCCCATTGAAACTTCACTTTTTAAATATGTTCATCTTATAACATGGTCAAATGGTTGGAGGTGTTGTTTTTAGACAATATGGTCAATTTAATTGTATTTTTTTTGTGTGATGTTTTTAGAGTTAACAAATTGTCACCATTGTAAATTGATAACTTTGTTGAACATAGTTATGTCATTGACTAAAAGAAGGGTATGAACTTGAAGGAAACAAAGACAATTTTTAAAACAAAAATTATGGTAACTTATATGATAAATGTACAATGAAACACAAAATAAGAAGAAATAGGAAGGAAAAACCACATAAAAAGTATACCCACATTTATTAACTTATATCAATGTTTTCATAACATTTCAAATGAACCTTTACAATAATAATTAAAAATTCTCGATGTTCCTTGTTTGTGTTGGTCCATATGTGAAAAGAGATTTCAATGACTTCTTACACAATATCATTAAATTTAGGCTTAACAAATGTGTAAACCATGCCCAACAATTAATATGAAACATTAGGTTTAAATTCAACACATGCATAAAACATGTCCAAAATATTACAGGATATTTATAATAAAATAATTTTAGAAATATAAAAACATCCTCACCAATTGGGTTGGTATTGGTATTTATTGCATATATCATAAAAATTAAATGTTGATTAAATGTTCCTCCATCACATCCATGAACATGAATTTTAACCAATATTTTATTGAGACACCATTTAAATTTCAACACATGGGCCATTCATTGTGACCAGTAAATTAAAAATAATCATTTTGTTAATATTGCCCCAAAATAAGAGCACAATATCCTATGCAAAAGTGTGATGCCAAAATTAGTTTATTATATTGTTATTTCTTGTCCATTTTTAATGATATAGTCCATCGGTGGAAATGTTCTACATTATTAAACATGACCATAACCTACTCCAAATTCATTATAAGATATGAAACAATTAATCAAAGCATGAACACAATTATATTTTAACATTTTGAATGTAAAAAGAAAGAAAATAAAATCATATGATGTTTTTTATAAATGGCATATCAAAAGGTTGAATTTGTAATAAGAACTACATGTCATAACGTAGATACTAAATCTTCACGAATAGAGACCCAAAACCTATGAAACAATGTGAAAAAACATGTTTATTTTATTCTTCAAAATGAATTATGCATGATTTTTTTAATAAATATGATATATGTTAAAGTTGATGGTAAATTAGTTGTAATTTATACACAAACATATCTTGAACTTGAACACTAATACAAGTAATCTGAAAATAATGTTTAGAAACATTACAATTTCCATCAAAGGAAAAATCAAAATTTGGGTTATTAATTGTTGGTTTTAATGAAAAATTCACATATTGAACATTCAAAATGTAAACTCTATACATTAAAAACATGCATGAAATGAAATTAACATTTGTGAGATATTTCTTGTTCAACATGAACTTAACAATTGAATCATGTTTGGAATTTAGTATATGAATACAAATAAAAACATTTAATTGAAAAATGATATTTGAAACATGTAGTTTGGAACTTTCTTGGATGATTATAACTATAAACAAATGTATTACAAACATTGTGTTCAATTGTTCATCAAAGGTTCCAAAGCCATATTATATTGAATCTTACATGCATATCTTAAATATAAAATACATTTGCATTGAAAGCTTATCATTAATGAGTGTCAAATTAGTTATCTAATGCAAAAAAAATTAGTGAAAAGATAATTGATGTTTTTAAACTAAACAATTAAAGTGAATTAATGAAAAATGAAATGTGAGGCTCCTCTTTGGCAATGATTGGTTTTTATTGAACTTTTGGTAGTTCAAGCTAATCTCATGGCATAAGGTGAAAGGTCATGTGATACATGGATGTTCCTCCCTTCAAGATTAAAAAAATCTTGTTCATGTTGTAGGAGAATAAGGTTATCAATGTTTAACAACATGGTTGTTTGGCTCCATGCTAACGATGTGAGGGAGATAACTATTGATTCAATCACCAATAATTGTTATTCCAATAGTTAAACTATGACACCAAGTTTTGTTCAAAAGAAAAAACATTTTTTGAAATTTTTATGTTGTGTTTGGTTACTAGTCCTAATATGAAATGGTATATTAAAGTATGTGCAAAAGGTTAGATGTGTCCATTGGGAAAATGTGTTATTTAAAAGACTTGGTAAAAAATGATTTAAGTAATAAAGACCACTAGGGTGGACATTTATGTTAGGTGAATAACTTTAATAACCTTTAACAATAATTCCAATTATGCCTACCTAGCCTATCTTAGACTGAAAATACATTAAACAAATCAATTCAAACACACAAAGTATGTTACATACATTTTAATATTGGGTTACTTTATTTCACACAAATATTCATTGAAAATTAAAATACAATTCCAAGCTACTAAAATTTCACAATAATTGTGTATTGCCACTTTTGAACTCCACATTGAAGCCATCAAACAAAAAAACTTAGAATATATTGTTTTCCCCATGTTTTCACAAGTCTTTGCCATTTTCCTAAGTTCTTAAAATGACCATCCAATACCTAAAATAGTAATGATTATCACAAGGTGTTTATGTAAATTCTAGAATTCTTGTATTAATTTCACCTATTGTTATCTCTAACATATTTTTTAAATATAATTATTTTCATTTCACTTGCATGCATCAATGATAGTTGACGAATCAACCACATACAAAATAATTCCAGAGTTACATAGTTATCAAATTATTTTATTATTTTAACATTCACTTATTCCCTTACAAAGACAAATTTCCTCCTTTCAAATTCGTTAAAAAACTTCGTTAACTTTCTAACAAATAGTGGAATTTACGGGTGGGCATTTTTATTTTTTTCGGTAATAATCAAGTTTGATATTGAGTTTTTTTTATAAAAAAATCACTCAAATTTGGTTCTTTTATTTTTAGAAGGTTTAAGGTCAAAGTCATAAAAACCCAAATAAGGGTGGTTGTGAAGTGGGGCATAGATTAGGGTATGTGATTAATTAAGTATAAAGCCTGGTTTTTTAATGAAAACCAAGATGGGTATAAACAAATTTTTTTATCACGATTTTTGGAAGACTCCTTTAAAACACATGATGTGTTTTTAATAATGTCTTACAAGGTTGGGTCTTTATTGGGTTTTTAAAGCTTTGACAAATAATCTTAAAATTTTTAAGCTTATAAAGCAAAAAAAATTCTTTGTAATTTTAACACAATTACAAGTTTTAAAGACAAAGTGCAGAACAAATAGGCCATTGTCATGATTGTTGTTGAAGGTTTAACAAATATAATCCAACTATTAATTAACCTAACTATGGCCTTTTCCACGTATGAAAAGGTTATCGATTTGGGTTTTTCAAAGACACCTTGCACAATTATCCTCCCTAGGTGGGTTTAGTTACGAATAGTTAAAATTTTAAAATCACTAGTCATGAAGTGGGGGTAGGTGTTAGTTTTCCAAAAATGTTAAGTAAAAGAAGGTTCAAGTTCTTAAAAAATAAAACTTGATGGACATATGTGCATATACATGGCCTAATACCCAAGGCAAAATACCCATCCCACACTTGAATTTACCATATTATTATCCAATTTGAACATAATGCCTATCTCAAACATAACCCTCAAAATGTGGTTATTTTAACATTGCTAATTCATCACAACCAAAATGTGGGTGGATTATTAATGCTTTAGATTCACCAAATTAGTGATCTTCATCTTTGTTACGTGTTTTAAAAATCTTCTCTTTTGCACTTATTTCATCAAAGTTTTAATCATGGGCATTTGCAAAAACAACAATAATGTTCAAAAGACTATGTATAGGAGCTTGCTAATGAGCTTTGTGATGCATTATTTTCACACTATTTTAAATTTTGTTTGAATCCTAGAATTATTATATGATATATTTTTCAATTCTATGACTTCTTTCCCTTTGAAGGGCTTGAACTTGATATGTTTGGCTTTAGACATCAACCAATCACTATTCTTATCTATAACATAATGAAAATGTATAATCCAAAACATTTTCACTTACATAATGATTTTGCATTTGTATGAACAAGAATAAAAGTTAAACTTTAATTGGTTCCCATTCTCATCTAAAGCCTTGTTATCTAGCCTTTCATCTGTGTTTATGATTTCTATTTTTATTGGAATTCTTGTTCAATTTTCATTAAAGTAATTTTTTTTTAAATTTTGTTTTTGGAAATCTATTGTTATGAAATTATTGAATTAATTACAATCACTATACCATAGTACTTAAATGATTTTGACATAAATAAAATATATTTTGATTTGCTGAATTTTTGAAAAAATATTTATTACTTGTGTCAAAATTTGAATAAAATTAAGAATCAATTAGATTTCAACTATCAAGTTTGAACACTGCAACAAAAGGTGTCCTTGTACGCCAAGTGATTTCACTAGGTTTTGAATGAATTCCCTGGTTGTAGTGAACAGGGACCAGTAAAGAAGTAGTGGATTCACTGGTTTAGTGAATGGGGACTAGTGAACTGCACCCACATTTTGTAGTAGTGGAACCACATACTTTAAAATGTAGGTATATAATATGAGATTGTTTAGACACAATAGTATTTCCCATGATATTGAAGAGATTGTGTTTATTATTATATATAACCATTGTTTCCAAAAAAATTCAAAATTAACAAACTTAGTGTCGAAGTTAAGATTTAAAATTTAATTAATTGTTCGACAATATGTTGCTAAATCCAATCAGGAAATATGGTATGTAAATTCAAAAAGTTGTATGTTTATTTTTAAAACAACAACTCTTACCTTTAGCACAATTTTCTCTTTGCATCCTTCATAATGGAATACACATTTATTCATTTCATTATAGGACTGCAACTTGAATCTAATTTCAAATAATGTTATTCATTATAACCCATAGTTTTTTTCATTTTTAATGGAACAATTGGAACCAAAACATAACATTGACCCCTGAACATTAAAAAAAGACAAAAATACATTAAAAAACTAACCAAATTGATTAGCCTTGACATTTAAGGGTTAACATCATAGAAGGTTTGTTTTTTCTTGGTACATTTCATGGTATGACCATAACCAATAATAAGGGGTACCTTGATGATGTGTTGGTTCTTAATTGGGCATTCATACAATAATAATACGACATAACCTATTTAGTGCATGGATGTGAATCCCATAACTTGTTCAATTCATGGATGTGAATCACTTTTCATCCACATAATTTTTAAAAAAAATTTGAATCATGGATAAGTTTTTTTTCAATTATATTTTAAATCATCCATTTTAGATGAAACTGAAGAGGGGATCAAACCTTAGGCAAATCCTTTGCCCATAGTAGATTGAATTTTATTTACAAACAAAATTTATTATAAAAGATTTTTTCTAGGATTATATATACACAAAAAATCAAGGTAATAAACATTTATTTACAATCTCAATGTGTATGTTTTTTACGTTTTCAACAAATCAAAATATACATTTACAAAAAATAATTAACTTACAAAATTTTCTAACAAACATTAAACTAAACAAATTGTAACTTCCTATTTCACATACTTTTTATGCCCTTCTAAAGTTATTTTTCTGATTGCCTAAATAGCAGAACAATCTACATATGAGAATTTGAACATTTGATTACTAAAAGAAGCGCACTTCATTTTGAATATAGTAGTCATCATCAAAATCACGATCCTTAAATTTAGGATAGTTAAGAGAAAGAAAAAACCTTTAGCACTTTTAATATTCATAACCAAATCAATCACATTTGTTGATTTAGAAGAT
This sequence comes from Sphagnum contortum, assembly GCA_963920785.1. Lineage (NCBI taxonomy): Eukaryota > Viridiplantae > Streptophyta > Sphagnopsida > Sphagnales > Sphagnaceae > Sphagnum > Sphagnum contortum. The sequence continues at coordinate 11,299,138 of OY987290.1, read as the reverse complement.
CAATAATAAGGGTTCTCAATTTTCAATTCAACTTGCAACAACAAAAACCATCCGTCATTTTCAAGAATTATCACTATTTATGAATTGGTTTTTGATCCCACTAATTTATAAAAACATGGGTTAACATATATAACATTATCCTACATTTGAACAAAATAAAAATTATTAGCTCTTATCCAACATGAAAATTTCTATGTGATTCCGAAAATACATATAGGAAATGAATAGATTGGAAATAATTACAACTTGGATAACATAAATTCCTTAATTAAAAAAATTACATAATTTTCATGTAATTATACAAGCTTTGAATACAACTTTTTTATGCCAACATTACAAAGACATCAATCATGATCATAATTTTCAAATGTTTCATATTTTTTGTCTTATAGAAACAAATATACACCATTCATCAACATATGTGCACAAATTTATAAATTCATCAAAATATTCATATATTTCAATCCATGTTGGTTATGAATTAATGATGATGTATGACATATGCATGCATTTAGATTCTTTCAATATAATAATTAGTGATGGTTCAAAATATATAACGTCAACTTTTAATATTAATACACAAAGAACAATACATATAATATTTGTGTATAAAATTCATTCATGTTCATTTTTTTAGATTCAAAAACAATTTTCAAACTATAATTCAACAATCTTTCAAACATTCTCTAATCATCATTATGGGAGATTTTAATGTTGAATTCTAAAAGACAATAACTAAACCAAAAAAAAAAGAAAAAAAAAATGATTATATTTCATAGATAAATTCCAATTAAATCACAATTTAGTGAAAGCACCACAAAAGCCAAATTTCAATTAGAGCATAGATGGGCAAATGTCTTAGAAGATGAATACAAATATGGTGTAACAAAAACATATTGGTTAGATTTTCACAAATTGATCTATAATATATTTAAATTACTAAACACACTTCCAATGTACAACAAAAAAACCCATTAATGTCTCCATTTATTTAAAATGTAATCATTATTAGAAAATATGGGTGCAATTCAATAGTTCTTATTCACTAGACCAATGAATTCATTACTTTTCAATGAATCCTTGTTTATTAAGACTAGTGAATTTACTCATAATCTAATGAAATCACTTGGTGTATGTGGACACCTTTTGTTGGAATGAATGTTTCTGATTACATGCATGTAAATGTTTCATTTTTCACTTAATTAATTACTCCCAAAATGTTGGCACCTTATGATTTGAATTTGTATTTTTACATTGTTTTTCATGGACCACGTGGAGAAAAACAATTCATAAATATCAATAATAAGACAACGAAAAATTTGGATGATTATTTTTATTCACACATATAACCATCAAACACCACAACAAAACACCTTTTATTGAAAAATCTAAACCCAAAATGTGATAAAAAATAAAATAAGAATGATCAAATTATCAAACTTAAAAAAATAAATATGAGATTAAAAATAAAAATCTTTCCATCGAAAAAATTAAATCCATTCAATTTTGGTGTTTGTTTCAAATATCAAAATTCTTCATACACATTGTTAAAAGTTGTGTACAATATTATTCAAGTTTGGAAAACTTGGATTTTTTTTTAAACAATATAATTATTTACAAATTTATATTCTTTTGTATGGTTTTTGAATTTTTTTTTATCAAACTATGGTTTTAGTTTTTAAATATCCACAATGAATTTGAAGAGGGTTAGAAAATTTTATTTCTTAATTTAAATATTTAAAAAAAAATTCATGAGAAAAAGGCATCTTCTGTGAAGATGCTCGCGTACGCAAGGTCCGCCAGAATCCATGTGCGCGCGAGCCTTCTCTCGGAAGCGAACACTCTTGTCCGTCGCTCCTGCTCCGCTTCCTTCTCTGCGCTTTCTTGTCTTTGTGGCTCTCTCTTTTGCACTTGTCCTTTGCGAGCTTAATTGTTTTGATCTGCAAAGGTTTTTTTTGTTGTCTGTGTGCTCCTCTTTTTTTCTTTTTTTTTTTGGTTGAAGAGATTTTGATTCTTTATTGTTTTATTTTGGTTTCAAGGGGGGCTCAGGAGGTGAGAGAAATGGGGGCGGAATCCAGAGAAGAGAATGTGTACATAGCGAAGCTTGCGGAGCAGGCGGAGCGGTATGATGAGATGGTAGAGGCCATGGAAAAGGTGGCCAAGACTGTGGACGTCGGAGAGCTTACAGTGGAGGAGCGGAACCTGCTGTCTCTGGCGTACAAGAACGTGATTGGACCTCGGAGGGCCTCTTGGAGGATTGTTTCCTCCATTGAACAGAAGGAGGAGAGCAAGGGCAACGAGGAACACGTCGCGATCATCAAAGATTACCGGGCCAAGGTGGAACAGGAGTTGAGCACTATCTGTGACAGTATTCTGAAGGTTCTTGATACTCATCTTGTTCCGAACTCCGCCACAGGGGAATCCAGAGTTTTCTACCTGAAGATGAAGGGGGACTATCACCGATACATCGCGGAGTTTAAGACCGGCGCTGAGGGGAAAGAGGCAGCGGAGAGCACACTGTTGGCCTATAAGTCGGCTCAAGTACGTTCCTTGATGTTTTCTGCTATGCATAGTGTTGTATGCGAATGAAATTGCGGTTTCCTTTCTAGTGGCGCTTCTTTCTTGTCTTGAGGTTCCGCTCCACATGAAGAAGAGATCATGGCACATAGCAGTTGACTTGTCTTTTGTGCATCATGAGAATTGTGCGGTTACATCTTACATCTGCGCTCACAGGAATGCATAGAATCTGAAAATGTTCTGGGACGATTTCCGGGCGCTGCGTTGATCTGGCTGTGAACATATTGATCACGGAAGTGTCAGTCTGGCGTGATTATCACACCAGGCAGTCAGAGATGGAAAGGATTATGTTTTTTTTTTTTTTGGTCTGAATCCCCCTCTCTCTATATGTGCATTCAACCGTTGTGGAAGTGTGATTCTACATATGCAGGATATTGCACTAACAGAACTGGCTCCCACACATCCCATCAGATTGGGGTTGGCATTGAATTTCTCAGTCTTCTACTATGAGATTGTGAACTCACCTGACCAGGCCTGCACTCTTGCAAAGCAGGTGTGATTCCCCTCCTCTTTCTTTCTTGTGCAGAAAACAGTTTCTGTATTTTGCAATCTTATGTTTCTTTGTTTCAACCAGTTTGGATACTAGCAATAAGATCTCTTTGTGGTGGTTGGTGCTGGTGGTGGAAGAAGATGCCTTTAGATAGAGCATGTCTAACAGGTCACTCCTTGGATTACAGGCGTTTGATGAGGCTTATGTGGACTTTGACACATTGGGGGAAGAATCTAAAAAAGACAGCACTCTTATCATGCAATTGCTGCGAGACAACCTCACACTTTGGACATCAGATATGCAGGTATGCATCCACTGCTGTATAGATGTCTGCTTTATGGATTCTGCTGGTTTGCTGCTTGTTGATTTCCTTGTTTTAAAGCAATAGCAAAATAACCCTATTAATTGCTTTTGGTTTTTGTTATTGTGTGTAAAACTAGGAGGAGGCTGGTGAAGAACACAAAGAGGGTGCACAGGCTGAAGATGCCGGTGAACACTGAAATACAGGATGAGGTGTGACTTATACCAGCTAGCGGACTGGACCCCTGGGGATTTGACAACAGGGTGGGAATGGGGTTCATTTTACTCCTTTGCTGCTGCCTGTATGTAGACTACTTGCATTTGCAGGCCAGTCTTCTGCCAAGACATGATAGAATTGCTGCACATTGGATCCACTTTTAATGTGTATCTGCAGCTTGACTGGATCTTGCATTTCTTCAGTTACACAACAATGTGCCAATAGTCTCTTTCTGGTATTGAATAGGCAGAATATCTTACATTCTGTGTGTTGCTGGGCATTTTGCTCAACTTTTGGAATCTGGCTAAATTATCATTAATCTATGTGTTCAAGAGACTTTGACAACTTGCAGTCAGAGTAGACCTCTGGTGAGAGTATACCTCCTCTTCGGTGGAGGTATGAGGTTGGTCTTTCTCTTTCGCATTGTGATAATTGCTCTCATATTTGAACACAGTCTAAATCTTAAATGCCCAGCTCTGATACTCTGATGAAAGACTCTGATCATGGGACAAATCTTTTTACTTTCTTGCATTGAAGAGTATACGCAGAGGGACTTCCTTGAAACTGTTTTCCATGGGGATTTTCTTGTTTGTTGTTGTTGCAGCAGTTCCTGCAGCTCTCAAACTGTTTTTGGCAAGTATTCTTCATTTGCACTCTTGACTGTTTTTGTCTGTATTGATTTCTAGTTCACAGCAAGGCTCAGTACATTTGCTGCTTTGCATACTCCTGGAATGGCAGTTCCATCATCTGACACATTTCATACAGCATGTAAAAAAAGCAGGAAAAGGAGCAAGATATGGTGAGCATTAAGAAGCTGAGGAGAAAAACTCCATGAAGAGAGGAGGGGGGACAGACCAGGGAGAGTCACAAGAATGCCTAACATTGTTGGACCATCTCCACATAGGTTTCGGGCACAAGAACATGGGGTAAGGCCTTGACTTACCAAAATTTAATTAATAAGGCATCATTTCACTAGTTCCCTAAAAGTTTCAATAACTTAAAAAACATAACAATCAATAGCAAGTCAATGCATGTTAACGAAACACCTCACAATGTCAAATTTGCTAGTTCTTGAAGATGATCAGACATAATTTGAGTACTCAACCAATAGGTAGCTACACAACTTAAATTCTTCAAAGTCAACATTTATAAGCTTTTGGCAACTCCAAATGAAGAGTTGTGCATGCAAAAATAACCAAATTTTAGGTTCAACTCTACGAGTGATGTAAGTTGAAACATATCCGATGCCAACATCTTCCTCTCCTCTTTAATAGACAAAACATCAAACTTCTTGATGCATTTACCAAGCATGCAAAACTACATCAACTAACATCACACTTTGAAAGATAACATTAATGAAAATGTTATAAGGGGTTAAAGGTTTTTTTTTGTGAATTTCAACAACTTATGTGTTTATCTTTGCCTAATCAACTTCTTAATGGCTTTGATAAAAGTTGGATGTTACAATTTTAAAAATGAAAAAAAAACCAACTACTTTGATAAACAACTATAATTTTTTCTGCACATAAACAAATGCATCAACATTATAACATCCTAGAAATCATACAAGAAACTCACAAACTATGTGATGCAAATCATTTTCTCAAAATTATTTTTGTTTTATTTACTTGCAAGATATGATTTAATAGTTACAAGAAATACAAAATACTTTCATAAATTTTTTACTCATGCATACAACTTGCAAAATCTAATGCAACAGTTGTAAGATAGGGAAAATATTTTTAAAAAACATCCTTTCATGGCAATAATTTGCAAGATTTAATCCAACCATTGAAGGAGATGCAAAATATATATTTAAAAAAAATTCATCGATAATAATTACTTGTAAGATTTGATGCAACAGTGTTGTAGAAGACGAAAATTATTTTGTGTTGTAGAAGACGAAAATTATTTTGAAAATTTTACGATAGTTCCAATAGCAAATTAACCTTTAAAAAAACATAATTATCAAATTAAATTTAAGGGTGCATACTTTGTTGATGCATACAAATTCCCATCCTTTTGTGCCATTTGAAGAATTAACATGCTCAACATGTCCACCAATTCTAGGACATTGTGTTCATTTTTGGAGGGATCTGCAATGTATTTGTTTGTGTCAAAACCCAAAAATCTCCACCATTCATCAATAATATTTAATGCTTGAATTTCAACATGTTTGTTGGTTCTTCAATTCCTTTTCATTAACATTCAAAAATTGAAACTTTGAGCATGCATCAGCAACATTAACAAAATCATAGAAATAATGAAATCATTACAACATCAACAACTTCATAATTAGGTTGATTTTTTTTTTTTTCAAACTTTGATTAAACAATGTATGAACTATTAAAGAGATCACTATCAACCTCAAAAATCTTCAATATTCAATGGAATATAATGAAAATGTTGCGAAAACTTGTTCAAAGAAACCAAATAACAGTACAAAAGGCAAGTGCTTACATTTTCAAAAAGAAATAAAGAAACAAACAACAATGGTTGTTGTGTTAACATGCAAAAAAATAAAGCTACAAAATAAGCACAAATAAATAACGCTTGACAAAACTAGCTCCTATTCACAAAGATGAGGAGTGTTCAACAAAAGAAAAAAATTTCATGCTGAAAACTTGCATGCCAAAATAAAAAGGAAAAGCAAAACTCTCAACGCAATCGTGAAAGCTCATAAGCTGAAAGATGTTGAAGATGTCCAAAGTTGTTGAAAGGAAGCCATTAAGGTGAAGTAAAAAATTAAAAATTAAAAATGGTCAAAAATGGGAAGAAAATTTTAACATTTCTTTACATAATTGAAAGGTTTACATTAAAACCCTTCTAGGAATTGAGGTTACTATCTAGAAGCTTGCAGGCCAAAGGGAGTTGCTAAAATTCCTAAAAGGTTGTAAATGCATACCTTTTTCTTGTAATGATTTGCCTTATTTTTATGAAGTCAATGAAAACACCAAGCTAGTTGCTACTTACCTTTTTAATGATTTTTGGTTACTGACTATCTATTATATGAAGTTTGTAAAAACACCTATGTTGGTTGTTATCACCTTTCATGATTTTTAGGTATTAGCCTACCTATTTTCTTAGGTCCATAAAAATAGTTAACTTAGTTGATATTAAATTTTTTTTTTAATGATTTTGAGTTACAACTAATTTATCTATTTTATGAAGTCAATAAGGACACCCAAGTTGGCTATGAATTCTAGTTATCATGATGAACACCAATGAATGAAAATAGTGTCAACAAAACCTTCTCAAAAGTTCAAATTATGGAGTTTGCATTTGTTACCTTTAGGTTATTGTTTAGAGGAGTACCAAGTAGAGTTGTTTTGGGGCGATTTTTTTTCCAAAAATATTTTAAAATTGGTGATTTTTAAGGATTATTTTAATAATTTTAAACCATATTTAGACCTAGGCACTTCCAAGGCTATGTATGATGACATTATATCGCCCCCATCAAACTTTGCAAGTTTGTTGCTTTCTGACCTACATGGTTCATGTTTTGAACTATGCAATTCATCTTTTGATGTTTTGCACAAAATAAAATAAAATAACATGTTTTGCAAGTCATCTTTGATATTCAAACCCATAATCACAAAGGTTTAGTAATTGGTTGGTTCTTTAGTTTTAGGGGCACCTTTCAATTTTAGTTCTTAACATTTTGCAAGGGACTAGTTATACTTATAGTTTTTTTAATTAAGGAGTACTTTTGGTTTTAGGTTTTAAAAAATATTTCAAGTTAGGTTGGTTTCAGTTCTTGGTTTTGTTAACCCTTGGTTTTAAATAACTTCTTATTGCAATTCCAACATCCAAAAAATGAACTCCTTGAAAATAATAATATAATATTTTCATTTTAATTAAAAAAATCTCAAGAACAAAAATTGTATTCATTACATTTTAAAAATTTGCATTCTTTCAAATTCAAAAATGGATTTTGTTTAAAATTAAAAAAAGATCCTAAGACCAAAAAATGAAAGAAAGTAAAAGTTCCATATTTTTACGAAATCAAGTTCCATTTTTGTCAAAGAGTCCATTTTTTGGTGGTATGAATACACAAGACCAAAAAATAAACTCCTTACAAAAATCCATTTTTAGGACTTGCAAAAATGGAGCAAGGTGACGAGCAACAAGATGATGAATAAGGTGATGAAAAGGAAGAAAACTCATTAAACGAATGCCATCACCACTTATTGACCTTCCCCAAAACCAAAAAAATAAAATAAATTAATGAATGAGGTGATAAGAGAAAAAATGATGATCACACTTAATGTACGACTTACATTGCTTTTAACTCAATTTTAAGTTTAAAATCAAATCTTGAAGGCTTGAATTGGAATTGAAACCATTATTTATTTATTTATTTATTTGTAAAAATCAATTTTCATTTTGGTTTTCAATCATTGGAACTATACCCCAAGCTTAGTTTTAATATTTTTTAATGATAGAATTGAGGAGCAATTCCCATTAGGTTTCAATAATCATATCTTAACCTTCAAGTTCAGGGTCCACCTAGATCCAAACTGGGATTCAATTCTAGTTAGGTTCTTGAACCCAACGTTTTTCTTTTGGTGTAAAATTTCACCAAAAGGCTCAAGGAAATTAAGGCAAACGAAAGGTATAAAAGGAAAAAAAGGTTACAAAAGTTGATGGCATCACCAAAAGTAACTAAGTTGTTGACAAATCTTTCTTTGTAATCATTAGCTAGCAAGGAGCTAGCTCCCTTGTATATATGTGAGGATGGAGGAGCCAAACCCTTCCCTTTCATCTCTCACAGTCACCTTTGTTCTTACAAATTTTAAAGCTTCTTCACTACTTGTTATTATAATTTAAAAACCTTTTTTGCTACTTGTTCTTACAAATTTTAAACCTTTTTCGCCAAGCCTCCTTAATGGTTTGTTATAAAATTTGCCATTAGTGGATCGTCTGCTTGATTTAAGGATTAATAATGAATTAGGACTACGAACAATTTTATTGAGTTTCCAAAATCCAAAAGTTGAAGTTGTAGGGTTTTAAGTACATTATCATTGGTGACTGAGGAATGTGGGATTTCTTATGAAATTTACAAATGGCTGTTGGAACTTGGCACTTTGAACTTCAAAATATACTTAGACTTCAACTCTAGCAACCAACCTCCATGGATTTGTAAGAGGATTTAAGAATTGATTGTCTAGAATCTAGACTTGAGAGTTTGGAAGTTGCATCATTCATTGTGGTTGGTTTTTATTCACCATTGAAATGCGATCAAAAGCCTTAAGGTTTAAACCTTATATTATAACCTACTTACAGATGAAATAAACATTTTTCAGTTTTCAGTTTTTTTTTTTTAACATGCTTTTGAATATTTGAATTCATTGTTGAATTTTTTTAATGTTCTTAGGACTTGACATGTATTGACTATTGTTTTATTGGGATCACTATCATGTGTTTTTGTTGCTTGATTGGCAATTTGGCCCTTAGTGCATCACCATGTGTTTCTATTCCTCGCTAAGCTTTTACAATTAATGCATCAATGTGTGTTTTTATTCTTTGCTTGGCCTGAGTGTATTATTGGGTGTTTCTATTCCTTGTTCAATTTGAGTGCATTGTTGAGTGTTTCTATTCCTTGTTCAATTTGAGGCATTGTTGAATGCTTTTGTTGCTTGTTCAACTTCAATGTTTCGCTTGGTGTTTCTATTCATTTCTTTAATGTTAGTGCATTGTTGTGTGTTTTTATTTTTTTGTTCAACTTGAATGAATTGTCAAATGTTTTTGTTCTTTTTTCAACTTCAGTGCATGGCCATGTGTTTATGTCCCATGCTTGGTTTGAGTGCATCACTAGGTGTTTATGCTCATTGTTTGGCATGAATGTATCATTGTGTGTTTTTGTTCTTTGTTTGACTTTAATGCATTGCTTTGTGTTTATATTCCTTGATCAATTTTTAAAGCCTTCATGTTTAAGTTGTCATTGAAGCTACAACCCCTTAAAGACTTTAAACTTTATACTTGTTTGGTGACAAAATCCTCAAAGGGGATGGTGCTTTTAGTAGCCATTTTGTAAATTATGATGATGTTATTCTTTCTAGTCTTTTTGTCGTGGAACCTAACTATGAGCTTGTGGAATCAATTTTGTCACAAGAGAATATTGCATTATCTAAGAAATGAAAAAAGGCCTATGAATTGAACGTGCACTTTAAGGATATTTGGGTAATCAAACTTCCTTGGGCAAAATTTATTTTAGGTTCTAATGCCAAAGTTGCTCGAGTTTGATGTAGGGTAGACGCAAGCTACGATGGCTACAAAATAAGCTTAATGAAATTGGTAAACCATGTTTAAAATAAAAATAATAAGTATAAAATATTTATAATTTTTCATAATAATAATAATAATATAATAGTTGACAATTAAAAAATTTAATCATTATTTTAACATGGATTGTTTTTTCATACACCAAGAAAAAAATGGGGAAAAATTAGGGTATTATTTTTGGAGTTTTTATATTGTAGTATCATGAACATTCATAATAATAGACTTGTACACGATGTTTAAAACAAACTAGGGGAAAAACATACATTCTAATTTACATAAATGTACAAAAATTTAATATATGAAAAAAATTATAATTTAGAGGTTTATATGCATCCTATACTTTGCATGCATGCACATTTTCACCTAATCAATAACCGATTCAAATATAAATGTGAGACTTCTCAAGTTTTTATACATCCATTTCAAAAAATGTGATGAATGCAAAATACAATTCATAAGTAGTGGATTTAACAAAAATTTAACAACTTGAAAGTTTTTGCATAACTTTAACAACAACTTAAATTTTTTTTAATAACTTTAGCAAAAACATAAAATCTTTGGCATAACTTTGACAAAACTATGGCAAAACTTAAAATCATTGGCATAACTATTGCAAAACTTAAAATCATTGGCATAACTACGACAAAACTTAAAATCATTGGCATAACTATGGCAAAACTTAAAATTCTTAGCATAACTCTGGCAAAATTTTAAAATATTAAATATAATTCTAACAAAATTTCAAAACTTTAACATAACTTTGACAAAATTTGTCACTACGTGATAACTTTGACATAACTACAACAAAATTTTAAATCATTGGCATAACTATGACAAAATTAATTTTTTTTGACATAACTATGACATGAGTTAAAATCTTTGGCATAACTTCGACAAAACTTGATAACATTTTATTGGTGTTGTGCGGTTGTTCATTTTAATTAGAACTTTCAGTCCAATTTTTCATATTCTAAAACTTAGGTGGCAATTTTCTAGGGGAGGGTTGAAACCTGATTTTTCAAAATTCTATTCATATTTAATTAAAAGTTCATTCACACAAGAACTTTACCTTCACAACACCGGATTTTACCATGTTCCCAATGCGGGTCAATTCGCCTTGGCCATTTCCTTTGGGGGCTGGCCTTGGCGAATGTTTTGGGTAAAACTACCAATCGGAATGCTCGACACCTCGCTTCACCCCTCTTTTTTTTTGTTTTGGGTGTATGCATGGACAATTTTCGCCATGCCTAAACTACCATAGCCCATTTCCATTGTATTTAAAATTATTTTCTTGATAAACATAGATTGTAAATTATGTTTTAAATTTTAAAAATTTGTTTTAGGATGTTTCCAACAAGGCTACCAAAAGGACCCCCAAATCCGTTTAATTTTTAAAACTCTTATTCCGAATAGGACCAAGAAAAGTTCATATTCATAGGTGCCTTCCACCCTTTAGTTATTTTTCATTTTAGTTTTGGGGGGTGCATGTAGACATTTTCCGGTGACCTTTTCTAGTAATTACCAAATTGTTTTAGTGTTGAATTAGTTTGGAGGATTTTTTTAAATGCCTTGAACTTGAAACAAAAAACGCAAAAAAATTGGGAAAATTCTCCAAACTTTCTTTAATTAATTTAGAAAAATCTAAAGATTTTTTTGGGGGTATTGTCTTTGGTAGACCTTGATTATAAAGGTCAAATTTGTGGTTAATAACTATGAATTAGGATTTATAAAAAATCAAAATTGTGATTAAAAACCACAAATTAATATTTATAAAACTCAAATATGTGGTTAATAACTACATAGTAACATTATAGATATGATCTAACCATTCATTCACAAGGATGTAAGCAATAGGTAGTTTTGATGAAAAAAAATCCAAGTGTTTCGACAAGCAGTTTAATTGAAGTTGCAAGCAATTCTTACTAAATTTGTTCACTTTTTGTTACTCTTTTAACTTGTGTTCTTTATTTTTTGGTAACTTGGGGGAACATTCAACATCCATTCGTCTTTAATAATTATATTCATTTATCTATCCATTCATCCATCTAAGTTCTTTACCAAGTTTAAAAGGAAGTTTTCCAATTCTTTTCATGTGCTCAATTTGGCTAAATGCACTTCAATTTGGTTAAACTTATTTAACTTGGATAAATTAAAATGAACTTGGCTAAACAAAACAAAACATGGTTAAATTAACTTAAATTAACTTAAACTTGACACAACTAACTTACATTTGGATAATATTGGCTAAACTTACCTAGCTTGGCTAAACTTGGTTAAATTGGGTTGAATTAATCTAAACTTGATTAAACTTACCTAGCTTGGCTAAACTTGGTTAAATTGGGTTGAATTAATCTAAACTTGATTAAACTTAACTAAACTTAACAAAATCAACTAAAATATTTTAAAATTTGGGTTTAGGGTTCTAGGGTTTAACCTAATATTGGCTAAATTAAATGAAATTATCTTAATTGTGGCTAAATTAAACGAAATTAATTTAAATTTGGCTTAACTAACTTACATTTTGTTAAATTAACCTACACATGGTTAAATTTGGTTAAATTTACATAATTTGACTAAAATTAGCTAAACCAACCTAAATGTGTCCACACTAATTATGTACATATTGATTAAATTTAATTAAAGTTGACTACATTTGGTCAAAACAATTTAAATTTGGTTAAACTACTTGGTTAAACTTAATTAAATTTCATTACACTTAGTTAAATTAATTTAAATTTGGTTCAACTTATGTAAGCATTGTGGGCACAATGGCAAGATCCCAAGCATTGACACCCCCTAAAAAATAGTTGTAGTGACAAGGTTTACCCACTATAGGGATAGGGTCTCCTAGCCCCAAAGTAAAATAAAACTGAATAAGCTTTTTGGGGTTTATAGAGAAACACCTAATTAATTTTATAAATACTTGATTAATGTGATACTTTGATTAATTCATTTGAGTTACTTTCAATAGTTTCCTTAGTATTTTCTTAATGAGTGTAAAGCCTAGGAAAGGCCCATGATTAGTATAATAAACAAAAATTATATTTTGATTGGTCTAATTGGGTTGCTATTAGTAGTCTCCCATTAGACTTTTGGGCAAAATCACATTGAAGGTGAACCACTTTTTATAAAAAAAATGATGTATAACAAGTATTATAGTACATATTAAATTAAAATTTTCATGGCATCTTTTGGCCATTATAAACACAAGCAAAAAACTTAAAAATTTGCACAACATTTTGGAACTCAAAGTTCATTTTGATTCAAAATTAATTATTGATCCAACAGTTAGATGAAGAAGATTGGATTTAATCAATGTACATAGAGTATAAAGAAATTCATTCAAAAATTTCATCCACAACTTTAGTTTTGAAATATATATTCAAATTTTCAAACTTTGTGACGAAGGTTATTTTGTCACAAATATATTCCATACATTCAAATTTCTCAATATTTGTTTGATTTTCAAATTAATTGATTAGATTAAGTTTAAAACTGATCATATATACTTCAATCAAGCAAAAATAAATCAAAATGTGATGTCCAAACATTACCAAAAAAACAATTATTACAAAAAATTATATATACTTGAGATTACAATTTTTGGGAAGCTTAGTGTGGTTTCACCCCTTGTAGAGACTGGGAAGAGCGCTTAATCAATCTAATAAACATCTTACATTTTTAGATTTGTTGGGAAAATATAAACCAAGTGAGTATAAGTTGTGGAGGTCATTAAATGAACCAACAATCTTAAATCTCAACATTTATTGTTTTGTTTATCCACTTGGAGAAAGGGAGGTGTGTGGAATTTAGGATGTTTTTTGGTCCTTTTCTATCCTAGGTTTTGATTCCAATGTTAAAAGGTGTTTTCATATTTTTAGGATTGTTTTGTTTTATATCATTTGTAAGAAATTATTTGTGTGCACAGGTTTTAAAACACTCAATTTTTATATATTAATTACTCTTTCTTTGGAGGAAGTGTGGTTTTCAAGGGCTTGGTTTTTGGGGTTCCCTTGGGGGGTTTTGAATTTTTTTTCATTCATCAAGGGGGTTTGAAAATATTTTTTAAATATGTAGCATGGGTTAAAGATTATGGGAAAATTGATCAAATGAGTGTACCATAATTAGTGCCCTTTACATTAGCTTGGGGAGAAAAAAGGTGATTAACAAATTTAGGAGTCAAAATACCCTATTGAGCTAATGAGGTTTACCCAAGAGACCCCAAAAAAGAAAGTTCTTTCACAAGGGGGTGAGGGGGAGGATGTGAGTTTTTCTTTTATATTTTTGTATTTTGAATGAGTGTGTACATGAGTTTGGTCTTGGAACAGGCTTTAAAAAAGTACAAATGGGATGAAAAAAATTGGCCTTGGAGACAATTATGGAGCTCCAAGTGTGGGCAAAATAAACAATGTAATTTTTTCTAAGATTTTGATAAAGAATGTTTCATTATTGTAAGATAGAGCTTGCATGTTCATGTTTATGTTTTTTTGCGCATATAAACAATTCCTTTAGTTCATGTTTTTGTTTTAAAATGTGAATGTTCTAGATTGTGTGCTTGGGGAGGGGAAAAAAACATGTGGGAAAGATTCATTACAAGAAGCTTGTAAATAACAATGTTTCATATCATTGAATTATAAGGCCCTTTTTAACCCTTGTACATAACATCAACATTAAATTTTTAAATCTACTATTTACATTATTTATTAAAAGCTAGTTACCACTCATGGATTCAAATTGGGTATTAGGAGCCAGTTGGGATGTAATCATTAACCAATTTCCATTGTGATAAATGGTTCTTAAGTTAATGTTGAAATTTTTGGATGAACTTTTACAATAATATTTTAAACATATTATGGGATGATTTAGAAAATTTTGAAGTGAATTTGATGAATATCAATTACCCAAAGCATTATTAAAACATTGTAACCAATGTTTTTCACTACTTAAAGGACTTTTTTAAACAATTGAAAAAACTTGAAAGTTACACTTTATGGGAAATTTTTTATGTACACCTTTTCATTTTAATATAATGTAAGCAAATTTTGGGCCATTAAATTTTTTTAATTTTAAAAGTTGATTTGTAAATCATGATTAATTGAAACATATTCTATTATTAAAGACCTAGTAAGGACATAGTCCTCAAGATAATTAGTTCATTATAACCAACTAGTGTTACCTGTGACCTTCGGACACCCGTGGGTACGCCACTCTAGCCACCCCGAACGCTTTGTTTGGTCGCCATAATCTGAAATTTTCCCAAAATAACACTCGTGGGTCCCATCCTAAGGCATTTATATCCCCACAAATAAAAACAATATTGTGACTTAGCGCAGTGGTCCCGACCGACGTTGTGCGGGTATTAGAACCAGCCGTGTGTACCCTCAGGTTATCAGTCCATGTATTTACTCCCTTACCCGATGGGGGTGAAAAAACCCAAAACCCCGGTTTTGACATTTTGAACCTTGGTTCTCGAAAGTTTTGGAAATTTCCGAAAACACGTTCTTCTATATAACTGCTGGTTCTTTTGGTAGTGGGGGGAGGGGAAGGTTTTTATATCTGCCTTTGGTGCGGTGGGAGAGGGCTTACCCAATAAAAATGATGAAAATTGAGGAAAAAAAAACCTCAAAAGACTCACCGTTTGAAAACGGTTATCGAAACTTAACGGGCGTTCTTAGTACCGGGTCAAGTTAGTCAAGTCTTCAGAGCATTTTCCGCGTCCTCTGGACAAAATAAAATCGACACAGAGTCCAATTTTGCCGCATAATACGACCTAAATCTATGCGGAATCAGTCACCTACTGGGCGTACCCTACACTGACATTTTGGGACGTGGATCATTTCGGGACCTCGACAGACAGATGCACAGACAAGGCAATTAATATATAAGATTTGCACCTTCATATTACTAGTGATTTAACACTACCTACCAACAAGGGCATTCTGTTACTATTTGTACTATGTATTAAAGTATATGTGAATGTGCATAAAAATCAAGAAAATGTAACTTGTCATGTGTTTATCACCAAGTGTGATTGTTGTATAAGGGCAATTTCTTGAAAATTATTGATGGGACAAAAGAAATGAAAAATCGTGGTGATAAGAAACAAACTACTTGAATTGCTATATACAAAGATGCCTTTTGATTTGTTCCTAGTAAATCAGATTACCTTGATGAGCACCCCAAGGCCTCCATCAAGTAGCCCATTAGTAACCTACATCCAAAAAGCTTGTTTATGATTGTCCATCTTGAACTCCATTTGAAAAAACCTAATTTGTAGGATCAATCATCTTTATCCTCTTCCATAGAGAATTATTAAGTGTCAATTTGGGAACGAATGATTCAAGGTAACATGCAAGAATATATGATGATCAAGTTTGTGCTTCATCCTTGCCCATTGTGAGCATAATTAATCAAATGTGGGAAGGTGTGATAATATGTAACTTGGCCAAATAAATATAATTTTGAAAGAAAACATGTCTACAAGACAAGCTACATAAACATTTGAAGTCTTGAATTATGCCAAACTAAATGTAACCTAAAGGAATTTGAAAGAATTTTTTCACATAATAGGAATTTTGAATGGAAGAAATCCCTTAAATGGTCATAAAATGGGGTATCATTGTAAGGAAAGATTAAAGTCCCCTTGAACCAAAGGATGATGGTAAACAAAGGGGTGTTTGCAAGTTAAAATATCTATTTTTGGACATCATGGTGTCATTTTTTTGAACAAATTATGGATTGCAATGTGTTTTTCATTAAAAAGTAATTAATTTTATGAAAAAAAATCAACATTATAATTCTCATATAATTTAATGTGATAAAAAAGTGAAATAATTTGAAACCAAAAGTTTTTATATCAAATGAAGGACTTTAAACCAAAAACTAATTTTAGGGTCATAATCTTCATAGAGTTGGAAATGGATTCAATATGATCAAAATTTGTAATGAAACAACTTGTATGAACTTTTAAACAATTTAAGCCTTGGTTTACAATTCAAAATGAAGCCTTTCAAACCAATTCAACATCATATGAGAATTTTATGAAATTTTAATGACACCAATAATCAATGGAAATGACAAAGTCCTCCATATCATGATTTTGTAAAATTAAAAAAAAATCTACACAAAGATTTTAGCCTAAGTTAGATATTATGGTTAAAGGTCTTTGATTTTTGAAAAAGATGAATATTTTTACAAATATACAAATATACATTTTTGACTTGCAAAAACTACATTATGAAAGAACTGTTATGAAATGAAAGATGGACTAAAAAATGAACCACTATAATTCTCAAATACCTAAAAGCCATAGAGCTTTAAGTAGTATCATGGATAGCTTCAAACCAATTGAATGAACCAAGTCATTATGTAATGTTCCAAAGGTAATGCAACAATTTTCATATACTGGTCTTTTGATATGTATTAATTTAATGTCAAAAAAATGTAAAAATGTGTGTATAAATAACATTATGGAACTTGTTAAAAAATCTTAGCCTACCATGCAATGGAATAAAAGGTTTGTCCTTCTCTACTTTTCATATAATTGATTAATATTATTACAAACAAGCATGTGTAATTTGGTCAAAATTGTCATGACCTTATCATTGGGCTTGTGATCAAAGTTAGGGAAAGAATAAAGAAGATGAACAAAAAAACAAATGCATGACATGGAATGAATCAAATGAAGTGAAACAACACCCCAACATAAAATAGGAGGTGTTTACTTGTTGAGAGAACAATGTTCTTCAGGACCCCTAAGTTCCATAGCATGTAAAACCTTGATTTTGGAAAGTGAGATTTGACAAATCAAAACACATTCACATATAGTAATCTTATATCAAATTAAAAGGCTCTAAATTATAATTATAAGATGATGGGTTCGCATCACCAAAATAGAGGGATTTTTTTCATAGTCATATATCTATTTGAAAGGTCAAAACAAAAGATGCAAAAATGACTTCCATCAAATTCAAATTGTGATTTGGAGAAAATTGAGATCCTATCAAAGAGCTTGACATGAACTTTCCAAAAAACAAAAATCTCCAATTCTCAAAATTAAAATATTAAATAGTTTAAACAAAGATGGAAAAAAACTTTATTGGTCTCCCTTTGAACCTCTATAAATCTTGACAACTATAACTTTTCAATTTGCCAAGTGTCTCTTTAAAGCTTTAGGTGTTAAAAAAAACACAACTCTTGAATTCTCAAATCTAAACTAAACAACTTGAATAAATATGGAAGAAAACTTTACCATCTCCCTTTGAACCTTTATAAATCCTTATACCTACTCACTCTTGAATTGCCATGTGTCTTCTTTAAAAGTATAAATAGTTTAAAAACACAACTCTTCATTGCTCAAATCCAATATAAATAGCTTGAACAAAAGATAAAATGAAATTAACATGACAAAGAGTTGGCCATGGGCCACTTTAAAATGGGGAAGGGAAAAAAACTAAAGGGAGGAGAGAAGAAGTGAAGGGGGAAAGAAACAAAGGAAATTCAAAAAGGAGAAAATGGAAGTAAAAATTAAATAATGTCTAATAAATTAAATTTGATGCATTCATGAAAGGTGAATAACAACAATTTACATGCGCAAAAGAAAACATTTGATAATGGAGTGGAGCATATCCACCAAGTAGCACAATAATTATGACAAAGAAGAAAGAAGGCACATTGTTGATGGCACAACATTGCAAAATTACAACAAATAGTTTTATTCATTGTAAGTTTCAAGATTGTTATTGCCTCCTCCCATGAATCCTTTGATATACTCATTTGCATTCTATTGTCCCATTGTCATTTTCATTTGTTTGCTATCAAATGTTTTAATCACAATAACATAAAAACATTTCAGAAACATTTGAATTGGTTTGTTCATGTGTAAATTCATAAATAAATTGAAATAGAATCTAATCATTACATTGTCTTGACAATGGATAGATCAATACGTGGATTTGAAGCTCTAAAAGAATTCAACATCTTGGCCCAATGTATTTTTAACAAAGTTACTTTTCAAAAATCTTCATGAACTTTTGGTAATTTAGTCCAAATAATCACATTCTAAGAACAATGTCATTTCTCATTATTTTTCAATGCTTTAAAATATTTGTTTATTTTTCTCTCATCCAAATTTGAATTTTTTTTTGGCATCACAAATGTACAATCTTAATAAAATTCTGACATTTCACTAACTTGTAATAGCAAATTAATATAAGTGGTTAGGTGGCTATTTGTGTTTAGAATTTGACTTCGATTCATGCTTGTGGAATTGATGCAGAGATTGAAAAAAAAGGCAATGCATCTTTCAAAATAAAGGATTGCAAATGCAACCTTGACATGTGACACAAATTTATCACAAATTTACAATGCAACAAATTAACAAGGGAAATCATGCGAGATCTCATCCATTCATAGGTGTGTACATTTTACACACATTGAAAACACATTTGACACATGGATATATGTGTTAATAAATGAAATATGAAGTTATTAATGAATAACTATCGCACAGATTTTGTAGTTTCTTATAAATCCATGTGTCAAATGTGTTTCAATCCACCATATTAGTGTGTGAAATGTACAAATTGTGAATGAATGAATTTCGCATGATCTCCATTATTAAATTGTAAGATGCTAAATTTGTGATTATGTCTTTTATTGTCATCCAAATTTTTTGTTGTTGACCATGAATTATGACAATTTAATATGAGGTCCCAACCTCCATTCATTGGTGTGTTTGTTTGTGTTCATGGTTCATTATGGCCCACACAAAACCACATGTGTTAATGATTTACTAGCATTTTAATAAATTGGTTGATTACAATATCAACATATCATTTGTCCATGGGGTTATTGTATTTAAGGGTTCAATTAAAGTCTTTTTTAAGGTTTTGCTTTGAGTTTCATTAAGATTTCTTTGAAGGGTTTGTTTGAGGTTTTTTAAAAAAATTCTCTAAGCATTTTTTTAAGGTTTCAATTATGCTCCATCGGATTCTTTTTATAGTCATGCCTATTCAAACATGGGTAATGATGATAATTCTTTTTCAAATAGTGATGAAGAAATGTTTTGAAAAATGAACAAGCAACATCAAATGGTGTTTGTAACTATATTTGATAGTGCTGACATTTTGGAATTGTTCAATACAAATGAACTAACACTATGCCAAAATGTGGAATCCATGAGTATAACATTTTGTGACTATGTCTTCACCTTAGTCAAGAGTCATATAAAACATGTCTTTTGTGACCATCAAACTTTTCTAATCAAAATGATGACTACATTACTAAGGTTACTAACTGTAGTCATTTATACTATTATTACATGTCTTTAATCAAGCATTATAGTCAAGAATTTTAATATGCATATGATTACAACTAGCTAGTATAGTCATTTTGATTATGAATTTAAAATATTATTTATGTATGTACTAAATAGGTACATTATTAAATACAAAACATTTAGTGGAAAGATTTTAATGACAATTATAAAATATAATGTTGCACATTCCAATTGGATATGTTTTTAGGTATGAGCCTTTAAAATCATGAAATACTAGAATATTATAATCTTAAGAAAATAATTTAAGAATCTTAACATATTTCCCATGTTAATGTAATAATACCCACTAGGACATGAAAAATATATTATAGGAAAAATAATGTCTCTTATAAGAATTCTAGTTAAATGGTTTGGTAGACTTGTCATGCACTACTACATTAGGATGCATCAATATCAAAACTAACAAAGTCACACATATGAAAACATGCACACAAATGTTTCAAATTACAAAACGTTGTCACTTACAATTGGAAGAATCCAAATTCAAAGCAAAACATAGAAACTTAACAAACCTTGAGATCAACCATGCCTCTTGTTCCTCATGTGAATTTTGGAATCTCATGACATGCAAGATGAGACTCCAAAAACCACATGTTGGGGATAAACCTCCAACACTAGAAAATAATTAGAATCATGTTCACATTGAATTGGGTTCCAATCACAAACCAAGTCCTATAAAAAACCCTAAACCCTAAAAACTCAACAAGTTTATGTGAGCCCGGCAGTAGCCAGTCGCGAGGTTGGAAAGAAACCACTTTCACACTGTGGAAACTAGGTTTTTGCGTTTCCTTCCTCTAGCCAGAAAGACGTCCGTCATAGCCAGAGCTTGGAGACAACGCTTGCAGAGTTTCTTTGGAGGGGAAATTAGGCAGTGCTTTCGCTAGCAAATTTGTTTCCAGCGGTCACCTGCAGTGCTGAAGAAGTGATGGCTTGTATGGCGGCATTGGCTGGAATATCAGTTGCAATTGGAGTATCTGGGACGCCTGTGTCGCCGACGGCATCCGCTCCCTGCTCTTCCTCTTCTTCCTCTGCCTCTCTTTTTCTCAGGAGTAGCATCCACAGTGGGACTGTGAGTCTCAGTGCCAGAAGAGCAGGTTATATTCTATCTCTAGACTTCCTGTAGCGCGTCGTATTGTAAAGCCAGGCTGGCTACTGAGGCGATACTTACATAGCGTTCTAGGGGATCATTACAGCGAGTTTTGCATAAGGTCTTTTGAAGCGAAATCTTCAGTATTGTGGAATTCTTTTCGATTGAGTTACTCCCGAATTTTGGGAATTTTTTCGCAACAGGCATTAGTGACATTGAAGCGATATATCGCATCTCTTTTTCTTATTTTTAAATTAAATCATAGTGATGACATTCTTCATTTTGCAGTTTAAAATTCGCGAATTTTACCCAATTTTTCGCGAATTTTAACGAATTTTCGCGAATTTTTAACGAATGTCATCACTAACAGTTTTTTTTCCAGTCGGACAGCTCTACTTCTTGACATCTGGGCAATGTTGACGTTAACGTGAGATCTTTTGCAAAGCTCCGTGTTGTAGAGGTGATAACGTTGGATTCTTTCTTGTCGTCTATGGATGTACAGGTTTGTCTATTTCTGGGGAATTCTGAATGCATTGCTGGTGTAGAAATGAAGCGATATAAAAATTCCTGATTTCTGGAAGAACGGAACTGCTCTCTCGTAGATTCAATCTATCGTGATCTCCTATCTCTCCATGTTGTGATCTGTTAAAAATTTCTCTGTTTGTTTTAAGGCAAGGCTATGGTCGGGGGATTATAGGACAATGTTTTTGTAATAAACCGTCTCAAGTGCATATGCCTCCTCTCTATCATGCAGCTACAGAGACAAGAAGATTTTCTCCTCTTCCGATCAGGGCTGTATCATCAGACGATTCCACACCAGATGCTGCCAAACAATTCGAGGAATTGTTTACAGATCTGAAGGCGAAGGTTAGCTATACCTGTGAGGGACTTTTTTGGTGTTTTCTGATGTTTGCAGTTGCACGCACACTCTCAACCATCACTTTGTAAGCTGGCTAGTGCGTGGTTACCGCAAAGACCTTGTTGCTTCCTTCCGCAAGCAAGGAATGACTTACTGGATTTTTGCCTAGATCTTCTTATCCATTGAACTGCCGAATTGTTCAGTACATTGCCTCTTTGTTGGCATTTCTGTGGGGAGCCAAATCTAAATGCATACTACCACGTTGGGAACAGGATTCTTCAGGGTAAGAATCAGGCAGGCATTGGTGTCCTCTTGATGTCCTTGTCATGGTTACAAAGTGTTTATAACTTTGGGGTCCCTCCCTGTTGTGACCATGCAGCTCCCAAAGCTCATGGAGGTGATCGGCCTTGGCTACACTGGGTGGTTCATTTACCATTACTTGCTCTTCAAGGTATGCTGTTCTTCAATGGGAATCACATCACTGTAGAGTTCTCGAGGTTTGAAGTTGGTTTTGTACCACTGCTTTGGTCCATTGCTTGGCCATCTGATGCTAGCTGAATAGTCCTTCATAATGGATGCATAATTTTGTATCTGGTTTTGGTGCAACAACTAATTTGAATCATTCCTGGATTGTGGTCACAGTCAAGCCAGAAGGAGCTTGTAGCTGATATTCAGGAGTTGAAGAGAAAGGTTACAGGTGCTAAGAAAGAGGAAGGCTTATGAGGGACATGGGCAACAAGAAAGGATGCATACCTAGCACCCATATCCATGTGTATTTGTATAGTTAGCACATATGAACGAGAAGGTTGATATTGAGCGTGAGCTCATGAGAAGAAAAGAGATATCATTAGTATCTCCTGAAGAGGGGGTTGAAGGTTTTCTGATTTCGCAGCCAGTAAAGAGCAAGGCAGAGAGAGGCCAACAAATGCTGCTCAATTTGTTTAAGCTGGTTACTTACCGGCATCTGTGTATAATACAGTGTTCATGCTTTGGAAGACTGGGATGATGCAGGAGGTCACGACTGTTCAGCAAGTTATTGGACTATTGATGGAAACTCCTGCACAGTGAGCAAGCAAAAAAAGGTGTCAGAACATGTACATCACAAGAAGATGCCATTACTTTTGTTGAGATATACGCCTTCATCAATGGTGACCTCAGTCGCTTCTGTTCCAGCAATGCACATCTTTTCCTGATTTATAATGTTCACCCTTCCCAGGGACAAGTCCTTTGTTCCATCTTATATCCTTCCCAGTCGTGCTCTCAGGAAACTATCAATTGACCTGTGTTTTGTGTACCTCTGGGCCTTGCTCCGTCTTCTTGCATCAATCTGTAAGTTCCTTTAAAACTTGCAGACGGAAAGCATAGCTAACCAAAAAATACAGCAGATCTTCAAATCCCTTCTTATCTCTTTTTTAGTATGTTTGCTGTGAAATGCATTGCAAAGGTTGGACTGTGATGCATTTCATAGCACACATGCATGCTCAAAGGGTTCACATCATAATTCTGAATGTTATCTATGTGTAATGGCAAAATGTTCACCTCAGAACATATGCAAGGTTTTCAGCCTTGAGCAGCTCCCTGCAATTCATATCTAAAAGAGTTGGTGCTCTCCTTGCAGAGATGGGTTTTTGATGAATGAGCTGCAACCTGAATGAATGGTGAGAAGGTGAGAGATTTGCATGTCCAGCAACATCGGCAGCAGGGCATTCATTTCAAAATACTTTACTACTTCCAGATATTCATGCAGATGTACATACCTACCTGGAAGGTTCTGGTACGTCATGGCTGCCCGCATCACCA
Source organism: Sphagnum contortum (assembly GCA_963920785.1). NCBI lineage: Eukaryota > Viridiplantae > Streptophyta > Sphagnopsida > Sphagnales > Sphagnaceae > Sphagnum > Sphagnum contortum. The sequence continues at coordinate 11,275,184 of OY987290.1, read as the reverse complement.
AATCCTGCAAAACATATTGTGATGAACTTAATCCACTTGCTTTCTCTTTCTTGCGCTGCTTTCGCTCTGTCAGTGCAGCCCTGCGGAGAGTTGCGTTGTTCTGCTGCAGGGTTATTTAATGTTTGCCCTTTTTCACTTTGAATCTGCAATAAAGAAGAAAAATAAACCTCTCTTTTCAGTGCCTGACAGAATGCCAGTGGGTAGTACTACAATTCCTGCAGGGGAGGTCGTGGGTTGCCCCGAGTAGTGGCTCTGAAGAAATAATAGAACTGAACCTTTTTGAAGAACTGAAGAACATTGAAAATCGGGTTGCATGGTTTCTTGCAGAACTGTGCAAGGCCAAAAATGGTGTGCAAAAAGACAAGCGAAACCAGCGCCGGACAAAGCTCGTTAAGGGGTGCTTAGCGCCCCCACGCAGCAAACACTCGAAAAAGCCATAAGGGGAGGGCGGGGGGGCATCGCGGCCCCCCTCCTCTTCCTCCTCATGCAACAAATTTTGCCAAAAAAACACAAGGGGGGCGGGCCATCGCGGCCCTCCATCTTCTTCCTGTTGCAGCAAGCACTGCGAAAAAGAACACAAGGGAGGGGCATCGCAGACCCCCCCTCTTCCTCCTACTACAGCAAATGCTGCCAAAAAAAAACAAGGGGGAGGTATCGAGGGGCTTCCTTCCTCTTGCTCCTGCAAGCCCTGCGATAAAAAACATAAGGGGAGACCCACACATCAGTACTTTAATGTACGGGATGGGACTAAAGGCTTTCTTCATTCGTTCGTTTTCGTCTTAATAATTGATACCAATGTGGGTGTGGTTTCGCCCTGGCCCCTAATATATACCTGAAAGACGATAAGCACTTTGTTCACTGGCATTCACAATCTCCAAGCTTTACTTGCATCCTCTGCCTACAGCCCTCTCATCTGATCCTCCTACTGTGCTTCTATTCACGTGAGAGACGAGTACCAAGTTTTCAGTTTGCTTTCAGACGGACAGAAAGGTGTGAGAGGCAGCCAAGTGGTGACGATCGATTTCTGAAGTTGGGCGAGCTGACGATACGAACAAGCCGGTTTGTTTCTGCTCCTTTTCCGGGCTTCATGTCAGTTTGTTTTGTCTTCCTTTAGGCCTTGAAGGCAACTCAGCTCGAGCTCCGATTTATAAGTAACCATCTCGAGGTCTCTGCCATCTGTGCTTATTGGAAATATGTACATGCAGCAGCACTAACTGAAGTTAAGGTCCATTAAGAGTTGGTGTTAAGTTTGCTAATTACACTAGAGTTTGTTAACTTTATTAACTTTGTGCCATGTGACATGATCTACAGCCAACTACTTAAACTAATATTGATCTAATCACACTTGGTGTTAGGGACTTTAGTGTTAAGTACCCTAGCACCAAGCTAAACCGTTTTAAGACTTAATCCTAGTTACCATAAAATACAATGTTAAGTGAGTCTTTTAAACTCTAATTCACACTTATGATGTTAAAGTGCTTACTAATGACTAAGTTCAAATGTTCAAACCTTTATTTGAAAATTTCTTAACATTGAGTTATGGATGACTTACCATCGTGTGTGTGAATCTGCCTTCAAAAATATCATTGACTTACCACTTAGATATTACTAGGTATGGATGGCCTTAGTCCCAGAAATGTGACATTTTGCAGTGTTGTCTTGTCCAAATGCAGGTTGTGAGTGGAGCACCATCCTAGATGTCGAGGTACCCATTTTCAGAAGACATTAAATATTGTTGATATGGTTTTTCATAATTTTATTAGGTCCCAGTGTGAACAAATACCAACAGTTTCTCTGTCCGAGAATTCAATGGGATTGCACATGAAGTGATGTGATGTTCATATGGAATGTAATTGTTGTCTTGCAGGCTAGGTGGGATAAAACAGACTCAATGTTGAAAAGGAGGAGTGAAGCAATCCAGCTATTTGAAGCTCCTGCTGATTCTGACTGGTTTCATGCTATAGAGGCAAGGAATTGCAAGTTGCTTTTGGAGCTCTTCCAAGCTGATCACAGTCTGTGGGTCCAGACAGGTCTCAAGGGTCGGAGTGTACTGCATGTAATCGTCATGCAAGGGTGTTCGGAGTTGGTGAAGCAACTTTACCACTATGAGGGGGATTTGATTCCTCGCGGGAAAAACTAGCAGACTCCATTTGAGTTTCTGTGGGAAAATGCGAAGGATGGTAGATTGAAAGATGCATCTGCTAGAGACATGTGGATTGTTATGGAGGGATTATCAGTAGAGGAGGGCATACAAATTCGATCTGACTTTCCGGATCGGATACCACTTGCTAAAACGTTTGATCAGATGATACTGTTGGTAACTGAATCTTTTCTACCTAAGACGTCTACTAGATGTTCTCGCGATGACTATCTACAGTCACATGTTACATGCATGAAGCCTGTTGCAGATGATAAAATGTTGCACCTACGTGAAGTGATAACCTCCATTGCCAACAAAGAAGCCTCCGTGATGGACGAAACTGATGTGGATTTTGACTTCGAGGATGCTGAGCGGAAGCAATTGTACGTTCACATGGCTTGTAGTAGGATGCGAAAGGTCCACAGCGAGGATGATTGGGAAAGTTTTGGCTGTGGACCAGCCAAATTCATGATTGCAGTATTCACTGCATTAAAATAGGAGGACAAAGGTCTCCTAAAGAAATTGTTCGATCAACAGGATGCACAAGGTAGAACAATCTTACAGATTTTTGTTCTCCCCGTCCCAGATGTATTTGAGAGTATTGAGTATCCAGAACCGATAAAGAGTTTCTGCGAAACGTTACAACAAGCGTTAGAAATCTTGCCGGAGGACTGTGAACGTTCTTGACAAAGCTGGAAGGACTTTACTCCATTGGGCTATTGCGCATAATTCTCGTTGGGCGTTTGGAGTGCTCCAGAAGAATGGAAAATCGGAAAAAGATCGAGACGGCAACTATGCAAGACATTACGGCCTTTCACTTACGATTATGGTCCGGTGTTGATTATCAAGCGGGCTATTTTGACATCTTGGAAAAGGAGTTGAACAAACAACTCAAATTACGCGGAACTACGGCTAACCTGAGATGTTCTGAAAGTGGAACTTGGGAGACTCTAGAGCGGGCGATACTTATGGGTCGGAAGGGCATTGCTAATGGCTTATTGCGGCAGTGTAAGGTACGTCCCCATATTTATATATGGACATAACTCTCAACTTGCCTTGAACATACAATTGTGAAAAAACTTCTCTAAATCTTGAACTTAGAGTGATTGAGGAAATGCACTCAAGAAATATGGTTAAAAGCTTTGAAGACCGGAAATGAACGATCATGATACAACTTTGAAATGTATGCGTAACAATTGGGTATGTGGTCGACATGTGAGCTTTGCTTACTATTCTTTCATAGAACTTTGAAGATTGTTCAATGAATTGGTTTGTTAAGTAATGTTCGTGCATTGCAATGTAATTTATGTACTTCTGTGAACTTATTCCAGGAGGCATATGGCAAGTCGTTTGACTCGCGCAAGGTTCATGTTCTTCTGATGCTTGCTGCTTCCGCAGCAGATCGTGACAGTCTTCAAAGGCTCTTAGCAATCGATTTGGCCATTGATAAACTGAACATCGGTTGCGATCGGCTTCACGGGGTGCTTCCACCTAGCTGCTGCTGTAGATTCAAATGCACTGCCAATAAATTATTGCGTTGGGGAGGATACGTCTCGACGTTTTGATCGCTTTCTTCATTGTAACGTGACGACTTCATGAGTGTAGCCTTGCTGGAGAAGGAATTGGACAAACGACAACCTGAAGAAGACAAGAATATGGCATCTAGAACATTGCATGTAGATAAAAATGGATACGAAGTGAAAAAACAATGTGTCACCTTGTTATTGCAAGCCGGTGCTGACATCTTGGCAATAAGCAAAACTGGGAATCTTGCGGATCCTGGATTCTATGCCTCTGATGATGTACGAACATGGTGGTATGATCTGGTTGACAAACAAATTGTCACCATAAAAGGCGACCTGAACACCACCGCAACTGCAACAGCTGTAGTATCAGCTTTGGTTGCAACTTCCTCTTTTGGTCGGTCCAGCAGGAGATATTGGTGCAGACGTAACAAAGCAACTCATCAGAATGTCTACACTAGTGTGCAATAATTTTGTCGTTTTCTCTTGCCATCGCATCTGTCATGTTGTCTCTTCTGCCATCTCTTCCTGTTCCAAACGAGTGTCTTATGTCTGGGCCAACTAATGAACTATAATACGAAGCCGAAAGGTTTTAGTTGCAGCCATAGCCACGCTTCTCATAGCAATTATTAGTGAGGTTATGGCTTTTTTCACTTCCTCACTTGCTGGGATACCTTAGGAGCATCGAGGGTTGATTAATTGCCTACTCTACATCGATAGGTGGCTTGGTTTGCTGTTTTAGTGTTTTTCTTCTTTTCTTTAGATTGGTTACTCCTCGAAATGCCTTTGATCAGATGGTTGTACGTATTGAAATAATGACAAATAAGCCATGTCGCACATGTGCAGGTGACATATTAGACATATATTCCCTTAATAGATCAAATTAGTAGTTTAAATTCAAGATATCTCTCTAAGTAGCACAAAGGATTTTGTGTATATAATAAATCTAGTGACATGTTAATAATCAATGTCTTTTGTACACATATTTGTACCAAATAATAAATGTGTCTAATATTTGTGTACGTGTTTTTGTTTATCATGCTGCAATTAGAGTGCAATAATACCACACTTCTGGTAAACTTTAAAATGTAGTACCTCTTCTAACCATAGCTACAAAATGCTCTTGCAAATTATGACCTTCGTCAGGAATGTAAGCAATTATCTCATTTCAGTTGATTAAATGCATTTTGGCTAATCTTGTGTAAAGTTGAATTAAATTTTTTTGGTGTTCTTGTTGAAATATGCAAAACATCAATCATGTCCGTGTATTTCTTGCATCTTGTGTTTTGGGATGATGAAACTTTTGAAAAAATATGACAGAAAATTAATAGGATGATGCAGTGTAAAAACATCCCATGCAAGCTTCACAATCCGAAGGGAAATTACTTGGCAAGGCAAAATGAATTCAAAATTACTACGGCACGTGAATTGGAAGCAAAGAGAATAAGAAATTTGGGTTTGAAGAATATTCTTTAAATACCTTGAGGCTTGAGCATGTGCTTATGGAACCCACTGAAGGCCCAATGTAATGAGAGTGTTATAAAAATTATCAAACATGACACCCCTTGGTTGCACCATAATGTGACAATCACCCCACTCTAGGTTACAAAACCATGTATTTTCACTGATGGAGTCTCATTGCTTGAACCATGTATTTTCACTGATGGAGTCTCATTGCTTGTTGCTATTGACCTCCTACCAGCCCACCCAAAACCCCCCACCCTCTCCAAAACTTGGCCATTTCTTTGGAATGGCATGAAGTTTTAAAGCAAGATTGACATTAGACATTGGATTTCACCATTGGTGAAATTTGACATGGCCTTGCATTTGAGTGGTGCATGTAAATTTGGGCTTCATTTTTGGTGTTTGGTTAATAATTGTTGATTTTCACAAAGTTAATGCTATCTTAAATTATTCAAAAAAAATTAAAATTAAATTCAAGGTGCTGGTCATGGGTATATTTATGGTATACATATGTATATAACAAGGCCCAATTCTTGTTTTAGATTGCACTAGTATCTGGTTGAATTAATCATTCAATAAGTAGTTGAAATGGATTTAATTTACAAAAACCCACTTCCAATCTCTTGTCACCTTCAATCTGAAATTGATTGTTTATCAAAAAATATAAGAATCATGTTTGACATATATTTTCATATTTTAATACTCACACACATATACACATATTTCACAAATGTGTTCTAAGATCGTACCATATGAAATTAAAAAATGTGATTGTTATAATAATTGATTTTTGTGTGCTTTACACTACCATAATATGCAAAGACATTGTGAAAATTGCATAGTACATGTGATCTTGCCTATGTGCTCAAAGCGGCAAGCTTTCCATTTGTTTTGAATGACCACTTTTACAATACCAATTTGCCCTCAAAGCATACTAAATAAAAACAAAAGTGGCACTCAAAGATCAACATAGATGTGGCTTGTTTTGTTCAAATCAAAGCATTTTACACCATGGATGTGGACAATCACATGGGTGCTTAACTTGATCTAGATTTCTGGTTGTAAGCAAATGGAAGGTACTTGCATTTCATGCATAAGAAGACATACAAGAAACACAAGTTAGCTTACAGCTCACAAACCCCGCCATGGCTGATGGCAAAAATGGCTACAATGGTATTAACCATCATGCAATAGAACGTTGCATGGAATCATAAGTTTACAAAATAGTTGCAAGATGGATACACTATGAGAAATTGTGTCCATGAAAACCACACTTCTCTACAACTACAGCTCAAAAACCATTCAAAATGTTGGAACTACATCCTCCAAAATGCAACTCCTATGCAACTACACTTTATAAATACAATGATTTAATAAATAAATTTCCATGTCAAAAAATAAACTAGTTGTTTAGTAATTGCATCATAGTTATAAATGTGTTTCATATACGATAATTTATACACACCATATTTACACATGTAATCAATTACATTTGACTTTTTGAGGAGTTGCATTTTAGTTGTATCATCCAACTAAGTTAGGACTATGAAAAATGAACTACACAAGCAACTTTTCTACAACTGGTGTACAACTTTCATACGTGCGATTATGACATGTGTTTGCATTCCCATCCTCATGAAGTACAGGCTTTATAACTAATTTCTCAACTATGAAGTCTATTCGTGCAATTGGTTGGCCACTATGTTGTCATTAAATGACCACTATTGTACTACTAGTTGCCCACTATTGTGCCACAACTATGTCATTATGTGGCCACCCAAATGCCATTAATAGTTACATATATATGTGCCACTATGAGGCCATAATGTTGGCATTGCTTTACAACTAGATGACCATTAATAAAATATTATTGATTAATTATCCAAATACAGTGTGAATTTCATTAGTAGAAAACCCCCCTTTTTTAACCAAAAAGTTTTCAACTAACTGTGATTTGCCCAAGGCAATTACCAATTGGTAATTAACGTTCAACTATTTTGGTGACAACATCAACACATGTATGGATGATAAAATGTATTTTAATGGATGGATGAAATATAATTTCATTTGCAACTTAGTTGCAATTATCTTTCAACTCAACTAAACAACTAATATGTCACTTTGTTTTTATACATATGAAATGTTAATATTTATCTTAAATTACGATAACATTAAATTACATGTAAAAATAATGCATATAAATGAATAAGTTATGCGTGATATAATTTTTGTAATGCATATAATTTTTGAATAAATTCTCTTGAATATGAATTAATAAGCTTGTACATATTCATTCATGTAATATTTGATTTTTATGTAAACCAAATTTATTTTAGGACATATCAAATAATGATATATAATTAAGGATTAAATTGTGGAATCCTATTTTTTTTTCATTTTTTTTCATGTGATAGCTTCATGCTTATTAAAATTATGATCAAAATTCATCAAAAATAAAATACATGTAATTTTATTTGTAAAAATATAGTCGCAAGTAATATGTGATTATTGGTGTGACTATACATGCCAAGTGGAATTTTTTGTGATTGGTTATCTCTTGTGACGCACTCCCAAGTTCCTAGTTAAACCCAAGTTGGGTCTGAGTTACTTAAACAACAAAATTGTGAAAAATTCGGGGCACGTTCCCAACTTTCAACACTAAAAGGGGTAGAGGGGCGTGCTGAAGCTCTGGGATGGGATTAGGAAGAGTGACAAGCTTTAATTACTCACTCGAATCTGCATCAAACTAACCAACAAGTTGGTTAGTTCAATTTCTGGAACACTTTTAGTGTTAGGACAAGCCACGGGCAACCCTAGACTCACAAGATTCACCACGGCCCGGACTCGAAGGAAGCCACCACCTTCCCCCATATAATATTATATGTGCCTCTCCATGGCACCCACATCCGAATGGCTTTTTGTCCCAAGATTCCCAAGGAGGAGTCCTTAAACTGTCCCAGTTTGGACTCCCGGGATTTGCAAGATCATAACTCCTTGCTAAAACCTTTGATTAGGCTAAGGTCTCAAGCAAACTTGTAGTTCTCTTCAAGAGCTTTCCAACGGTGTGTCACACTCCACCTGCATGCACCAGGGTCAAGTCGATTCTTGACTTTTAGTGGTCGGGAATCAAATTACAAGTTTGACTCTGGGCCCTTCTTTTTGCCATAACTTGTGCTATAGATGTTCAAATGGCCCATGCGAGCCCATTTTCAACATTACACTTTGATAGCTTTCCAATGATATAAAAAACACCCCAATGTGAGGTGTTTTGACCCCTGCTATCGAACTCTGAAATTCCAAGAGTCCCAGAGGACTTCCAAGTCCCCATTTCGGTAGTGTGAGTCTCGTCCTCACACTTTCTCAAAGTAGGGTTGCAACATCTTGCTACTTGTCCAAAGTGATTATAAGGTTTTAATTGCATGTGTCCTTACGACTAATCTTTTGTCTTTTACAACTAAAAGTAAAATTGTTTATTTCCAAAAACTTATTGTGACATGGACGGCCTACCTTCACAAACCATGTAAAAGCAATAGGCATTAGAAATGTGTAGGGATGAAAACATTTCATCAACCCATTGTAAAAATCAACAAACGTTTGCAACAAATGACCTTTAAACAGATTGCCATGTGACAATTCTAGGAAATTATTTTAGATTTTTTCAAGGAACATATGAAGGTTTATTTCGATTATCTTTTTGTGAACAAGTAAGCATTTAGCCTAAACAAGTACAAGCATGTCATGGAATTGAAGTTTTTAATGGAATTAAACAATTCCTTGGAGTACATTGAGGTGCATAGTTCTCCAAGGTTTGGGGAGTGCCTTGAATGCAAGGTGAAGAACATGATCTCAAATGTGATGCAATGGTTCAAGGTTTTTATTTAGCAAAATTCAAGGAAAATTGGATTGTGGAGGTGGTGGAATTTTGGATAAGGTGATATGGTGGGCCAAATTGAACAAGAAACTTTCGAAGAAAAAGGCATGATTGGTACCCTTTCTCAAATGGAAAATAGCTTGAATTTTTCTTTCCCAAATAGGAAGTTAGGGCGTCCTATGGATTCCAAGTGGAACAAATGTGCTCCTTTTGTCAAGTATGGACAATCAAGGTGGTTATGATGTAATGCATAGGGTGTTGATTGAAAGGTTTGATTGCTCCCAAGCACCATTGAATTGGTGAGGAAGACACACAAAACATATGATAAACGAAAAGCACTAAAACAACATTTAATAGAAATGTTCTAGGCTTACCCATGTAAACATTTAGGTGTCATCAAGTTCCTAAGTACCATCCATTCGAAAACCATGGAGGCTTACACATTGTCATGGAATGGGGACATGCTTCAAAACATTAAGTATTTAGCCTTTATGAAGAAATGAGTGTTATTACAACAAAAAAGGCCTAATGTGGAAAGGTGAAAATGAATTGTCACCTATAGGTGAAATCATGTGAACATGGCATATTGGGCATTCATGAACATCGACATGAATGTATTGCACCATATCACAAAGTTCCCATCCCATGTTTTGATAATGGAAATCATGAGAAATTCATTCTTTCATGAGTACATATTTTTTGCACATGAATGTTGTGCATTTTAAACATGAATGATGCACATATAAGTAGGATGAAATATCATTACTAGAATTCCTAATTTTTTTTAATAGAAATTTTGGTAAAAAAGACCCATTTTAGACAAGCATAAAAAAAACCTCCCAATCATTTTGGACAAGTTGTTTTGAACTTGTCCATTGTGATTGGGCTGTGTACTTTTTGACTAGGTGTAGGTTGGCATTTTTGACTAGTTATTTTGATTAGTCAATACAATAGTCAAATAATTTTTTGATTGGTCAAACACCATTTCGACCAAGCAAATGCCATGTGGCATTTAAATAGTGGTCACCCAAGTCAAACCATGTGGCAACTAAACATTGGCCATTTAGGTTTATGCCATTAGCATGTAAACATTGGCCACTAGTTTATGCCATGTGGCATCTAAACATTGGCCATTAAATTATGCCACGTGGATATAACCTAAGCAACATAGGTTAAGCCTAAATTAAATACCTATTCCTAAGGTACCTATGTTTAAGAATGTGCAACCTAAACAACCTAGGTTAAACCTAAATTAAATACCTACTCCTAAGGTACCTATGTTTGAGAAGGTGCAACCTAAACAACCTAGGTTAAGCCTAAAATTAAATACCTACTCTTAAGGTACCTATGTCTAGGAACATATAGCCTAAGCAACTTAGGTTAAGCCTAAAATTAAATACCTATTCCTAAGGTACCTATGTCTAAAAACTTACAACCTAAGCTCTTAGGCTTAGGTCTAGGAGCCTATAATCAATGTTTATATATAGAAGCCTAAAGTAGGCTAGGGCAACCTAAGCTATGACCTTTACTAGGTTTCAATGTACACCACCTAGATTAAACTTACAGCTACATGACCTAGATGGGAAAATCCTCTTTCATTTTGAATTTGGCTGTTAAGGTTAAACCTTTTCAATTGGCTAATCCCAAGTGGTTTTCCTTTTTAAAATATTTTTTAATGTAGTGGATGCTTATGGCATATCTATTTATATTGTTCATCATCTAGAAAAGATGACAAACAATATGGGACAAACTTTTGGGAAGGAGAAACATTTTCATGTCCACACAACACTATAGCCTTTTAGTTCACACAACATTTTTCTTAAATAATTACGTAAGATACATAAATTAAGTAAATAAATAAATAAAGAGGTACGTAAATATGTATGTTAATTAAGTTAAAATAAAAATTTGCAATAGTTAATGTCTAGTTATTTAATTGTAATTAATAATTACAACCAAATTATAATTAATCTTTACAAATTTGACATAATTCATTATATATATCAACAATGTATTTGTAATAATTAATATTTAACTACTTAATTACACATTCCTTAGTGTATTTTAGGTAAATAACTAGTTAACCAACTAATAATTTATCATAGGTACATAAATGGCGTACCCTAACCTATGTAACTAAGTTACCTATAAGTAAATAGGTGGAGCATAGGTAGGGTATGTATAAATAAATACATCTACATATAAGCTACTTGTATTTAGGTAATTTAGTCACATACTTACATTACATAAGTTAAATAGGTGACAAATTTAAATTAGGAAAAATTAATTATAATAAAACTAATGATTGGTAAAATAATAATACCCAAACCAACCACAACTAAAGTAATTATGGCAAAAATGAAAATGATTAAATTAATTGTGGCAAAACCAACAATGATTAAACTAACCATGAATAAAGCAATTATTACAAAATTAATGATTATTAAACTAATAATGGCTAAACAACCAACAATTAAAAATAATTATGGTTCAATTAACCATATCTAAATAAATAATGGTTAAATATATTATGACTAAAATAATTTTGGGTAAAATAATTATGGCAAACCCAACCATAATTAAATTAATAATATTTTTAAATTGATCATGGGTTTATTAATTATGGTTAAATTTATTAAAGTAAAATAACTAATATGTTACAAATAAATATAACTAGTTTAGTTATGCTTATAGTAACCATGGTTAAATAAAACATATGTATATATATATATATAATTTGGTCATGATTAGATATGATTAACTAACTTTTACAGTTTCCAATTTTTTTTTAATTGGTTAAACATAGTAAAAAAGTCACATGTAATTTCAAGATATTTAGTATTGGAATTTGTAATTGGCCTTTTTGACTAGCCATTTTGACCAAGCCTACTTAGTTAACTTTATTGATTGAGTATAACATGTGATTTTATTGACTGGGGCACTTGCCAATTTGACTAGATGTTCAATTTGATTAATTGTTAAATCAGTCACTCTTATCAAAGTGATTAATCAAAAGATACCCATTGTCATTCAAGCCTTTGGCTTGTAGTAAAAAATACATGTCCTTTAATAAATAAAAATCCATCTAGTCAACTTGGTTAGTTTGAAAAAATAGGAATTTTAGTAGTGTATTTCGTGTTTTAAACACACATCTATGTGGAAAAAATATGAACTCATGAAATAATAACTTTCATGTGAATTTTGAATGAACCAATGAAGTTGGTAAATTTGGGATGCATAATGAAATTTTGCACAAAAGGACAATACCATGTTGCATTTTCCACCCAATAAACTAGACGTTGTGTACATTGGCGTGTGCGTTTGGGGTGAAACTAGATGTTTGCAATAGGTGACTCCATTTTTGAATGGTTTTACCAAGGAGCAAGATGTTACTAATGCAAAAAAAACAAATTGGTGGGTGCCTTAGAACTTTTTTTGTTGAAAATTGCAAATTCTCCTTGGTGTATGGCAAAACGACACCAAACAATTCTTGGTGGGCAAGCTTGCAAATGTCATATGGGGTGAAAATTGGGATGTAGAATACTTCTTCAACAATTCAACAAAAATGTCATTTGCTAAGGTAATGCATGATATGCATAATGTGAATCTAGAGATGTGAAGAATCATCCAACATCCATGCACACATTGTTGGGACCTCCATATAATTAGACTCCACCTAAAGAATGTTATTGAAGGCAACCATAGATTCTCTATAGTTGATCCATATGAAATTTGGTGTAGTTTGTAAAAATGATAAGAAAATGATGTATTTTACACTTATTGACGTAATAAAATGAAGTTTTGTTAAGGAATCATGATGTCATGTGTGATTATCTTTGAAATTTAAATAGTATCGAGCTTTTCACGAATTTTGATTCACTTGCATTAATATTGTGATTCTTTTTGTGCACATGTGAAAGGCATAAGCAATAGCATACATCCCATAATTTCATGTCCCCAAACTATTTCTTACCAATATTTTGACATGTTGGAAGATTTTATGTCCATATCAAGATAAAAAATGCAATGATAAAAGGTCATAGACATCAAACAATCAAATTGAATCAATAGGTATTCATTTGAATCAATTTTTTTGATACAAATGGAAGCCTTTTAATCTTTTTAAATTTTTTCGGTGTTAAGGTTTTTGCAAATTTTAACCAAAATATAGAAAATTTGGTTAAATTTACATTCAAAACCCAAAAAAATCTTCAATTTTCCTGATTTGTTTTATTGAAAACCAAATTTTGTCCAAAAACACACTTAAAGAATCTTTTTTTTGTCACCATAGTTTGGTTGCACATTGGTTGCACATTGTTGTGCAACAACCAAAGTCTCTAGTGACAGAAATAGGTTTGGTCATTAATTTAACCTATGGTGATCAAACATTATTTCAATTGCCACATGGTTTAGGACAATTGAATGACATGAGTTTTAGTTGCCTTACACCCTACTTTGAATAGCCCAATCTAGGTTATGACCAATGTTGACCTTATATTGACCTAGGTTGACCCTATTTTGATGTGACATTGGGTAACATCAGCATCCAAACAAACGTGTCATGTCCTAATGAATGCCCACATGTTATGACAACCTTAACCTAAACATTTGTTTAAAGTTAGTTTTTTTGGCATATTCCAAAAAAAATTGTGTGTAAAGAAATTATGATCAAGTTTTGTGCTCACACCCATTTTTCTTTTACATCATTTGAAGACTTATTGGAGAAGATAATCTTGGTGTATCCTTGATCATGAGATATCAATTGTTAACATTAGAAATTTTTTGGAATAACAATTTCATTAATGCCATCATCTTCAGCAGGGTGGTAAACATGAAAAACATGGTGGTCAACATGGCGTTTGTGATTGAGTTATGACAATGTTGTTTGTATTGTAGTAATAATCCTTGCATGTTAGGATATTTGTTCATGTTGGAAAATTGAATTATATTTGATATGTTTGTGATATATATTTTTTGGTTTTTGAAGAAGGAATTTGTTAGGTGTTTTAGTTTATAAATGATACATCTTACATTTTTCATATATAAGTATTCAACTATGACTGATTTTCAAGAAATTTATAGCAATTGAAACTAAAGTAAATGTATGTCAAAATTCACAACATGCTTCCATTTATCATGTTTCATTTCAAGTCTTGGTCATCATTATATATGCATGTGTGTGTGTGTGTGCGTGCATTTTCTTTTGAGGATCTCTTAATCCAATTAACCTACCACCTAGAAAATGAACAAAAAAAATTCACATATTGTAGTACCTTTTTAGGTTTAGTGATAATTGTAATGCCCAATTTTTTTTAATTACCTTCCCAAAACATTGAATATTAAGGAAATTACAACTTGTGGATCCCAAAATTTTGGAAACTTGAAACAATTGTGCAATGTGTAGGTTTTATTTAGGGTTTTTTTGTTTTAGTATCTAATAGGTTGGTGATTTACTAATCATTCACCTACTAATTCTTAACAACTCCATGTCTTCAAATATGAAGTTTAATGTTTGCATGGAAATAATTATGGGGTAAGATTATTAGTGAAAATAAAATCTCAAAATTAGAAGATATTGAAATTGCATGTAATAATCATTTATGAATTCCAAACGTTTTGCATGCAAATGTTGGAAAGTCCCTTTAATTGATGAAAACATTTGCTCGTGCAAGGAGATGTTTCCAAGTACAATGAAGACCTTAGAGTGTTTTATATATAAATCTTTATGGTTTTTTCTCCATAGACTTACATTTCCTTGTATGAATCATATGTCACATGTAGGTACCAACAAAAAAAACAATATTAAGCTTAATTTTTCTTAAATTTTATTTTGGTATATATATATGTTATTTCAATATAAATGACATGTCAATTCTACTTGTGACATCTTGATGTGAAATATGTACGATTAACATTTTAATTAAATCCATGCAATTATCATGATGTGACTTTGGATAAAACTATGCAATTTTTATGTATTAAACATGAACATTCATGTATGTCATTTAAAACAATGTTTTATTTATTTGAATATTTAAAATATTGAATATGTAAAAATATCATTCATATTAACCATAGCACAAAAGTTGTACAAACCTATGAAGCTTGGTAAGTTTGTGATGTGTATATTCATTGGGTGCAGTCATACTAACATGTACCAAAAGTAGTCGTAACCACTACTTAATTTTTTGAACTTTTGATTATAAAAAATAAAAAATAAAAATAATTTAATATAATTTTATTATGAATGCATTATGTACATATCATAAAAATTTAGAATCAATATAATGAGTGAAAAATATGTATAAAGATTTCTAACCTCTTGTAACCACTGTTGAAAAGTTGCATAAAAACAATTTAAAAACAATTTTGACATTATAAACACAATTTGAAAATATTTTTTAATGACATATTTAGGGATTTTTAAAATATGCACTTTAACATAATAGTATTAAGAATTTTTTTTTTTAAATTAACATTTTTTAAAAAGATATATTAACAAGATTCTAAGAATATTTTAAAAATAAAATAGTGGTCTAAGGGGGCACATGTGGCTCCTAATAATGTGATTGGACCCCATTTAAATTTTCTTTTATAAAAAAAATTGTGTTTTGTAAGTTGGAAATGAATAAAAATGCAACATGGTAAAGGTTGAATAATGAGAAACTACAACAAATTGCACCCTATTCCATTCCCACAATTCCACTCAAATCCATTTGAATGGCCTACATTTGTTTCCATTCAATTATCCTTGATTTCCACCACTACCAAACCATTGGTCATTGCATTTAGTGGTCTCTTAATGGACACTTGGAAGAAAAACCATTGGCATCCATTTAAATGTATTTAAAAACTTTTTCTTAAAAAATTCATCGTTGCTTATTAGAGGAATGGGTAAAGTGCTTTTGTGGCCAAGTGTTGGAATGAAACTGGGGTGGAATGGAACTCCACCCCCATGTAATTTTGTTTAATGTATGGCTTTTCCATAATGCAATCATCCACTACTATAATGCCATTATGGTTATTAATTTTCTTACATTCATAACTCATTCACAACATTTAAACTCTTATTGACTCTTTTGATTAAATATGTGGTTGACTTGAGTCATTGTCCACAATGGCTTTGTCAAAACATTGCCAATATTTTGATTACCAAAATGATAGGGGTACATGTTGAAAATTCATGCTTACATGTTAACCCGTGAATTTCATCTCACATAACTATGGAAACATCTAGTTATCTAAAGCACATCATTGGTGTCACCCATGTAGAAGTGCTATGTAGGCCGTATATATTTACAAAATCCCATAACCGTATAATGAACTTGTGAAGTTTTTCAAGAGCTTCACAATCATTTTCCAACATTTTAGTTTCAATGATATTGGCCTCCACCCACTTGACTTATGTTATAGCACATGGTTTTGGTAAAACATTATAATATGTATCATTACCAAAATAATGGGGTTGGTACATGATGGAATGTGTTTCCAAAGTATTGCATTTGGATTCACCTAGCCCAAAGTTCAAACTAGTGGGACACCTTATAACATACATAATTGGTGTCACCCATCAAAAACCCCTTTGTTTAGTTAGGAATTATATCAAGTTCAAATCCCTGGTTGTACCAAATTGGTCAAGTTTTCCAAAAGTTTCAACATCATTTTCCAACACCTTGGTTCAATAATATTGACTTCCACCTCCTCCACTTCTACTACCAACAATTTTCCCTTTCTTCATCCCTTGCAACACCCTTTATTTCATCAATTTCATGCATGTCCACAAACACCCCTTCTATACATGTCCTAATTGTTAAATCCACAATTTTAACCACCACCTATCGAGTGCATGTTTCTTTTTGCACAACTATTCGCCAACTTCCACCAACCACCTTGTCCGAAACAAAAAGAACCTTCTACATTACCAATTGCATGTTCAAATCAATAATTCTCAAGTTTAGGCAATGTGCAAGCCAATTCACACCTTTTTACAATTGGGGGTCATTATAGTAGTTTGTGCATCTATTTCATGCATTCCAATTTTGTTTCCATTAAATTGCATTAATTCCACTATAATGGAAATTGACATTTTGAGTGGAATGCAGTAGTGAAATAGGTTGCATTGTTGAGCAATGAAATGTAGGTGATATATATGTGACTAGTGGTACCACAAATAAGACAAAGTATCATAGCCCCATCCAAGCCCTATCTACCTTAATGTTAATTAAAAACCCAAGTTTAATTTCAACTTTGTAATTATGGCTACTACACAATCCATTTTCTTTCATTGAAAATGCATGTGGTAGGTACTTCATTGTTCATGATTCACTAGGTTTTTACAATAATAACAAGGGTTTACATGTGAAACCATTGATGGGAAAACATATGGCTCCACATGTGCCAATACCAAAAACCCATATTCATCTTGTTTCACAATGGCATTGCCATGAATGTTGACATGAATCCATGAACATTTCACCAACATTAATTATAATCCTCCATATGACACTGCAAGTATATCCTTTAGCACATCAACATAGTGCAAGTTTTTGATAACAATGTTCCTATCTTGAATAGCATTAGCTACCTTGCTTGAATATGCAAGCCATTCCACTATCATAAGTAGCATGCACCATGCACCCCTCATGCCCATTGACTCAATAATGGTTTCCATATGCCCACATGTTTTTGTAAATATAAGCAATAGGGTTTGGAGGGCGGGAAAAATGTATCACATTAGGGTGAACATCCACCCCTTTAATAATTTGCACCCTTACAATGTTCAAAAGCCAAGTTGCAAATGGGGGATATTTTGTGCCAAATTATCTGGCCATTGAATAATCCTTTGTATTAGATGCCCGCCCATTTACCTTGCATGAAACTCCATATGATCTTGCTGTGATGTAAAACATGGTTTTACCATTCTTTACACCCACATTCTTCCCTCATTACACCAAACTAGACAATTGTCAACATATAAAACATTTATAGGTTGCCACACATTACCAATCAATGACCAAGCTTGGACTATTTCATTAAACCATTACTTTACCAAATTAGGTTTCACCAATGTGTCACCCCAAGGTCATTCAAACATTGGTTCTAGCAAGACAATAACACTCTAAACTTGTCATCACTATAGCATGTCTTGCCCACTTGATAACAAAGTGTATTCATTACATACATTCCATTATACCACCACCCACATGCCACAACCAATCCCCTTGACCATGTTTGGACCACTCACATTATAAAGCCAACCCACCTTGTGTTTCATTATGCAATGTTACTCTAAACTTGTCATCGTTATGGCCTACCTTGCCCACTTCATAGTGCAATGCATTGATTCCATTCCACTTTGCCGTCTCCCATCACAAATCAACTTAACCATGCTTGGACCACTTACACTACATGGTCACTCCATAATTATGTTCCACCCCAATATCACTTTAAACTTGTCATTGTTACAACCTGACAAGCCCTTTCAATCATCAAATGTATTAGGACATTCCATTATATTGCCACCCACATGCCACCACCAATCCCCGTACCATGACTAGACCACTCAAATTAGACTTAGGCATGTGGTTCCACTATAATACATCATTCCAAACCTATTATCATTAATTGACCTACCTTGCATAGTTGACTTGGAATGTTTTGCCAAGCCATTTTAATATGCTAACACCCATCACAAATTTCTTTAACCATGCCTACACCCCTAATAGTGCATATTGATCACTCCACCATTACGTTCCACCTTAATATCATTTCAAATTTATTATTGCCCCAACCTAATAAACCCACTTCAATGTGGAACATGTTTTGACATTCCATTATATTGCCACATAGGAGGCACCAAAAATCCCCCTAACCACCTTTGTACCACTTACAACATTGCATGCTCACTCCACCATTGGTTGCACTTGAATATCATTCCAAACTTGTCATTGCTACAACTTACATTGCACACTTGATAGTGGAATGTATTGGTTACATTCCACCCGATCACCACCCACCACTATTTGCCTTGACCATACTTGGACCACTTACACTACAAGCTTACTACATCATAAGTTCATCCCAATATCATTCTGGACAAGCCATTATGGGATGGACATGGGAAATCCTATATATTTCACCTTAAAACTTAGATTTGAGTCAATATTGTACAAACTCACTCATGCACATTTACCTTATGCATTCACAAAACATGAATTGCCAATGGGTCCATAACATTGTGTTACCCAAAATTTTGTAATAAGTGACCTAATAGGTGATATAATTTAACTGGTTATAGAACTTGACATGTAACATTATAACAAGTTAATAGACAAGTTGACAAGTAGTTAATCAACTAATAGTCTACAAAATAGGTCGTTGGTAGAATAGGTAGTTTGTTGGATAGGTAGTTAAATAAGTAGATTTTTATTTTATTTTTTGGAATTGTTAGTGTCTACATGGCTAGTGATTGTTTAAATGGTTTATTTATATTGTTTAAGTTTTGAATTAGCTTGTATATAATTTAGAGGACTTCAAATTTTGATGACCACTTTGTTTTTCTTTCTACTTTGAGGAATGAAATAACTATTTTTCTCAATTTTGTTTTTCTTGAAGTTTTAGCAATTTGAGTTTATGTTGTAGGACTTATACTTTGGTTTTCATATGTACATGTTATTTTTAGAACCTATTGTTGGGAAACTTAGAAGTAAAAAATTAATGGGCATATAAAAAAAATTGTTAGCATTTGGCAACCACATAATGGATCAAAATTGAAAAACAATCACAAGTTTAGAACTTTTGATAAGATTCATTATTTAGTAGATTAGAATTGAAAACATTAGCACTTGTAAGTTTTGGTTTGTATCATGTTCTTGATTGTGTTGTGTAGATTTTAGGATACGAGTTTTTGTTTCTCAATTTATTTTGAAAACCATATGAAATATGTGGAAGTTAGTGTAAAAATGTTTGAAGGAAATTAAGCATCCAATTTGTAAAAGATTTTTTTTCTAAATTCCTGACTACTAGGAGTTGTTGTTTTACTTTCATGTTTAGAAATAATGCAAGAACATTTTGAAAACCTATTGATTTAAAAAGATGTCAAGAGTAGTCACCAAAAGTTTTAGAAAATAGTTAAAATAGGTTACACATCAACCTATTTATAAACTTGCACAAATGCAAAACAAATAACAAGTACAACCTATGAATCATGAATCAATGAATGCACCAAACATGGATGTAACACAAATATTAGAAGCCAACGAAAACATCAAGTTGTAGTTGAATTGGTCATGTAAAGGGAAACCATAAATACCTCAACCATTCACCAAGTGACACCACAAACATATCAACCCAACCATGGGCAATGAATACTCACAATGGTGGTAATCATGAACCTATTCAACAATTTGATAAGTTGTTTCCATATAACAACAATGGTGTTCAACAACACCTAGATATTTCATACCCATAACATGTGTACCTGCACCAACAATAATTTTTGTTGGTTTACAAAATCCATAACAAAGCCCAAACATGGATTTGGTACCCATTGATTCAAAGAATGGATCCAACATATCAATAGGTTAAAACAACTTCATTACATCGACTAAAGATTTTCAAATCAATTAGTTTCCATACCACATTTGGAACATGTTGAAGTTCAAGCAACACCAATAGTTGTTCGACAAAAGACAACATATCAACTTGTCATGTGGCCAAACCGATTAATCCTTGGTCTAGGTGAAAGATCACAAGGTTCCACATTCCACATTGGTTTCAAATGAAAACTAAGGTGTTGGGATTGCAACTTGTTCTTATTGTTAACAAGTGGGACATTAGTTTAGTTGTTGCCCCTTTGTTAATGATAAGTTAAGATAGTTATTTAGAGACGAGGTGATGAATGTTCATCAACCTATTATTCCAACCATTACAACATTACCCAATGTATCTATATTAGGAAATCAACTTGTGAATCCTAGTATTAGTCATATGGCAATATTTGTTAGTCATTAGCATAACTTGTAACCACCTCTTACACCATTTGTACTAGAAAAATTAGTACCTTACCTCTATCTACATACCTAATGTGGTATAATGTCATACCCCTTTAGATCCTAATTTATATCCAACATATATTAATGGAACAAAAGGATTTGATCCTTTGATTTCAAGGAATTAAACAGCTCATGTACCTAGATATGTTCCAGTACCAAAACAAATTGTGATATCACTAATACAAACATCAGGGACTATTGGTAATCAATTTACCACAATGGTTAAACTAGCCATCAGTCAGGATAAAAGACATGTTCAACAATAAGTTATTATTCTAATGACAACCATGACACCTGTCATTATTGAAAAACATATAACTAAAACCAATTTACTAGTTCATTTATTTTATGGATTAATTTTTAGCTTTCATTAGTTGGCTTCAGCTAGTGGTCTTTGATTATTTAATTTTTCAAATAACTAATGGAAGCTATTTATTTTAAAGTTTGAAAATAGAAAACCACCAATTCTAATTTTATTGTCAATTTGTGTTTATCATCCCAATTTTGTTTCGCATGTATACAAATTTTATAATGTCATTGTAAGATCCAGGGTCCATTTAGATTATATAAATTCATTTCACATAAGTGCAATTTATTCAAATTAAATTACATGTAGTGTGTCACAAGACGAAAACCTACTAGCAAACACAAGACAAAACATGGGCCCAAAAACTTTGTCTAACAAATTAGTTAAAAACAATGCTTCTAAGGTCTTGTTTCATAACATTGAAAATTGTACATGCAAGTGAGATCGTATCGAAATGAAATTTTTACAACTATTATTTTAAAATTATTTTTTACAACAAACATTATAACAAAGCAATACATACCACAATAAAAATTTAAAATTGTAACCAAATTAAAAATCACACATGGATGGCATTTACAAACACTTACAATTATGTTAGGAAGATTAATGAAGGGCAATTACAATTTTACAGATACTTGTGTTGCCTTGGAAGACTTGGAAAACAAATTAATTGTGATTTTGTGATCACACAACAAAAATCAAATTATGAATGTCAAAAATTGTGGAGTTTTGGGCACACCATTAAAGCAAGGCCATGAAGCCAAGAACACCAACCTCAATGCTCATTGAAATGTCGGAGAAAAACAATATATGTGGAAGAAAATTTCAATTGGTTAAAAGCACTAGATGACATTGGTACATCTCCATTTCCTAGCATCCCACACCAATTGTCTTTAAGGTGGATCATAGTGATTGGCATGAGTAGATATTTAAATGGTGTCACAATAAAGTAATGTCTAAAATTCATGATTGTGGGTGGGGTAGGGAACACTTAGCTTTACATTGGATATTAATACTAGCCCAAATGAGGGGGCATTGATGGAGACGCTCTTGTACAAGAAAATATGATTTTTCATATGGTAATATGTGATGTAATAGAACCAACATAAAGTTGTAATATTAATGAAAATTTGGAATTAATAAATATCACATATTTCACATGGTATAATGGATGAATCCACAAAGTTTACCTTGCATATGTGTGATGAGCCATGGAAAATTTGAATTCATGTCATATTGTCATGCATAACATGAGAATCATTATTCGTTCAATTATATCCAATTGTAATTTTTTAAAAGTACACCATGAGGCATATATGGTAACTATTTGGGGTTTTCATTGGATCCCATGATAGTCTCATGTTTTTGTAATCAACATGGGGTGAAAACATGATAAAATATACATAAAAAGCAGTGTAAACAACAAAATACTAGGGTTTCTACATAAAAGGACTAACAAGTAGATGATTTCATGGGGATAATAATATTATTTTTGGGTACATTATTTTTTAACTTTTGTTTGCATGGACTTTAAAAGTTAAATCATTATAATTGTGTTTTTAAAAACTACTTGCAAATATTTAAATTGGACATCAAATTTGTGGCAATTTGAAAAATAAAGTTCAAGTATTTGAAAGTAGGTGAAATGTTTTGGCAAGTATTTGGTTTTCTTTTCAAGCACCTCAATATTGATGTGGTGAAAATTCTAATATATAGTTTTTGGTTGATGGATTTTTTTTAATAATTAAAATCATCCACAACCCTTGAAAAATGATGTAATTATTGGGGATACTTTTGGGTACTTTTTCAAGTCCAAATGATATGACACAAATTGCTTCGAGAAGTTAGAAGGAGGCTATAAATGCCCATGAAAAAAATTGAAAAGTTTCTTTTGTTTTGAAATGCTAGAGGAAGGTTAGAAGTTTAAAATATTGTTTTTTTTTAATTGGTTTTCAAGTAGAAAACAAAGTAGCAAGTATGTTCAAAATATCTTGCTTATAGCCTAATATATACAAACCTTGTTGAACCTTTGGTCAAATCTAACCTAGAACATGATTTTTGCCTCACATTAAATTATACAATTTGCCACGTTGATTAGAATGACATATTCTTTTGAAACTTGTAACTTCAAAACTCTAATAAGGATGATAACATTGGAGTTGGTATAGGGAAGACAAGTTTAGAGTTCATTAGTAATATCATTTTACTAAAATAGATTTCAGTTTTGAAATTTAAATGAAATGGAAAAAGGTTCTTTTATATTTGTGTTTTTGCAAAGCTGTTTTTTTCTTTTTCAACATCATGCTCATGAATAATGAAAGTGATGAGCATATTTTCAATCGCTTGTGCATCAATTTGCATCCCATTTAATTTTTTTTGAATCCAGTTAAATTTGGATTTAATCAAATTTAAATTGAATTGAATTCATTCAATTCAATTCAATTCAATTTAAATTCAACTTAAAACATATTTGAGTTCAATTTAAGAAATTGAATTGAATTGAAGTTGCATGTAATGTCATTCAACATTTCCATTAAAATAAACCTAATTTTCACAAAATCAAGTATATTTTTCATCATTTCATTGTCATTGATAGCATGTAGCAAACACACATAGCCCCAACAAGTTTTGTAATAATATTTCTCCACTACAAAATTATACACTCCGTGAACACAAGAAATCCACCTTTTGGAGTGGCCAAATCCTTCAAACTTCCCCCCAATGCATGGACAAAAGGAATATATATCTTTACCTACCACACAAGGACACCACATTTTACATGAGATGTTCCCTTGGAATGGCCCGTTCCCGTGTTTTGGCCCACCTTTGGATTCATTGTTTATCCTAGTACTACTCCTTGCTTTGGGCAATGCCAATAGTCCTTGGTCCCTAAACCCTAAACCCACCATGATAAGCTCATGATAAGCGGATGGGCAAATATTTGATCACTAACTATGCAAAGGCATAGTTCATGGCCGTATCGTTCGTCTAGGGCAAAAATGGCAAAGAACATAGGTAGGCAAAAAGGAAATTCTTTTTGGGATGTCCAAAGCTTGATTTTTTTTTGGTGATGGGGCTCATCACAAAAGAAAAATATTGAACTTTGGGTCCCCAATACTAATTAAAAAGTGTGAATATATATATATACCTAATATCCACCCTCTTCAAAGGGGGTATATTTTGTGTTCTCAGCATGTTCCCCATGTGTCCCTGCATGTTCTCAATTATGTTTCTCAAGTTCCCAATGTGTTCCCCAGAGCACCACACATTTATCCCACATTCTTTGCCCCAAAGTTCTCCATTTTCTACCCTTCTGAGCCTCCAAAAGGTCAGGTTTTTTTTAAAACAAATGTTAATTAAAAAATCAAATAATTTCAATTACATATTGCATGGGACCTGGATAGCTTCCACACTAATTATATTTATTTTCAGAAATGTTGAAAATTTCAGAATTTGTTTTGGGAAAGAACGAAAGTTTTCAAGGAAAAGGTTGAATCTTCAGGAATATGATATTTGTTGAAATGAAAATTTCAAATTTTAATTAATTAATTGACAAAAAACATGTCTCAAAGTTTGCCAAGATACTACAAGTAATTACTTTTGAAATTCTCATTTCAACAAATTCAATAAAATATTCCTCAAGATTCAATATTTTCCTTCACAATGTTTTTTAAGAAAAAAATTTGTGTGAAAAACTCAACATTTCTGAAAAATAATATAGTTAGTATTGAAGCTGGCAAGGTAGTAGGGTAGTTGATCTCAACACTAAGATTTGATTGTCAACAATGAACATGATATCTACTTCTCATGAGTGGAGTGTCAAGAATGAACATGATATCTACTTCTCATCAAGTTCTCGTGAGTGGAGTGTCAAGAATGAACATGATATCTACTTCTCATCAAGTTCTCGTGAGTGGAGTGTCAAGAATGAACATGATATCTACTTCTCATCAAGTTCTTGTGAGTGGAGTGTCAACAAAGAACATGATATCTACTTCTCGTCAAGTTCTTGTGAGTGGAGTGTCAACAATGAACATGATATCTACTTGTCTTCAACTTCTCGTGAATGGAGTGTCAACAACAATGAACATGATATCTACTTCTCGTGAGTTTGATTTGAGATTGGTGGAAGACCATTAGATTGAGAACCTTATCAAGTAGACAATGGATCTTGAACTTTCCTTGCCCCTTGTTTTTTTTTTTCCTCTTTCCCTTTCTTTGGGTGCTTTCTTTTTTATAACGATTCGGCAAGGTTTCATCATCATGACTCATATTGAGCATAAACATGCAGAGGAAGAGCATCAAGGTGTCATTGCTGCAATCGGCTATTTTAAATTTTGGGTCAGGTATAATTGCCAAACAATAAAAAAATAAAATGTAAAAAATAAAAAAGTTAATTAAAATTAAAAAAAAGAAAAAAACTCATGTCCCCCCTCCCCTTTTCAAGAGTAAAAACAAAGTAACAAAAAACTTAACAAATGAAAAAAAATTAACAAAAAGTGATTTTTTTATAAAAAAATCTCACACTCCATTTCCCTTCTTCAAATTGTTTTTTAGAAACATGAAAAAATAAAACCCACACCCCCATTCCCCTTCTCTTAAAATAAAAATGAATTATAAATAAACAAATAAACCCACGTTCCCCTCCCCCCCTTCAAAAGTAAAAAATAAAAACAAAAAATGAACAAAAAAACTCATGCCCCCCCCCCCCCCCCCCCCCCCCCTTCAAGAGTTGAATTTTAACAATAAATTTTTTTAAAAAATAACAAAAAAAATAAAATAAAACCCATGCCCCTTCTCCCCCCTTGTAAGAGTGAAAAAAGAAAACAAAAAATTGTAAATAAATCCATGCCCCCCTTCCCTTTCAAGAGTTTTTTAAAAAACAAAAAACAAAATCTCTAAATAATAATAAATGAAAAAATAAAACCCATTGGCCTCCCTCCACCCTTCAAAGTGAATTATTCACCTTTTGAAAAAAAAAAAAAAAACTTTGGTCAACTATGCTTTGGGTAGGAAACCCTAAATAGTTGCTCACGTACCTTATTTTTTGGGTAGGAACCCTAAATAATTCTAATGGTACAACAAATCTTTCCCACCCATCATCGACCAACTACTGCCATCTTTTCTTTCACATTTGCAGCTGCCTACATCTCTCGCACACCAACGGGCCTCTCATGCATAACTTAGTTCCGTCCAAGTTCCAAGAATGCAGCTTGTCTCGGTGAAACATATATATAGCAGTGTCGATCAGGATATATTGGGAGTGAAGTAATGTATGTATGTATGTGAATAACAACTCAGAATTAATTGCAGAGACTAGTCTACTAAGTTCTTTCATTTTCTGTCGATCGAGCTGGGTTCACAACGCTGCTATTCTTTGCCAAACTGCTCATGACATATACAATTCACAAAATCCGAATCAAAAGTACTGAACTTTGTTTGATGAAGGTATTAAGTAGTGAGTGATTAGAGGTTGATCAGCATAACGTTCTTCACAGTTCAAATTGGGTGTGCTAATAGGGCGCTGACATCACCTAATATTTACAGAGAAAACCCACGCATCTTGCTGCTGCGACAAATGATCTATTCGGCTGTGTTTATAAAAAATAATATTTGCAGGGTTTCATCATATTCGTCTGATAGATAGAATATTGCAATAACAATGTGGCTTCTGATCACTTTCTAAACATAGCCCTTCCTTTCCTCCCTTGTTAATAGGGCAAGTGTGTTCGTGGGCTATAGTGTTGCTGCACTTTAATCACCTTGTCTCTGGAGTCACCAGCCTTGCTTCTCTCTTTGCTGCGCACACGGCACTGTGCACTACTATCCATTACAAAATTTTAATACGTTGTTGTCGTTGCATGTACAGGCGCACCCTGGAGAACATGTCGAACGCCAAATTGATGCAAGGGCAGCTGCTGCGTTATCCTCTCTTCTGCAGCTTCTGTGTGCTAGTGATGGCCACATTGCTGACAGGGGGCGGCCTGCAGTCTGCTGTTGTAGAGGCTGTAGACGTCACCTTCTTCGACAACTCTGGCGCCTGTGATGGGGCAGGATACACTTTTAACGGCCTCGCTGAGCGCACTTGTGCTGAGGTCACTAACGAAGGATCCGTTGAGATCAGAGGTCTTTCTAGTGCACAGACGGGTTTAGGATACAGAAATGGGGGATGCACGACTCAGGTCTTCACTGGAAAAGGACCAACGGTTTGGTGCTTCGTTGGCGGCGCTATTACTGGCGCTTCCTGGTACTTCAGCAGCGCCGAGTCGATCACTTCAACGACAACCTCTCGCGAGGACAAAACCAGCTCCGGCAACTGCTCTTCCGTCACGCCTCCCCATAGCATTCTCTTCACCGAAGACAGCTCCAAAGGTGCATGGGTTCTCAAAGCTAACAGTATTACGGCCGAAGATTTGATGGCACAGCTTCGAAGCGTTGACGATGCTGCAAAAGAGTCTTGGCTCAAAGAACAGGGTGCACATTTTGAACCTGCATCAGGCGCCATCGCAACAATCATCGAAATGTGACCCCATTGGCGATGAGCGTACCCGCGTCACCCCCCATGGGCCCCCCCATGAGCTGCTACGCCGTGAAGTAAAGGACTGTACTACGTGGGAGAAGAAGAGCACCACAGGCGGTTACGTGTGTGCTCGAGATAACCGTCTCACGGTTATATGAAATTAATGTGTTTGGCGTAAGTATCATGCCGGTTAACTAGATCCAATATAACTATTTAAAAGACCTTTTTAACACATGTTCTAGTTAGGGTTAAATACTATTTAAAACTTGAAGACAAAAAAATGTTAAATTGTCAAAAATAAAATAAAATTGCAACCACCAGTCAAATTGTTTTAAAAATTCCAGTTACTGGGTTTTGCCAACTTAGGTGATAGATTCAATTATGATAACCTAATAAAATACATACTTGACAATTTATAACCTGAGAAGTATGTTGTAATCCCCTCCCCCAACACTTGGAAAAATATACCCATGTTAGGCGGTTTCCTGGTTTAAAAGTGGGATAGAGCCCACCCTGATGCAATTCCAATTAGTAAAACTTTACTGAAATGAAGTCTAATTTTATGTTATGGAATGGATTCTAGAACTGAAACTAGAAGCAGAACTTCCTGAGAACCGGACCCCCAAATCCGGTTCTCAGTTCGATTCGTGTATGGAACCACAACCCAAGAGTTTTGGAGCCAAAAAAAAGGGTTTTTTTGGGAAAAGAACAACTCTAATAACCGGGGGGGGGGGCTAATCTGAGGTTCACCTGCAGTTCGTGTGTCTGAGTTTGGTCCCGGTTATCAGAAACCGCATCCGGTTCTCAGTGCCAGAACTAAAACCTAACAACACACGGTTTTTTGGGGTTTTCAAAAAATGTTAGGGAATGAAACCGAGGGACTAGAACAAGGTTCAGGGTTTAGGGTTTAGGGATTGATCCTGGTTTGATTCTGGTTCTTTTTATTTCAAAGATGGGGCCTGTTTTTGGGTTTCGGGTTTAAGGTTTAGGGTTTAGGGTCTAAGATATCAAAATGGAAATGGAAAAAAGAATAAAAGACTTGATCTTTTATTTCAAGGGAAAATAAATTATGTCAGGTGTGAACAGACACACCCAAAAAAAAAAAAAAAAAAAACTTGAAGTTTGAAGTCAAGCACCGCCGATGTTTTGTTAATTGAGAATGAAATTTTTGAACAAAACTTTGAATTGCCTAAATTTGGGAACTCTGGATCTTTTCTTAAACATGAAAGCTTGAAGAAACAAAAAAAACACACAATTTTTTTTTAAAAAAATCACAAAGAAGCTTAAGCTTCCTCAAAAAAAAAATGTCATTTGTTTGAGTCATTCTAAGCTACTTGGGAAAATAACTTCTTTTTTAAAAAAGACTTGATGGGCAATTTACACTTGAGTCCTTGGGCCATGGCCTACTGAAACTATGGTACCAATCATTTTGGATGACACAATGGTGAAGCTCATGAGTCATGCATGGCCCAAAAACCTTTGTTAAGCATGGGATTGGAGTGAAGGGCAAACAATAAGAAACCTCATCATTTGTCAGGGTATCAATTTTGATGGGGGGAAATCCACCAAAAGTTTCTTCCAAAAACATTCACAAAAAAAGATTATGAAATATTTATTATAAATGAATTTTTAATTGACTTTTTGTTGTTGAATATATGTTGAGTATATGATATTGAATATGTGTTATCCAAATTAGCATGTATCCAAAATTATAGGAATGTCGTAAATGTTTTTTTTAACATCCAATAACATGCGGTTATGTTGTAAAATTTATATCTATAGGTGATTATGCGCAAATTGTATCAAGTTATAATCCACCCATGTCTCGAGAATTCAACCATGCCCAACACCATGTCTTCATTTTTTTGGCTGTATCTATAATTACTAGCTATAGAAGTTCTTCCTTCTTCACACAAAAGAAGGTAACAATTTGACATTGTAACTACTTAAATGAGTGTGATTTCACTTCTCTTGTTTTTATTTGTGTTGTTATTACATAAATCCAAGAGATGAATGAAATTGTACATCATCAAAGATGAATTGTTTATGGATGAATTTTTGAGACTATTTTTAAAGGTTTTCATTCAAAGATTAGGAGATTGCTATTAGAATGATTTCAATGTTGAAAGCTTGAAAAAATGGATTTGGATCTATCTACAAAGGACTTTTCATTTATAAGATCACCATAATATCAATGAAACACTTAGAGAATAACATTAGATGTGGCAACAATTGACAATATCTTGCATGTGAACATTGTACCTCTTTGAGGTTTCTACATTGAAAGACAATGGCATTTACATTATCATGACGATTTGTTTTATAGACAAAAGATGTTTCACAAAGAAAAAAACAAGTAGACAATGGTGTTGACAACATTTAGGATTATTAACCATTTCTAGATTCGAAAAAAACTTGGCACACAATTGTAGTTGAAGCAAAGGATGTGAGTAAAAAAAGACAAGAGGTTAAAATCTTGACAAATGTTGTTAGGTATGTAAATGGCAAAAATTGGAGATGGGAATGCAATTAAATGTGGCTAGTTATGAATGGATGTTTTCAATGTTATTTGGAACATCTTTGGGAACATATCATGAGTTTAATGGAAGTCCATTCAGAACTTGATGGGAACAAATGGAACACATTAAGAACAACCCCTCCCCAAGTCTGGGGGGGGGGGGGCCCAGACTTAGTATCTTGGGTGCATGGCGCATTTCATCATTTGTTGAGCGAAATTTCTAATCCTACATTTGTTTATCACAATTGTTGATTTAGGCTAATGACAATGACATATTTAATTCCTTCTATTGTTTAGTTCATGGGTGAGCCCATTTTTATTTATTTTTAATAATTTTTTATTAATTTATTAATTATAATTATAATTATAATTTTTAAAAAGCACATTGGTTGACCCCTCGCCAATTTTTTTTAAACTATGGGGATTCCCTAGTAGAAACACGTTTTTGGCCCACCATTCCCAAAAACAAAAGCTCAACGGTATCCCTTTGCCTCATTGGCCCCCTCCCTCCTGCACCTTTACAATTTATATACACACACGTTGAAGCGTGCCCAAACATTATGGGATACATTGAGATGCTTGGGAAAGACAAAGACGCAAAGAATAGGAGTATGAAAAAGGTGTACATACAACTCAATCAACTCATGATGTAACATTGAGGCAATTACTTTCAATAATCAACTACGATTCAATTCATTGATGAAATAGGGAAGTGGTGGTCTTCAATAGTCGACTACAATGCACTTCATTGAAATAGCACTTCACATCTATTTTGAGACCACCCATGTGGCCATTTAACTCACACATTGCAACTAGAATTTGAAGTATAATTCCTACTTAGGAATAAGTGAATGACTTAGTTTAGAGTCTTTATAATTGTTAAAATAATCAACCAAGAGCCCCCATCTTGTAAGTTGTGAATCAAGACAATTCAAGACAAAAGTTTTCCTATATATATATATATATATGTGTGTGTAACTTCAACAAATTGAGTGTCCTATAATATTTTCAAATAAAAATAGAATGTCCATTGATGGTTCACCATGCTAGATTTTCAAATATATTACTATTCAATTTCATATATATTACAAAAGAAAAAATTTCCCCCTTCTACTTCACATTGAAGGATTACAAAATATGGAAAATAAAATGCATTGTTTTGAGAACTTAATTTCAATCAAAAAAACCAAAATGGCAACTAAAAAACATTCAACTAACAAAATATTCTTACCAAAAAAAACATCTTACAACATTGTAAGTAGAATCAAAATCTCCATCTAAGGACATATTCTAAAATATTCATAACAAGTACTTTTGTGATCTTGATTATTTTAGCAAAAAAAAAATGGAACCAATCAAAGTGGACCCATATCTGATATGCACGAGAGAAATGTGGTTGTGTTTGTGTTTTGGACATAATCACTAGGAAGAGAGCCTTCCGATGCAACTTCCCTTAGGGAACATGCCATTTAGGAAGAGCCTTTTCCTTTAACTTCCATGCACCTTGTCTTCATGTTACACCCTTGAGTGATGGTAATGAAAGAGAAGATATTGAACCCTTTTTGTTTATTTTATTACTTGCTCCATGTTTTATGGCCCCCCCCAAAATTCATGGCATCTACCCAATGCCATTAAGTCACTTAAAAATAGCATAGTTGAGGCTGGAAATGCTGGACCCACTTTTGCCTTCCTATTACAAAAATAAATAATACAAAATCTAGGCTAGATTTGTTGATAACAACTTACCTTGCAAAATCTAAAACTATATTACAATGGGTTTTACTTATAATAGGTTTTCCTCATAATATGGTTTTTGTAAGAATTTTAAAAAAAACAAAGTTGGATTTAGGGTTTAGGGATTGTTGCACATGTTTGTCTCCCTACTTGTCAGGAGACTTTTCCTCTTTGCCATGTTGTTGTTGGTGGTATTTTGTTGTACAAAATCACCATGTCTTATGGTGCAAGAAAGCACTCAAGAAAGAGTGTTCGTGTGGTGTGGAAAGCAAGTCTTCTTACTAGGTATGTCCCACACTTTGTACCTCTACCCATGCAACCAATGAGAAGGCTAAGCATTGGTACACTCTCTTCTTATGAGGGGTCTAGTTTTTTTGGGGGGGGGGGTTGGGGTTCTCCCTTGTTCCCAATGTTGTTCTCATCATGTTCACATGGGTGTTCCCAAAAAGTTCCCCAAGCTTTCCTAAGTTGTTCCCCCCCAAAGACATTTATTCCCAATCTATGGTCAAATCTTTGCCACCTATACCTATAGGTCAATGGAAAGAAATGGGATGTCATCTCAATGACATAATCTTTGAGGTCCACCAAAATCCATGAAAGTATGTTCTTTTTAAAAAGGTTGGTGACTATAAAATTTCATTTCTAAATTTTTCTTTGACCTCCTCCATGGGAAAGTCCTTTGGGAGCTTCCTTGAGAATTTGATTCAATGGGAAACAAATTTTGATTTTGTTTTCCATACTTTGAACCTAGTCCACAAGACTCCAAATATCTTTTTTCATTGAGCTTTAGGGTTAAGATGGATATATAGCCTACCTAAGGCATTTTGATGGGTAGGGTTTAGGGTTAAGATGGATTATAGGCTACCTAAGCCATTTTGGTTTCTAGTCTTTAGGGTTAGGATGAATATAAGCTACCTAAGGCATTTTGGTTTCTAGGGTTGAAGGTTAAGTTGTATATATAACCTACTTAAGGCATTTTGGTTGGTAGGGTTGAAGGTTAAGTTGTATAGATATAACCTACTTAAGGCATTTTGGTTGGTAGAGTTTAGGGTTAAGATGGATGTAAGCTACCTAGGGCATTTTGGTTTCTAGGGTTAAGATGCATGTAAGCTACTAAGGCATTTTGGTTTCTAGGGTTAAGATGTATGTATAACCTACTTAAGGCATTTTGGTTGGTAGGGTGTAGGGTTAAGATGCATATATAGCCTACCTAAGGCATTTTGGTTGATAGGGTTTAGGGTTTAAGGTATCCATTTGGAATGTTTTGGTTTCCATGTTAGCTTAGCTAGTATACCTAATAAGATGCTTTGCCATCAAGAAGAAAGTTTGTTGTTGTTGTTGTTCCCTTTGGATTTTTTCGTGCTCAGCTTCCTAAAATAAGGAATAAAATAGTTTTATGGAATTTTTATTTTATTTTTGTGTTGCAAATGTGTGTAGTGTGTATTGTAGTACCTTAGCAATTTCCACCGCAATTACCTTAGTACACCTTCGCAACAAGGTTCCTAAGTAATCATAATAATAATAATAATAATTTTCTTGTGATTTGCTTTTGGCATGTAAAATAATAATATTTAACAATTGGGCACTTATAGTATACTTAAATAACGAAGCTAGTAAGTCACTAGTGTGCTTTGAGTGAGTTTCTTCCAGATAAATCATTTTTCAGAAATTTTTAGCAATTCTCAAAAATAAATAATTAGTGCC
This sequence comes from Sphagnum contortum, assembly GCA_963920785.1. NCBI lineage: Eukaryota > Viridiplantae > Streptophyta > Sphagnopsida > Sphagnales > Sphagnaceae > Sphagnum > Sphagnum contortum. Next base: position 11,241,347 of record OY987290.1, on the reverse strand, counting down.
TAACTAGCCTACGTACTATCGTATATTATTTTTAAAAATTCGAAAAAAAAAAATTTTTAAATGTTTTTTGGGTGTGCAAAAAACAATCTTTTGGAATACTCCAAAAACATTCCATTTTTTCCTTTCATGAGAATTTCTCCAAAAAGTCTTTTAAAAAAAAAATTCATTAACATGATCATACCCATCCAATTGAAAGTCATAATAAAAAAAAAATGCGGTTTGCATTTTCCTTCCCTGTATGGGATGGATGATTAGGGCTAACCTTTTGGATGGAGTACTTATGTGACTTCCATCATCCATTGTATATATATCAAAATCCATTCTTAGATTTTCCAAGAACCATCGATTTTTTTTCTGTGCTAAATTTTTGGGCTGAAGTGATTTTTATAAATTTTAAAAATGAATATTCCATCACAATATTTTAAAATTTAAAATTGAAAAAATCTCCAAAAATTAGCTATTTTTGGGCTAGTTGGGTTTACTAGATTTTTATTCTTGATTGCTTTACTTACCTAGACTATATAAAATATAAACAGGTTCAAATAAAAAGGTCATCATTTATGGCTAAATCTTTCTTTGGATGGATGGCTCAGTACTACTAATGCTCTTGCAAATAATAAAAAATAAAAATAAAACTCAAAACTAGTTATTAGTTGCCATTTCTAATAACCACCCAACATTTGGTAGATATAGTGAATGATAATTTTTCACTGAAAATTAAATTAAATTAAATTGTAGCTGAAAATTTTAGGAGGAATTGGGAATGTGCCCTTTGGTGTTGTTGGAAAGATCTTGATGAGCAGGATTTTAATGGAATTTTATTTGGTTAAAAAAAAAATTCAAAACAATTCCAAATAATTCCAAATAATTCAAATAAATTCCAAATAATTCATTTAAATTCCAAAAGATTCCAGGTTTTGGAAGGAAGAATCAGTTGAGCACGTTGTAACACTTGGGTCAAATGGCACAGGCCACACTAGTTGATATGATATTGTGATGACCTTCGAATATCACACAACAACAACACGTGCACCACGAGAATGCTCATGATTTCAAATCACTCTCACATATTATCGTAACTCAAAGAAAAAAAAAACAAAAGATTTCTGTTAATTCACGACCTTTTATTTCAAAACTCCAATTTGGACTCAATGAATTCTTAAGGATTGAATTATGAAATAGAAAAAAAAGAGAAAGGGTCCACACACCCAAAAGGAACAAAATCAAGGAGGCTCTTCATTGCAAAATAGCTCTACCTAAGTGTCCCATTGTGACAAAGTTCAAAGTTCTCAAACAAACCACCAACAACAAGAGTTAGTTAAAACTTGCAATAGAAAATTGTTCCATGAAGTTGTCCAAAATTGAACTCAATTCACATTGCATAGTGAGATTAGAGAGAAAATGTCATTGGGTGAAAAAAGGAGTGACCACTATCCATGTTGGTGGTATCATGGTAAAATTCCCAAAATTCATTTAAATTATTTAAAAAAAATAATTACCAGTAATCTGTGCTTAGACTTGAGCATTACCCATGTTGGTATCATGGTAAAAATCCCAAATTTTCATTTAAATTATTTTTAAAAATTACAAATAGCCTATGCTTAGGCTTTGAGCACTACCCATGTTGGTATCATGGTAAAAATCCCAAAATTCATTTAAATTATTCAAAAAAAATTACAAATAGCCTATACTTAGGCTTGAGCACTACACATGTTGGAATCATGGTAAAAATCCCACAAAATCATTTTAAATTATTTTAAAACATTACAATAGACTATGATTAGACTAAACTAAAATCAGGTCTTTGAGTTCAAAGCCAAAACACACACACACATATGGGCTTAATATGGCCACTAAGAGGCCTCACTCACAAAAGTGAAAGGTACCAAAGGAGGTGTTGGTGGTTCACCATGGCCCACAAAACAAATGCTTTATGAAGTTCCCAAAAAGGAACTGTGTCAATAATGAAAGGAAGGTAAGCAGCTTCTCCCAAAAATGTCAGACCAAATGAAAACTACCCATCAACTATTGTTCATGTACATACTAGCAAATTTTTACACTCGGCAACAAAAAAATGAATCCAGTGACAAAGCATTTTCTGTGGAAAAGAAAGCACGGAAGTTGTTGCCAGATTTTTAGGAATTTGTTTTTTTTGGCAATTGCCATTTTTAGATTAGATAATGAATTCAATTGTTGTTTTTCTAGAAGCACTTACTTTGGTATTTTGGGTGGTGTGTGCACCAAAAAAACATTTAACAGGATGTCATTTTTTTAAATTCTATTTTGGGTGCCCCCTTGAAAATATATATAGAGATGTGTTTGGGAAAGGGTAGGGCATTTTAGCCAAATACATAGCATTCGGTACAAAAATATTTGAAATTTATCACATTTTTTCATCAGTAATGCTATTTGCATTAATAAATTTCTTGATCTCCGGAAGCTAAATGGCTTAAAACTAGTTGAACAATTGGTTGTTTGAACATAACATGTTCCAATGATATGAAAAGAGGTGGATAGTCGAAACATTATAGCAATATTGAATTGCTAGACATTCTTCTTATGTTGTGAAACACAAACAAAATTGAGGTAAAGTAACCATTTATGTGTAATAAATGGAAGAAAATATTTCAATTTAAAGCCTAAGATAATAATAGAAATCTGATCCACAATGTCACCAAACTATGCACATACATACAAGTTCAAATTTGGAAGCCAATTTCTAGTGTTTGTTGATGGGACCATGCAAGTACTACACGTGTTTGCCTTCCCCCTTTTGCGTCCGTAGCTATTGTCCACCAAGTCTTGGAAAAGACTTACCTTTCAAGATTCTCATTGTAATACTCAAGATATCTCAAAGTCACCATGGTATGTATTATGTAGCACCTTCTAACTCATGTGTTGCACCGTTATTTTACATAATGTTTTTTTAAAACTAATGAATTTGTTTCGAAAAAATTCAAAAATTTTAAAACTCAAATTTTTTAAAAAAAATTAATTAAAAGAATTTCTCCTTTCAACTAAATCACAAACATGACAACATCCAATAATTTCATAATAAAAAAAATCATGTGAAATTCGTTCATTCATCTCCCACTTAGTTGCAATCCCAGTTGCAGTAATTTGAGGGGATGTGAACACAAAAATGAACAAGTAACTAAAACTTGGATGTGAGAAACATGTTTGGGAGATCACGTGCCGAACAAGTAACTAAACTTGGATGTGAGAAACATGTTTGGAAGATCACATGCCAAACAAGTAACTAAACTTGGATGTGAGAAACATGTTTGGGAGATCACATAATGAACAAGTAACTAAAACTTGGATGTGAGAAACATGTTTGGGAGATCACATAATGAACAAGTAACTAAACTTGGATGTGAGAAACATGTTTGGGAGATCACATAATGAACAAGTAACTAAACTTGGATGTGAGAAACATGTTTGGGAGATCACATACTGAATAGAGAGCACTGACGACGACGATGTACTTACTTACAGGTAAGCATTGACATGTACATAGCCAATTAAATCAAGCGTCCAAAATAGAATATATTTGAAATGATGTGTAAAACCAAAGAAAGCAACAGAAACCCAAAAAGATCAAGAGCTGCTTTTTTTCACTAGTCTTTTTTTGGGGTAGTGATTTTATGAGCACCATCTGATGAAGAAGAAACAGAATCTACCAGAAGGGATGATGATGATTTTGTAGAACAAAGAATAAGAATAAGAAGAAGAAGAAGAGAATTTGTGATCAGAATAAGAAGAAGAAAAGGATTTACCAGAAGATGAAGAAGATGATGATTTAGCAGAAGGAGGAGGAGGAGGAGGAGGAGGAGGAGAAGGATAAGAAGAAGAAAAGGGTTTAGCAGAAGAAGAAGAGGAGCAGTAGGTGAATGTACGAAGACAGATGCTGTTTTCGGGAGCTCGACTTCGAAAATGATTGATTGTAAAAGTCTCTGGAGAGAATCGAAGCTCAAAGTGATGTTGAATTAAGTGCAGCTGGAATGCGCACAGACACAGAGAGAGAGAGAGAGAGAATTTGTGTGTGTGTTTGGGTTTTGTGAATAAGCTGAAGAGGATGTCGCGAGTCTCCACCCAATTCCTTGGTTGGAAGATATTTTAGTACACTTTGAAACTCTGTTTTGCAGCTTTGACATCGCGAGAGAGAGAGATTGGTCTGATGGGGTCGTGAGCAGTTAAGGGGGAGGATTGATTCAAGGGCGATGGAGGCGGCGGCAGTGCGGGAATCTGCAGTAGCTGGAGATGGGTGGGGGACATACAGTAGGGCGGTCAGTAATAGACTTGAGGAATTTACTCGATCGTCGACGAGTAGACGAGGAGAGCAGGATGATGAAGAAGCCTTGAAATGGGCAGCCTTACAAAAGCTTCCCACTTACGATCGCATACGCACGGCCATACTGAAGAACACCTCGGCAGACTCAGGAGGCAAAATCTCGCACCAAGAGTTTGATGTAACCAAGATTAGCTATGAAGTTCGACAACAACTCATTTCCAATCTCTTGCGACAAATCGACGATGACAATGAACGCTTTCTCCGCAAGACCCGAGAAAGAATCGACAGGTACGAATCTAAGTTCTAAGGATGAATATCTCCAATCTCTACTCCCCAAAAAAAACCCACACACACACACACACACACACACACACAAACAAAAATCCCAGCCCATCAAGCTGCTCAACGAGCTGCTCGGATCCTAATCTTCAAAACTACTGACAAAACTGTCATCCTTTCCTCTTGGTCGCTTGGCTGGTTTTAATAATACATTATGTTTCCAGGGTGGGGATAGAGCTTCCCAAAATCGAAGTCCGATTCGAGCACTTGAATGTGGCAGCTAATGTATCAATTGGTGAGAGAGGATTGCCAAGTCTTCCCAACTTCGTCTTGGGAGCTCTTGAGGTAAAAAGTTCATCGGGTGGTTGCAAGATAAGGTGGTTCTTTCTTCAAGTGAATGTTAGCTAGTGTATCCGCTGCTAAGCTAACTAACTAGTGATGAGTACAACATCACTCAAGATCACTTGGCAACAGATTGGAGATACTAGTGATGAGTGAGTACAACATCACTTGGCAACAAGATTGATCGATCTTCGATGTAAATTTTTTCTATCTTCCTTCTGGATTGATCAATTGTCAATGCAGTTGAAGCTTTAAATTGTGAATTTTTTTTTTCCTTTTCCTAATTTCTTCTTGCTGTCTGTCTGTCTGTCTGCATGTATATATGCAGGCAGCACTCGGTGCACTGCATCTCTTACCAACCAACAAAACAACCTTGAACATCCTGAATGACATCAGTGGCATCATCAAACCCAACAGGTTTGTTTACTTCGATCTACTCGTAGGTTTTTGCAAAATTGACTTACTAGTAGCCCTTGATCTTTAGCCTGAAAGTCCCTAGCCTGAAAGAATGAGACAGAGACTACAAAAACAATGAAATAAAATTATGGGTAGCTTTCATTTGGTTGCACATTTTGAGAAATGTTCACCAAGTGTTGTTGTTAGTTGTTACTCTCGACCTAATAATCTAGGGTTTGTTCTTTCGGGAACCATGGAATGTTACTCTGAACGAATTTTGAAGAATGTTCACCAAGTGTTGTTAGTTGTTACTACCAACAACAAGCAAAACCCTTGCCAACAACCCATCAATCAATGCTTTCAATTTCACTCATTAAAACTTCCATTGCACTATTGCACTCTTTGTTTCTTTGAAGTGAGTTCTAGATTCTAATCTAGTCTTGTCTTATGTGTTACCACTTCTTTCACATGTAACACAACTTGCTGACATTTTGCTCTTGCATTTCTTGTGCTGGTTTTTTTTTTGGGGGGCGGGGGGCAGAATGACACTACTTCTGGGACCACCAGGTGCAGGGAAAACAACTCTGTTGTTAGCTCTGGCAGGCAAATTGGATCAAGCCTTGGAGGTGCCATAGTACTACCATCCCACGTATTAGTATTTGCTGCTTGGAATTTCTCAATTGAACTCACATAGTTTCTATTTTTCTATATTGTGCACATTTTCCTATTTTCTATGTGGGTTTCTCTCTGTGCACATTCATGACTTTATTTCATAATATTTTGCAGGCTACAGGCAAGGTTACATACAACGGACATGAATTCCATGAGTTTATTCCTCAGAGAACAAGTGCGTACATTAGTCAACGTGACATTCAAACAGCAGAAATGACTGTTAGAGAGACGCTTGATTTCTCTGGTCGTTGTCAAGGTGTCGGCTCTAGATTTGGTGAGTGTAGTTTGACATCCCTTTTCCAATGTTTTCCCACTTCTACTAGCTTCTTCAAATCATAATATTATGTATGTGGGTAATGTGTGTAAATCTGTGAATGATTTTGCAATTTGATTTCACAATTAAGATGAAATCAAAGACTCAGCATCAAGAAGTTGCCAGATGAAATTTGAGTGATATTTACTTGAGATCTGCCATGGGTGGTGGGTGCTTCATGCTCTAGAAATGTTGATGGAGCTTTCAAGAAGAGAGAAGGAGGCAGGAATTAAGCCTGACCCAGAAATTGACATGTTCATGAAGGTGAGGGATCAACAGTGTCCTAAAATTCTTCTTTGCTCTTCTCCATGGTACACACACATATTTAGCATGATGTGCTTGATGTGCTTAATCCAACATACATGTCAATATTGCAGATCACAAATTGCTCACGTTTAGTGGCTCTCTGCAAGCTTAATTTCCATCCATTTTGTCATTGATCTTGTCATCTTTGAGGCTGATTCTTTCACCCATTACCACTGATTTGCAATTGTATGTCATCTTTGAGGTTAAATTCTTTCACCCAATAGCACCAATTTTCACTTGTGCATCTCTTCGACAATCCTCATTCACAATGGATTGATTGCCCTTATATAATTGCAGCCTTCCTTTTCTTTTAGTATTTATCCACGCACGCAGGTCATGTAACTGATGTTGTTCATGTGCATGTGTGTGTCCAGGCCACTGCATTTCCAGGTGAAGGGACAAGTCTCATGACAGACTATGTACTCAAGGTTTTGCAACTATCCCCTCAAGGACCTGAAGATATTGTTGAAGGGAAATACTGATGTGTAAATTTTTTTTGAGCTATGCTTTGGTCAAGGTGTTAATAGAATTGAAGCGGTGGGTGAGTGATGGGAAATAGTATATTTTTGAGCTATTCTTTGGTCAAGGGTTAACATAATCAAAGTGATGGGTGTTGAGCAAACCACATGTTTGATAAGTTTTTTGCCTAATTAGTAGCTTGTATGCTTTGTTGGGTGGTTCCAGATTTTGGGTTTGGAGATATGCGCTGATACATTGGTGGGAAATGAAATGAAGCGTGGCATCTCAGGGGGTCAAAAAAAGCGTCTCAACACTGGTCAGAGCCTAAGCCTCAATTTTACTTGCAGTGTGATAAAATCTTGAAACAAATTCAAAGCATTTGCCATTATTTAAATCTTAATGAAAATTTGGCAACAAAGACAATTCATTGGTTGGGTTCAATTGTTACAATGAGTATGGAATTGGACATGATGCTAATTAGTTTGAAATGCAGTTTTGTAAATTGTCATGACTCTTTGAAACATGCTGTTGTCAACATGCGGTTTTTCTTGTTTTTTTGGGGTTGTATCAATCAATGCAGGTGAAATGCTTGTGGGACCTGCAAAAGCTTTTTTCATGGATGAGATCTCCTCTGGGCTTGACAGCTCTACCACTTACCAAATTGTGAAGTGTTTGCGCCAATCAGTACATGTTTTGGATGGAACTATGCTTGTTTCCCTTCTCCAACCAGCACCTGAGACCTATGCACTCTTTGATGATCTCATACTGCTCTCAGAAGGCCAAATTGTTTATCAAGGTCCATGTGATTTGGTAGTTGATTTCTTTGAGTCAATGGGTTTCAAGTGTCCACGAAGAAAAGGGATTGCAGACTTCTTACAAGAGGTAGGTAGTACATATCTCATCTCCTTAAATTAATGCCCATCATCAAAACACCTGGTACATAAATTTCCATTGTTGTCACACCAAAAAAGTTCTCCATTCTCCATCCTCGATGCACTTTCAGCTCATGAAATCACAGTTTGGCTTCAAAACCATTGGATATTGTGTTCAATGTCAGTGGGATTCAAGAGGATTTAATTAGTTTTCAGCTTTGACTTTGATCTCTACAGGTGACCTCAAGGAAGGACCAGGGACAATATTGGTATGACAAGAACATTCCTTATAAATACGTTCCAGTTCAGGCTTTTGCAGAAGGTTTCAAAAAGTTTCACTTTGGGGAGCGGCTAGCAGAAGAGCTTGCCACTCCTTTTGACAGAACAAAAAGCCATCCAGCTGCACTTGTGACTAAGAAATATGCCCTCACAAACTGGGAGATTTTTAAAGTCAGTTTTGCAAGGGAAAAGTTGCTCATGAATCGCAACAGATTTGTTTACATCTTCAAGACTGTCCAGGTTTGGCACTTAATATACACAACCCCAAATTCTCTTGTGTTTCAAGCTCCTAGATAATTTTGATGTTCTATGTAAATCTCCTTCCACTTGCACACTAACCCAAATTCTCATGTATTTTAGGTTCCTAAGTTTTGCATCTCATCAATAGGCACAAATCATGTGATTGTTGTGTAATTCCTTCAATTGAGACAAATATTGATTTTAGCACAACTTTGTTAAGTCACAAAACTTTTGTTGATCAATTTTTTTTTTGGGGCAGATTTCACTTGTGGCTTTGATCACCATGTCAGTATTTTTCCGGACAACTTTACACCCAAATACTGTGAATGATGGGATCCTCTACTTGGGTGCCATGTTTTTTGCTGTTCTAAATGTCTTATTCAATGGGTTCACGGATATGGCATTGACTGTTGCACGCTTGCCAGTTTTTTACAAGCAACGAGACATGTTCCTATATCCACCATGGGCATTTGTGCTTCCTGCTTACTTCTTGCGTTTGCCTTTGTCTGTCTATGAAACCTTCACTTGGGTCATATTCACCTATTGGACAATTGGTTTTGCTCCTGAAGCAAGCCGGTAAGAATACATTTCAATTCATTTCCACATTTATAGTCATAAGTCTTTCCTTTCTCTTCATGCATCTCTTGCTTCAACCTCCAAGTCCATGTGCATATATAATGTAATTTTTCCTTTGTTTCGTTTTGTTTTTGTAGCTTTTTTCGGCAATGGCTTGTGCTTTTTGCAATGCATCAAGTATCATTGGGATTGTTCCGCCTTGTTTCATCCGTGGGTCGTATCATGGTGTTGACTCAAAGCCTTGGAGCTTGTTCAATATTGGTTACCTTGTCATTGGGAGGCTTTATTGTATCGAGAGGTAACAACCTTTGCCTATATGCTACTACCTTCCATCCCAAGGGATTGATTATCTATCCTCCCAATTATTTATTTTCACATTTGCTTAAGATGCCTTGTGTTTTTTTTTCCAAGGGGTACAATTTTATGAACATTGGTAAAGCTATTTTGCAACTATTGAAAGTTGAGGGTGGATATCTCATTTGACAACACTTGCACCTTGTGTTGTGTCCCATGTATAACATCACAGCAAACATTCGTGGATGGTGGATTTGGGGCTACTGGATTTCACCATTCACCTATGCACTAAATGCTCTTTCCGTGAATGAGTTTCTTGCTCCACGTTGGAACAAGGTTTGTGTTTAAAAACATTCTTACACATTAAAGTCCCCATGGATTGATCATCACACTCAATTCCTACTCTTGTTGTGTCAAAGTGAACATCATGTGTAGTCTCATCTTGACCCATGAGCTTACCTACATAAACCTTGAAAAGACCTTTGCATGCTAGAGAGCATAAGATGAGAACAACTTTCAAACAATTTGTTTTTTGTGTGTGTGTGTGTGTGTGTGTGTGTGTGTGTGTGTTAGTGGTACCATATGTAAATAATTTCTCATGTTCAAGGTTGAACATTGTCTTTCCACTAGCTACTCAAGTAGTTGCTCCCATGATTGGATTCTTGTGCATCTGATTATGTACACTAAAAGACATGACCCATTGCAATATTTTGTGGTTGTGTGTCTCAAATGTGTAGCCTCCTGATGGAACTGGACCTCCAGCCCTAACTCTTGGAAGAGAAATCTTGAAGGAACGTGGAGTTTTCCAAAGAGGTTATTGGTATTGGCTTGGCGTGGGAGTCTTGTTTGGATATTCCATACTTTTCAATGTCATGTATACTTATTTCTTGGGCTACCTTGATCGTAAGTGGAGGATCTCCATTCCATGAACTCAAATTTATCCCCATAAAACTCTAAACAAGTTTATTTTGATATTTTCAACTAATAAATGAGAGATTTGATCAAGTTGTAGATTATTAAATTTTCCTGATAATATAATGTCCATTACAATGAGAGCATTGTAGGGATCCCTATACTCTTATCAGTAAAAATACTCCACAAGAAGCATATGATACAACTAGATCTATATTACATTTATTTGGGTTTACATAGTACATGATCTATGCGTTTCTTTCGATGGTTGCAGCTCTTGGCAAGCCCAGTACAGTGATATCACAAGAAGTTTTTGATGAAAAGACGAAATACAACTCTGTTGAAGATGGAGGTGGTGATGTGCAAAATGGATCTCATAGAGACAGTAACAACCCCCATATATCTCCACAAGGATCCATTGAACGAAAGAGTATGACCCATCAAGCTCTTGAGAAGATTCTTCTACAGTTGTATATTTCTCTATGAATGTCAAAGATGTACATGTATTACATCAAGATAGATTTCTCATCATCCATGCCATGTCCCATGTGACAAGTGCACCATATATACTAACTACTAAGTTCCTCATGCATGTTGGAAATTTGCAAAATGCATATAGGTTTTTCCTCAGTGTTGCAGCGCTTCAGTGCTTCATCGACAGGAGCAAATTCAGATGTGTCAGATGCAATTGCTGAAGCAAAAGGGGTACAACCCAAAAGAGGAATGATTTTACCATTTCAGCCATTAACCATTGCCTTCCACCACATCAACTACTTCATCGACATGCCTGCTGTAAGTCACTCCCTCTCTCTCTTTCTATTCAATAAGACCCCCCAAAAAATTGCTCCTTCCCATTGAAATTGAGAGTTATTTGTTCAAGCATTTTTAGAAATCTAAGTCCAAAATTTCTTGGCAAACTTTGTGCTTGCAGGAGATGAAAGAGCAAGGGGTAACTGAAGACAAGCTCCAATTACTAAATGACATAAATGGCGCATTCCGTCCTGGGATCTTGACTGCATTGGTTGGTGTTAGTGGTGCTGGAAAGACAACTTTCATGGATGTGTTAGCGGGAAGGAAGACAGGAGGTTACATCGAAGGTTCAATCTACATTTCTGGACATCCCAAAAAGCAAGAAACATTTGCTCGCATTGCGGGCTATTGTGAGCAGTTTGACATTCACTCACCAAATGTTACAGTCCATGAATCACTACTCTACTCTGCATGGTTGCGCCTTTCCAAAGATGTCAACACGGAAGTTCGAAGGGTAATCAAAAACTATGTCTACATACTTTGTTTGCTTACTATATTACATTCTTGCATTCCTTCTGGGGAATTGTACATGTGGGTTTTTGTTGATTAATACATGTTTAGATGGTACATTCGGAAATTGTATGTGGGGCTTTTGTTGATTATGTTCTTATAGGTATATTCAGAAACTGTATGTAGGGGTTTTTGTAGATTATGTTTAGATGGGTACATTTGGAAATTGTATGTTTTGTTGATTATGTTTGGATGGGTACATTTGGAAATTGTGTGTTTTGTTGATTGTTCAAATGGGTACATTTGGAAATATTTCCAAGGAGGGAGGCAATTTGCAGAGAAGCTTATAACCGAGTTGTGCTTGGGGGAATTGAATAATTGCAGGCATTTGTGGAGGAGGTGATGGAATTGGTGGAGTTGACACCTTTAAGATTATCCCTTGTGGGTCTCCCAGGAGTGACAGGCTTATCAACAGAACAAAGGAAACGGCTCACCGTTGCAGTTGAACTTGTTGCCAATCCCTCCATCATATTCATGGATGAGCCCACATCAGGTCTAGATGCACGCGCAGCTGCAATTGTTATGCGTACTGTTCGAAATACAGTGGATACAGGCAGGACTGTGGTGTGCACAATCCATCAACCAAGTATTGACATCTTTGAAGCATTTGATGAGGTACACAAACCGCTTCACAAAACATCAAATTTATACTCTCAACAATTTCACCTTTTGTTTTTACATTCATTGCTTTGTGGAATTTTTTGGTTGACATATTTTATGGGAGGATTAAGTTAACATGACTTGGAATTTTTTGTCGGTTTGTTGCAGCTTTTGTTGATGCAACGTGGGGGTCAAGTATTGTATGCTGGCCCTCTTGGTCATCATTCGCAAAAGCTCATTGACTACTTCCAGGCAGTGGAGGGTGTTCCGAAGATCAAGGAAGGGATTAACCCTTCGACATGGATGTTGGAAATTACCACTCCAGCATCTGAGCAGAGGATTGGCGTCAACTTTGTTGAGAATTATAAAAAGTCCTCATTGTACCAGTGAGTAAAATCCCATCAAATTGCACTTTGAAATAGGTCTCCTTTGAAACAGGTCTCTGTATATGGGAGGATCTTCTTTGAGCTTAATTTTATGTTGATTGTATGTATATACAGAGGTGCTAATAATAATAGAAGATAGGTGGATTGAAAGTGACAAAACTATTTTTGATTGAATTAATTCCAATTCCCTGTGGTTTGTACAATTTCTTTTGCAGGCGTAATGAGGCGTTAATCAAGGAGTTAAGTTCACCAGCACCGGATGTGCAAGACATTGCATTCCCAACCAAGTATGCACAACCATTTTGGCAGCAATGCTTAGCATGTTCATGGAAGCAACACAGATCATATTGGCGTAACCCTTATTACAATGTTGTCCGTATTGTACTCTCAACTCTTTATGGACTCTTGTTTGGAACTATTTGCTGGAGGTTTGGCCATCATAGGTACTACTACTACATCATACTCTCAAGGCTGCATCTAGTGAAATGCTCAATCAATGATAACTCCCACAACCCTTGAATTTACAATCTTGTACTACTCATTGAGTTTCTTGGTTTGGTCATGTTTGTGATTGGTGTCCGATCTGTGCATTGAATAATCCCTCCTCTGTGTGGTAGCTCTTACTCACTAATTTGATGGACATTTTTTGGGATCATTGCAGATCAACACAACAAGATGTGTTCAATGTGATGGGTGCTTTGTATGCTTCTACATTGTTCCTTGGCGCAAGTAATACACTCACCGTGCAACCAGTAGTGGCAGTTGAGAGGACAGTGTTTTATAGAGAGCGTGCAGCTGGAATGTACTCCACACTCCCTTATTCCTTTGCACAGGTATTATGTAACACAATTTCTCCTCCTCTTGTTTACGTACATTGGGTTGTTAAAACTCGTTCTTTTTCCCAATCAATCTATTGCTGAAAGAGCTTCATGACAGACTTACTTGAGGTTTAAGCAATCAATTTGGTGTGTTTTTTTTTTATTGAATTTTGCAGGTGACAGTGGAATTGCCTTATGTATTTCTACAATCATTAATCTTTGGAACTCTCGTGTATTCAATGGTTCAATTTGAATGGACACCTGCCAAGTTCCTCCTCTTCATTTTCTTCCTCTATTTCACACTCTTAGTCTTTACGTATTGGGGCATGTTGACGGTTGCCCTTACCCCAAATGCTCAAGTTGCTGCAATTATATCATCAGCTGCGTTTGGAATTTGGAATCTATTCGCCGGCTTTTTGGTTCCACGTCCAGTAAGCTTTTCTTTTTCTTTTTTTGCGTTGTGTAATCACTTCAAAAAATTTGTCTTTGAAGCTTCATGGGTTGATCACACTAAATAGGGTCTTTAGTGTCGGTTGCCTTGAATTTGAAAGAAAATGAGATTCTATAGTTTATAAAGGGTTACAAAATTGCATTATCTAGCATCAAATGATAACTTGTTTTTCGTTTCATTTTTGACTTGACAAACAAAAGGCGAGAAATTTTTATAGTTATGACAAATTAATACAAGACAAATGAGTTGTGGTGGGAAGAATGAGGAAGAATCATGATTAAAAAAATTGGGTTTTTAATCACAAACTTTGCCAATAATTTGAAGTTGGGTCATTCATGAACCATCTCTAAATTAGCAAACAAAATAGAAACATGATACATTGGGTGTAAGTGTGTGTGTGTGTGTGTGTTTGTGTGTTTGTGTAGAGTTTGCCGGTTTATTGGAAATGGTATTATTGGCTCTCCCCCATTGCATGGACACTCTATGGCATGGTCGCCTCGCAGTTGGGGAATGTGTCATCAACAATAAATGTGAATGGATCTACAATCAAAATTCGGCAATACCTGGCCCAACACTTTGGCTTCCACTACAGCTTCTTACCTTATGTTGCGGTTTGGCATGTTGGAATCGTGGTTCTCTTTGGTCTAGTCTTTGCAATCGCTATCAAATTTATCAACTTCCAAAGGCGCTAGTAGACTTGTGATTTAGAGCTCTAGCTAGCTACTACATTATCAAATTTCTTTTAGATTTTGGGTTTCTTTTTTTTCTTTTTTTCTAGTACTATCTAAATTTTCTTTTAGATTATTTTTTTTTGTTTTTGGTTTTTTTTTTACCTTGTATTAAAAGACACCATGCATACAGCACAAATTGTAATTGCAATTAACCCACTTCTTCTTATTGCAGAGTTTGGACATTTGACTTGTCTAAAGTTTGAAAAAAAACTAAAAATAATGAAAGAACAGACCCACAATTCTTTGCTGGTTCTTTCATGAAAACCACAAGTTGTTGTTGGAGTATGTAAGTGAGGAAGTGGGTAGGGGATGTAAGTGGTCCCTCCTACTTTTTGCGACCTGGATAAGCTACCAATCTAAGTGGGTAAGTGGGTAGGGGATGTAAGTGGTTCCCTCCTACTTTCCCCTTTGGCTACTTCAACAAACTACCTACTAAGTGGGTAAGTGGGTAGGGGCTGTAAGTGGTTCCCTCCTACCTTCCCCTTTGGCTCTTTCAACAAACTACCTATCTAAGTGGGTAAGTGGGTAGGGGATGTAAGTGGTTCCTTCAAACCTCTTCCTTCACCTACCTAGATAACTACTATGGTAGGAAAGGTAAGTGGTCACCATGTAAGGTAGGTAGGTGAGTTGGTAAAACACTTTGGTGACTACTAGGTAGGAAAGGTAAGTGATCACAATGTAGGTACGAAAGTGTAAGTGGTCATCATGTAGGTAGGTAAGTTGGTTAAGCATTTGGGGGACTACTAAGTAGGTAGGTAGATACCCATGGATGATTAGTACATAACTAACCACGTAGTGAGCTAGCTAGCGACCATAGAACACAATGAAAAAAGTGGTCGCAAGTCTGATCTCTTATTGGGGAATAGCATGCTTGACATGTATGCAAAATGTGGGAGCATGGAGGATGCTCAGAGAGTTTTCAAGTGATGCCATCTTGAGATGTGGTCACTTGGTCTGCCATGATTTTGGGAAATGTGAAATGTGGGCTACAACAGAAGCACTGGAACTATTTCAACAAATGCCATGTAGGACTTGCTGTGCAGCCAGACCCTGTTACTTTTGTGGGGGTACTGAATGCATCTGCCAGTGTAATTGCACTTGATGAGGGTAGGTGTTCTCATGACCAGATCATTCAAGGTGGGTGTGATTGAAATGTCTTTGTGGGCAGTAACTTAGTTGACATTTGTGCAAAATGTGGGAGCATGGAGGATGCTTGGAGAGTGTTCAACAAGATGCCCTTTGGAAATGTGGTTTCTTGGGCATGGTAAGGAAGGTCTTTAAACATTTTGGACAGATGTGTTAATAAGGTGTAGAGCCAAATGAAATCACTTTTGTTTGTCTTTTGTCAGCTTGTAGGCTTGCAGGTTTGGTGGATGAAGGCATGCACTACTATACTTCAATGATCACTATTTATATGATTTTGGCAAAATTAGAACATGACCCTGCATGGTCGACCTTGCTGGTGATGTCCATCTACAGTTTATATAATTTCTGCAAAATTAGAACATTACCCCTTCATGGTTCACCATGTTGGTGATGCTGGCCATCTACAGGAGGCAGAGAATATGATGGAGATGTAGTTTGTAAACTACAGGGCTGCATGGAGGGCTTTGTGTTAGGTGCTTTCAGTTCATTATAATGTGGAGATGGGAGAATTAATTGTTTAACAAGTTCTTGAATTGGAGCCTTGAATTGCGTGCTCATAAAACATGGGTGTCCTTGAAGATTGGGGATGGCTTCTCACTCAACCAGGTGCTGAAGCTGGTGAAGTTCAGATGGTATGTGTCCACTTTGTTAAGACCACTACACATCCAATGATGTTTGTGACTTTTGTCAAGTTCCCATCGCTCATCAGCTGTTTCCCTTTGCACATTTTTTGAGCAAAGTTTGCACCATAGCATGGATGAATGTGTGGCACATGTTACTATCTGCTGTCCTGAACTAAACTTTGTGTGGCAGGTGGATGATGAACTCATCCCTCCAGTGCCTTAAATAAAACACTAGATTATCTTCCAGACCTCCAAGTACAGTTTGAGTGACATGGAGATTGTTAGTGTGACTTGTGTATTGAATGGGAGGAGTCAAGAGATGGTTCATTTGATAGCTGATGCTGCATAGCTCTTTCTTTCATTATACAAAGGATGCATTCCTGTTTACTCAGTGCCAATGATGGAGAACATCAGAGAAGAGTTTGTCCCATGAAAAAGGGCGAGACCAAGCATGGCACATTAGTTATTTGGATATTACCAAAAGATTCAGGGTACCTGAAAATCACTGAGCATTTCTGCTTGAATAACATCAAGGCAGCTGCCAATAGAGCCCATTTGCAAGACATATTTAACGTCTAGGGCTTCAATGTAATTGCATTGTCTTTTAGACACTTCACTGCAGTTCTCTATTGTACAGGACCTGATTCCAGTGGGCAAAAACTTCGACAACCCTTCCCCTCATCTTTGAGTACATGATCTTTGAAAGACAAAAGTCTGCTTGGTTTGCTGATTGAAATCAATTGCTGGGTAAATTCAACAGATGAAACTTCTGCTATCTCATTTCAGTGCCATACCATGATCAAGCATTCTTCCAGAATTGAATAATTCCCTAAGGAACCTCCAGCATAGAATCCTGTGACTGAACTTTCTATGTAAAGAACACTTGAGATCTTATCACACGATATAAAAAAACAAAAACTAGTTGGAACTGCGTTTGCATGAACAAGAAGATAGTGAAGAGAGAAAGTTATATTCTTACAAGCTTCTCTTGTCTCTGCCATAGCTCTTGTAAACTGCAACATCATCAGCCCTCTGAAACTTTGCATCCGGGCCTGTGTCTCTTTTCATTACCAAATTGGCAAATCTGCTGAGACCTAAAATGGTACAGAAAATCAGCGTACCAATAGAGGCAGCTGTTGGATCCAATTTTTGCAGAATTTGAAAGTCTTCTGGAACGTGTGTTGCAGACAAACAAAAGCACGACACATTCCGAGGGGCAACAGTATTCACTACTTCAAATGCACCAGAAATAGCACGGGGAAATATCACAAATGTAAAGGGATGCACAGGAAGCAAGTGATGGAATGTTATAAGTAAATTGTATAGCACTCACATCTTGTATGAATGATTGGGTGTCCCCACAACACAACACAATCCCCCTAGCAAACAGTAGGAACATCGTGGTGATGCTCCAGCTTTTTAGCGTGCCAGGGTTTTGGAGGGTTTTAGGGTCGTTGTTAGCAGCTGAATCCTCCGGATGACGTCCAATCCGGGGTTTAGGGTTTCCGTGCCCCGGTGGGAGAGAGATTGCATTGGGGTCAATTTCGGACGCTCCAAAGGAAACTGCATTCGGGTCTACTTGTGATGCTCTTGGCTTGCGAGGTGCTAGAGAGAGAGCAATTACCAGTGTTTTCTGCGAAGCTGCAATGTCTTTATCGACAATGCAGCAAGTGCAATTGTCATATGCAAGGTCTGGTTCTTTGCTTGACCACAAAAGTCGCAGTAGCAGCAGCTCCACCACCACATGGAGAAGACGGAGGTCGACCAGGAGGAGCTTGCGGCTACGCGTTTGTGTGCACCCGCAATTCGACTTTACCCATCGACAACTTTGCAGTACACCGCACTTCTTCCCAGAGCACACGGGATAGAAACACAGGCGGCACTCAGAGATAAAGGCAATTGTAAGCTTTCTTGTGTTATTCCTTGCTGTGTGTCTGTCTACTGTCTTCTTCTCACAGTTTGTGTGGCTGGCTTATTTGTCGAAAGATTTTGACCTGAAAAAAGTCGGAATCAAATCGAAAAATTGGACACCTTCTGTGCAAGACGCAGAACCTCATGGTGGCTTCTATGAGATCAAACTATATGATTTGAAAAAAAATAATTCTGCTGTTCCTGTAGGTCAGAGAGAGAAACGGTGGCAGGAGTTCTTTCTGGATCCATCGCAATGGTGGGATCACAGACCAGAGAAGGTAACTGAGCATCAATCCTGTCAGAATTCACCTGTCTTGTTGATGTCAATCTTGTTGCTCTATCTTGGTTGCTATCCTGCCATGGTCTAAACATTTGCAGAAGTTCTTTCACATCCTTTGCACTTGAGGGAAGTAGTGGTAGGCGAAGGTAAGTAGATGCAATATGTTGATGGAGAAGGTCAGTGCGGCTTTCTCTGTTCTTATGATAACATTTATGCCTGGGATGTGGAGAATGCATGGCTGATCAGCTTGACATGGATCTTTGTTGTAGACAAATGAAAGGTACCCGGATTTCACACATAAGAAGACAGGGAAAGCACTCTGGCTTGATGACCAACAAAACCTGCCATGGGTGGCAGCAGAGATGGCTGCAATGGCACCAGGCATTGTGCAATTGCACCCTTTTGCATGGAATCAGAAGCTTTCAAAATACGTGAAGGATGGGCAACTTGAGAAGGCGATGCAGCTTTTCCAACAAATGCAACGAGAAGGAACAACTCCTGACAAATTCACTTTTATTCAGGCAATTAAGGCATGTGCCCGTTTAGGAGCACTTCAAGATGGCAGGCTTGTTCATCAACAACTCATTCAAAGTGGTTGTGAGTCTGATGTCTTTGTGGGCAGTAGCTTGGTTGACATGTATGCGAAATGTGGGAGCATCGAGGATGCTTGGAGAGTGTTCAATAAGATGCCATCTCGAAATGTGGTCACTTGGACTGCCATGATTTTGGGACATGTGAAATGTGGCCAAGGGCAGAAGGCACTGGAACTCTTTCGACAAATGCAACAGGAAGGTGTGCGGCCAGACTCTGTTACTTTTGTGGGGGTGCTTAATGCATGTGCCAGTGTGATTGCACTTGAAGAGGGCAGGCGTGTTCATCAACAGATCATTCAAAGTGGTCTGGAGTCAGATGTCTTTGTGGGGAGTAGCTTGGTTGACATGTATGCAAAATGTGGGAGCATCGAGGATGCTCGGAGAGTGTTCAACAAGATGCCATCTCAAGATGTGGTCACTTGGAATACCATGGTATTGGGACATGTGAAATGTGGCCAAGGGCAGAAGGCACTGGAACTCTTTCGACAAATGCAACAGGAAGGTGTGCGGCCAGACTCTGTTACTTTTGTGGGGGTGCTTAATGCATGTGCCAGTGTGATTGCACTTGAAGAGGGCAGGCGTGTTCATCAACAGATTATTCAAAGTGGTCTGGAGTCAGATATCTTTGTGGGGAGTAGCTTGGTTGACATGTATGCAAAATGTGGGAGCATTGAGGATGCTTGCAGAGTGTTCCACAAGATGCCATCTCGAGATGTGGTCACTTGGACTGCCATGATTTTGGGACATGTGAAATGTGGCCAAGGGCAGAAGGCACTGGAACTCTTTCGACAAATGCAACATGAAGGTGTGCGGCCAGACTCTGTTACTTTTGTGGGGGTGCTTAATGCATGTGCCAGTGTGATTGCACTTGAAGAGGGCAGGCGTGTTCATCAACAGATCATTCAAAGTGGTTTGGAGTCAGATGTCTTTGTGGGGAGTAGCTTGGTTGACATGTATGCAAAATGTGGGAGCATTGAGGATGCTTGCAGAGTGTTCCACAAGATGCCATCTCGAGATGTGGTCACTTGGAATGCCATGGTATTGGGACATGTGAAATGTGGGCATGAGCAGAAGGCACTGGAACTATTTCAACAAATGCAACAGGAAGGTGTGCGGCCAGACTCTGTTACTTTTGTGGGGGTGCTAAATGCATGTGCCAGTGTGATTGCACTTGAAGAGGGCAGGCGTGTTCATCAACAGATCATTCGAAGTGGTCTGGAGTCAGATGTCTTTGTGGGGAGTAGCTTGGTTGACATGTATGCAAAATGTGGGAGCATTGAGGATGCTTGCAGAGTGTTCAACAAGATGCCATCTCGAGATGTGGTCACTTGGACTGCCATGCTTGGAGGATGTGCCATGCACGGGCATGGTAGGGAAGCTCTTAGGCATTTTGAACAGATGTGTGATGAAGGTGTACAGCCAGATGATATCACTTTTGTTTGTGTTCTGTCAGCTTGTAGCCATGCAGGTCTGGTGGATGAAGGCATGTGCTTGTATGCTTCAATGATCAGAGACTACATGATTCCTGCAAAATTGGAACATTACATTTGCATGGTTGACCTTCTTGGCCGTGCTGGCCATCTACAGGAGGCAGAAAATATGATCATGGCAATGCCCTGTAAACCACAGGCAGCTGCTTGGATGGCTTTGCTTGGTGCTTGCAGAATTCATGGTAATGTGGGGATGGCAGAACGTGTTGCTAAACGAATTCTTGAAATGGAGAGTGAAAATGCTGCTGTTTATGTACTGCTGTCAAACATCTATGCTGCTGTTGGGAACAGGCATCTCTGTGAGAATGTTGAACGGCAGAGAAAGGAAAGAGGTGCAAAGAAACAGCCAGGTCACACCTGGATTGAAGTGAATAATGAGGTGCATACGTTTGTAGTACAGGATCAAGACCACCCCCAGATGATTGAAATTCATGCGGAACTGCAAAGATTGTCAGGGCTCATGCATAATGCAGGGTACATGCCTTGTACGGAATTAGTTCTGGATGATGTGGAAGAAGAAGAAAAGGTATCTCATTTGTGTCACCATAGCGAGAAACTGGCTATTGCATTTGGGCTCATCAACACAGCTCCTGGTACTCCTCTTGGAATAAGAAAAAATCTGCGGGTTTGCAAAGATTGCCACACTTCCACAAAGTTCATTTCAAAAATAGTTAGGAGAGCCATCATGGTGAGGGATGCCAATCGCTTTCATCACTTTGAAGATGGTGTTTGTTCTTGCATGGACTATTGGTGATGCCAGTAGTCTGGCTTGTCAATCATTGAATCAAGTTCTCTTTTTTTACAGTAGCATGTCTAGTGGTCTTTTAACACTATCAAAGTTCAACACTGTTATCAGATGTGATACCACTGAAAAAGTGGCCATAGATTTGCCTCCCAGGATATTTGGTTTCACACCTCTGCCATCTGTAGCACTTAGGTCTGGTGCCTCTTTGTTCTTATGAATGGATGGAGTCATTTTGGAAACTGAGTGAATTTTGAGACTATTGAAATTGATGCCAGTTTTAAGTGTGGACCAACAAAGGTTAGATGTATTAGTCTTGGGCCTTCGTCTCTTTGAATTGACCATTGCATCTACTAGTAAGTTGTATTGATGCTTTTAGGTGCTGTTTATATATTATGTGATGTTTTCTTTGTTGAATGTTTCTTAAGTTTGCGAATTGGACCAGGGCAAAGCTACAAAGTTGAAACTTCTTGTCAAAGGATCCTTCCTAGTCTTACAGGGACTTCAGTTCTTGCAAAACATTCAGAGCAGAAGGTCTGAAGCTGGGATTGAGAGTGTCAGCCAGATGCATACAAATACTAAGCAATGTGCTATGTTTAATGTTGCATATTCTTCAATCATGACGCACCTTGCACCTGGTAAGGTTTGCTTACCTTTGATTGACTTGTGTCTGACATATGAACAGATTTCTGTGCCAGACCTCAGACCTTGTTGCTTGGAGCATCCTGGTTAAAGGTGATCTGATTTTTCTGTAGAGCAGATAAGAAATAGAAAGAGAAGCTGAGGCTGCTCTTGGACTTTCTTCTGGTGAGTAATTAGCAGAGCAAAACAATATGGGGTGGGGGGTTTAGCTTGGTGGTCTTCTGTTAATCACTCACCAGACAAATCAATGGGGCTGACTGCTCAGCTAGGAAAAGGGACATACTGCTCTTGATAACAAGGTTGATGAATAGTCTTGCACTAAGTTGGGATTGACAATTTTGCGTTGTATGTCTCTATAGCCTATAAGGGCAGAAGGTGTATATCTAGCTGTGCTACCATGTCCTTCAGAGTTTCTGCAAACTGGTGGCTTGGTCAGAGAACATGCCTTCACCATAAAGCACATTGCATCTTTATTGAGGAGCTTGGACATATTGGATACCCAATTCTAGTATTGCACAGGTCCATTGTTTGCATGGCTGTCTCCTCCATCATTCACGCCAGAGCTGCTGCCATCATCCACAGCCTTCTCCTCAGATTTCAGGTCTGGTTTCTCCTGGATTTGCAAAACACAAAATAGAATATTCAGTAATACAATGGATGAGGAAGAATGAACAGTGGAGGGATCTTTCTAGTGGACAGGTTACAGCATGCAATTTTGTTGGAGGCCAATCGAGTGCAAACTTATATAGCATGTATATATCATATGGGAGAAAAACATGTGATCCATCGTCTGGCCATCTGCTCAGAGAGCAAAGGGATGAAATATAGCAAAGTCTATAACTGAACCACTGTGACTTTTAAATAGCTCCTAGATTTTTCGGTTGTGCATGATCTAGTGGGTGACCAGCCTTTTGTTTGATAATCAACAAAATTTTGAGTCTGTTTAAATGCATGGAATGGCTGATTTCAGATCAGTAACAATGGATGATATTATCTGTGTACCATTGAGATTAGATTTTGGCTGCATGGAAGCGCCATGGGCAGGAACTCTCTTGGCTGTCTTCTGGAAGGTTAGTAGACTTCTAATTTGAATTGGGTTGTATAATTTTTGTGAATGGATGATGGTGAGAATGGATTTTTTTTGGTGATTGGAAGAAAGTAAAGGAACTTTTGGAGAGATCTGGCATTTGGCATGTGTGTGATCTGATTTTCTTAGCGTCCTTGGGAAACAGTGGAGCTATGTGAAATGGTAGATGTCAAGGTGCACAACACTTTGCCCAAAAATTGTTAGACCATTCCACGAGTGGTTTTGAGACTGTAGCAAGGAAAATTGGCTTCAAAGTTCACTGCACGCCAGAGTAGTAATACATGGACTGCCAAGTCTGGATGAGGTATCATTAACATCGCAAGGTCTTAAACTTCCACAGCGTCACTTGTGCTGGAGAGTGATATGCATCCAGTAGGGTTTGCCATAAATTAGCCTTTGATGTCAAATGCATAGATCAAAATTCGTGGCCTTCACAGCAACAATTGCACTCAAGGTCCATGCATCTTTAGTGTCTAAGGGTGGTATGGTCTTAAAGGAACAGCAAGAGGTGGGGCAAACAGTGAAAGAGCGGTCTTAGGAGTCGTCCATTCAGAGCGTGCACCAGGTAGTTCTTCTTGCAAATTCAATGCAATAAAAAATAAAAAATAATGAGATTCTCATCATCTTCATGTTCTTCAATTGAATGCCCTCATTTTCTTTTCCCCAATTTCATATTCCCACTTGCTTCTTCACTCACTGGATTTGTGTCTACAACAATCATGGAAGGATCTTGAAATGGTGAACTCGATGAAAATGGTAGTAATACATGACCTCCAATGCATTCAATTGTATGATCTTACGCTTTTGCAGTATGAACTTCTAAGGCTCTTTGTAAGCAATTTCTTTGTTGCAAAAGTCCTCCTATCACTCACAGCCTATGAAGAAAACAAACAGACCCTTTTAGACTCTAGCAACTAGCGATGAATAACAATGCAAAGGGCACCATCACTGCACGTTGGCCCCAATAGGATCATTCTCTATTTCAGTTTTAAATTGGGCCCGGGCCTTCGTGTAAATCGGCCCTAAGAAGCTTGACGTCTGCTAGGTTTGAAGCACAGTTCAGTTCATAGGGTTAGGGTTCAAGACTTAGGGGTTCAGGTGTTCCTTTGGGAGGATTGTGCGTGCTTACAGAAGCCATTCGGTGAGCGGAGTTTTGAGAAACATGACGACTGCTACGAACTGCCACAACAGGCTCATTAGCCATGTTTTATTTGACATGGATGGCCTCCTTCTAGGTGTCTCTTCTTTTCTATCTTGTGTGCTGCATGTGATTTCGTGAAGTTGCATTGGATCTGGAGTTTGAAAATGTTATTGTGTGGTTACAGATACGGAGAAATTCTACACGGTAGTCCAGGAGCAAATTCTAGCAGATTATGGCAAGAAGTTTGATTGGACACTGGAGGCCAAGATGATGGGAAAGAAAGCATTGGAGGCTGGAAAAATACTTGTTCAACAGACAGGTCTTGACGGTATTCTTAGTCCGGAGGATTTCATTAAACGGCGAGAGACGATGCTCCACGACATGTTCCCTGACAGTGACCTAATGCCTGGTATTTTCAGTTCCCTGAGATTCTCCATCTGCCATGCGTTTGCAAATACTTCACTCTAGGGTCAGTTTCATCATTAAAAAATCCTTAAAATAATGAAATGAAAAAAATTAATTAATCATCTTGTCAATGTGGAAGTGGACCCTAGGCTACAGTATATCTCCATAGCTGATTGCTCCCACGCTCCATCAGCTATGGATCATGAGAGGGATGTCAAAATTGGTTAGTGACTGAAATTTTATGGAAATGTTATTACTCTTGCATAGGAGCGGAACGTCTGATTCGGCATTTACATGCACATAATGTACCCATGGCTGTGGCAACCAGGTACATCCTTATGTTATGTGGCATATCACTGGTAAAGCTCCTCAAGCATTTCATGATTATGTGGTTGGAACTAAAGTATAAATGTCTCCTCTATAGTTCACATTGCCAACATTTTGAGCTTAAGACAACAAAGCATGGTCCAATTTTTGCTCTGATGCATCATATTGTTGTTGGGGACGACCCTGCTGTTATTCATGGAAAGCCTTCACCAGATATTTTCCTTGTTGCAGCACAGCGATTTGAGGTCAGTGTGTTGCCTGCTACTTGAGTTTTTCGATCTGAAATTTGACTCCTGTAATCCTCAAAGTAACTGAGTAATTGAAAATCTGATTTCCCTCTACACTATGCATGCACCCTATGGACTCTCTTTGGACCGTGCAATGTCATTCGATTGCTTCGATTGCTGCTTAGATTGACCTCATACAATTTTGAATAGCCTATCTTAGTAATCCGGGCATTACGAGTGTAATGCCGGTGGTTGGTGGCTGTTTGACTAGGAAAAATACACAAGAGTGCCTAGCTCTTTGAGCGTGATGCCTGGCTGTTTTTGTTGACCTTTTTCACTTTTTGTTACTTTTAGTTACTTTTTTTACTAGGAGGTCTTTTTTCCTTTTTTTCTTTCCAATTTTATTTGTTTCCAAAAATTATCTAGTTGAATTTTCACTAGAAAGAAAATTCCCAATTAGGAGGGTTTCATGTTGGGAAAATGAAAATCTGTCTTGAATTTCTTGTTTGGTTATTAGGGTTTTGGGTGGCATTTTTAATGATGAGGGCAGATGGTGGCATCCAAAATCATGTTTTTCCTTTTAATTGGATGAAAATGTATCTTGTATTAAATATAAGTTTCTTGAATTGGTGTTAAAAATTTATGCCTTTTTGTTGGATGAAAATTGCTCCACCATTCAAGATGTCCACCCTTGCTTTTGTTCGTTTGGCTTTTAACAATTTGGCTAAAATGACCAAGGACTTCCCATATTTAAAATATTGCCATAAATGTTGTGTTGAAGTATATGTTCCCCCTTTTTCCGTAACAACAATAATTTGAAAAAGAAAGAAAAAAGGGTTGGGAAAAAAAGGGTTGATAAATTATTTAATTAGCAAAACAAATCACACAAAATAGAGTTGCATTTGAAGAAACTTGACAACTTGGAGGCTATGGTGCACATTGCAAAACATGGATGATTAATATCAATATTAAAAAAAAATATTGAACTAAAAAACCAATATCGATCAAGTGCTCAAGTAATGTGTTAAAACCCTATTTGTAACTAGCTATTCCAAATCGATTGTTTAGTTCACTCAAGATAACTAGAGTCATTCCAAAACTTATTAAAAATTTGGTGTGAGTCATATAAAACATTAAAGAATTTATCCATAAAGTTGGAAAAATACAAGAACAAAACCTTGAGTGAGAGTAAAATTGACAGCATTAATGAAAACACATAATAGAATTACATCACATAAAAATAACACATGATGAAACATGTTTTGTTTTTAAACTCATGACAAATTGAATTTTTGTTTTGTATATGGTGTTTTTGTGTTGCATAATGTTGAAATGTGAAAGTTTGCATTTTTGGCATTGCGTAATTAGTTTCGTGTGTTCAACTTATGTTAGATTTTTTTGTTTGCATTTCTTTCGTGTAATCAAATTATGCAAGCTTTTGCTTGTTATGTGCATTTTTGGTAGAAGAGTT
This sequence comes from Sphagnum contortum, assembly GCA_963920785.1. NCBI lineage: Eukaryota > Viridiplantae > Streptophyta > Sphagnopsida > Sphagnales > Sphagnaceae > Sphagnum > Sphagnum contortum. Next base: position 11,214,722 of record OY987290.1, on the reverse strand, counting down.
TTTTTGGTCGATGAAAATAAAAGGTGGAATATTTGTGGAAAACCCAAATAAAATTTGGAAGGAGAAATGTTTGGGCTTGAGGGTTTTGGTTAGGCTATAAATGGAAGCTTGTAGAAACTTGGAAGGGATTTGTTTCTTGCTTAAGTCGACTTCATTCTTTCGAAGGTGATAAGCGTATAGCCGCAATGAAAGGTTTATGTGCATGGAGAATTGAAAAGTTGTTATAAGACTATCATGCATGGAAAGAAGATTAGAGAGACATTAGACCTTTGTGTCGGAGAGAATACATTAATGTTCAACCTTTGTGTGTGGAAAGAAAAGCTGAAACACACCTAACTAATGCTTGGAGAGAAGAACTATGTTCAAAAAATTCTTGAATGTGAGGTTGTAAAGATGAAGGTTTAAGCTCGAACTATGTTCTATGGTGTTAATATAGTCAATGTGGGAACAAAAACAAGTTTTTTGGGATTGTTGATGCCATGATTTCAAATTGTGGGATTCTTAAATTTTGGTTTCCATTTGGTCAATTTCATTTTTTGTCACAAGGTGTGTGAACTGATGCAAACTTGGTTGGTCAACTTTAAACATAGTCTTTAAAATGACTTGCATTAAAGCCTCCAAGCTTGGAATTCCCATCTTTTGATAACTTACAATTTCCTACTTCAAATAGAAACCTCCAAACTAAATTCTTACATGGTGGTGTTCTACTATCACCTTTCCTTGATACCTTGGTGATTAAACAAATTCTACCACAATTGCTTGTAACCAATCGTTTCATGTTTTAGTGGCTTTGTCAAGTAAACAAGGATTCGTTTATGGTTATTAGTGAAACAATGGTGTGGAACACACTTGAAATCATCAAAACCAACCATCTTTCTTACCTTAAGTTGATATCCGATAAAAGGTTTCATGGTATAGTTTAAAGTTTAAAATTTTGAGTTTGGAAAATTTTCTACTACTTTGATGAATTCATCTTGGTTAATGGAAATGATGTTTTGGAAAATTTTGTTAATAAATAATAAATGATGTAAGGTTTATAGCTTTTGGTACATGAGAATCCTCAACTTGTGTAAATTCTCACAAACATTTAAATTTGATTGATTTGATGATGAGTTTTGTAATTTTAAATGATGAAGGTGGTAACCTTATGTTTGAAAATGTGGGGGCTTTTTATTTATTCCATGTACTAGCCTATTCTCCAAAATAATTTAATGGGTTAGGAAGTTAGTGGGTCAACATTAAACTATTGTTGGATTACTATTCTTTTCATTTTGTGGAAGTTGTCTAAACCATGAAACAACTCAAAGTCACTCAAACCAATTTTGCACTTAGGTTGTTCCAACTGAAATAGTTGTGCATGAATTTATGTGAGGATCAAAATTGTCCATTTAGTTTAAGGTTGATGCTAGAAAATTGTTCAAGGTGCTAGTGATCATAGGGGTCATGAACATAACAACTAGCTTCTAGAGAATTAAAATAAATATTTAGATTAATGAATTGACTTGGTTTGTTTTTTCATTCCACCAACACTTTTGTGGCATGGGTGGTTTATAACTATAGTGGATGAACATTTCATAATTTAGCATGATAGGTAGGTCCTAGTTGGAAAAAGGATTTAATTTTGGATTCCATATTGAAGGATTTCATTGCTACTATTACAAAAGGGTCAATTGAAATAAATGGAGTTGGGTTGATGAAACAACGTTGGTTTCAGGTCTCATTGTTCCATGTATATGAACATTGATTCTTGGTGTGTCCAATTTCGATCTTGATTCTTAATAGATTCCAATTGGATCACCATCCATTCTTAGTCCATCCTCATAACATTTAATTGTTGTATTTTGCAATACGCTCAAAAGTGATCCATTTATGGTCCCCATTTTTCCTTGATCCAATTCTAAGTAGGTACTTCAAATTTTGATGCTTCCATTAATTTATATAACAATTTTTTTTTTCCAATAACCATTTTTGAACTTCATGTTTAGCTGATACACTATAGCAATTCATAGGTAGCTATTGGTAACATTATAAACAAGGTTGGAAATAGTTTAGTAGGACGCAAGGAGTAGGACTAGAAGGGATAAACATGTAATTAAGGACAAACATGGACTGTAAAGGATTAAGGCAAAGAGGAACATACATACATTAGAAGATATATTGTTCATTTCAATCTTATGTTTACAATTACAATGCAACTAGTGTTGAAATTCATTAATTTTGTGACTACAATTATGTTAGTTTTACATGTCATTATAGTTGCAAGTGTTTATATACTCCACTCTCAGCTCTGTGACACAATCCTTGGTACATACAATCCTTGGTCCTCCTCAATTGCATGTGTGGATTATAGGCTAGTTTTGCAAGGAGGTCCTTTTTGTCTTTGCCATGTATACAGATGCCTACATCTAGAAGAAAACTGTTCCTCCTTGAGGGCAATTCATTGCTGTGCAGGTGATGGAGATTTGGTATGACCTGTAAACTGATGAGCACTCTTATTGAGAAGGGTGTGGAGTTTTTGAGCTTGTATTTTGAGACACCGGACAAGGATGTTGCTCCTGAGAAGATATCACCATGGCTGCGGCATATTGAGCTAAATTGCAGCATGATGGTGGACAAGAAGCTTAGAATATTGGTGAGAAAAACATTGTAAATTCAATGATGATTCTGACCTGCATTTTCAACAAAGACCAAAAATGGAGGAGAAGTTCATTCTTTTAGATTCAGATTATGAACGATGAGGAGGCACCCAAAGGCTAAATTTTGGAGCAATCAGAAGATGACATATATTCTTCACAAAAATTGATAGAATATGTTCACAGAGATGGCATGTTGTGGCATCCCAGATATGTGGAAGGTATTATTCTCAAGGAGGAGCAGAAGAATCTTTTATACAAGATTGATGGGAGACTTTGTGTTGCATCCCAATGACTTGATTTCCGCCTCCCACACCACAGACACCACGTTGAGCAAGTGGTAAGGTTTTTCACTTTGGACCTTCAGCAATCCTAGTGCTGGTTGTCATTCAAAGGTGTGAGAGTGATCTCCAAGCTTTTGCATGGCCGCAGTAACTTCTGCTGCACATTTGAGTAATAATTGTAAAATGCCTGTCAATGCGGCAGTTTCAATACTTAAGAGAAAGACAGATCAACCATTTTTCTGGTCAATTTGACACACAATATGACAGTCACTTGAATCTGTGGTATAACTATATCATATTGTTCCATGCTTCCTGAACAGTATAGGGCTTGCAAATCGTGCCTTTCATTGGTGCGGTTCAATCTAAAGTCCAAGGTTGAAAATCTCCAATTTGACTGACAATTTTGACAATAGATCCATTGAACTTAGATTGGCAACAGAATGCTCATTCGAAGGTAGAATCTTCAAGACTACTACTACTACTACTACTACTACTACTACAGCAGAGGTAATAAAGTTGTGAACCCATAGTCGTTGTGGGTGGCAATGCTTTAAAAGCAGGTCCATCAAAAGAATATAGATGCTTGTAAAATAGGAATTTGGATGAAGTTCATGCTTTTAATAATGGTCAATCTAGGCTAATGATAGGGACATACAATTGGGGGTGAAACTAAATTTGGACTCCTAAATATGATGAGGATATGATAGAGCAATATGCAATGTAATCTTGCTATTGGGCCCTCATTTCATCCCCAAACCCTGTGTATTGACAATGTCAAAAAATTTATTAAAAACAAGGTTTCAAACATTGAAATTATATATTTATTACACAAAATTTGCGCAATTTTTTTAAATATTAGAGTTATCCCCTAAGGGAAGAAAAACACAGCACCAGAACCCTGAGTTTGGCCATACACAGGGTGAGATTCAAAAAAAACCTGCAGAAAAGTACATTAGCATCCAAGTGGGGATGAAACTCAGAAAACCATCAATTTTGGTAGTAAATTGAGTTTCATCCTGTCTTTCCTTTTTCCTGAGCGCCTCCACTGCTGCTACATCGCTGCTCCTAACTGCACAACTACTGTAATTCGTCTCGAACTTTGTGGTGCACACTGAGTTGCAGCATTTCATATTGAGATTTAATCAAATGCCTTTACTTTGCAGATACCACTCAAAGAGGGGATACGGGGTGACACAGGGTTCCTTTCAGGATAACTCTATTATACAAGTAATTTATTCAGCAGCAGTGAATTTGGTGGTCCTAGAAATTTTGGGTGGTCTTGCCTTCATTTTCTTGCACTAGTATATTCAAGCATGTTGACATGTGACCTTCTTTTTACACATAAAGCTAGTTACCCAAACAAGCAGCTCATTGCATAATGGCTCATTGCTTCTTACAGCAAGTTCAGGGGGGGGGGATTTTTTTGTGTTTGTCCTTTTTCTAATGTGTTCCCACGGGGTTCCCCAAGCTCTCAAGTTGTTCCTCAAGATGTTCCCCATAGCACCTCAGTGTTATTCCATATAAGATTTGGCCATATAGGGGAACACATTTGTTTTTCTATTTTTTGATTGGGAGTTGGGGGGTGATCTGAAGAGGTGCTTCTATTGGGGAGTGACCAATATTCCAAAAAATTCATGATGGGCCAAAAAATATGGCTTGGTCCCCCCATCCCCCCCCACCCAAAGGTGTGAATGCATCCCATGAACTAATTCATCTGAATCAGTCACAATATCTAACAATATGTAGCTTTAGATGTCCACTTACACTTGATGCAATTGGCTTCCATTTTTTGGCTCTCAAGTAGTCTTAGCCATGTTGGCGCTCTTTGTCATCTTGGCCATGTTGGCCACTCTTTGTGCTTAGTCCACACATGCACCCAATGGGTAGTAATTTTATCAAAATATTTCTAAACTTACACAACACCTTTAACAAAGGTGCGAAACATGTTAGTTTTGACACGTATGGCATCATCATGCACTCAAAATTGTTGTTCTTGAAATTCTTGTCACACTACATTGATGAGCACATCTGTGGTGAAAGGGTGCCGTATAAGATGGTGTATAACATCCCCATATGTTTGATGTTTAGTTCTCACAAGGTCAAATATGTTGAAACTCACTATATCCACATTGGGTTTAGCCTATAACACAAGGGCACATGGCAACAACATTGTCAATCATGAAACATGTGAGAAGCATGTGCATGTTGCTTTGTTGGCTAGCTTTTTTCAAAATCGATACGGCATTGTGGACATCATGAGATTGGGTTTCCTTCCTTTTTCTATAATCAATATGCCATTGTGGATATCATGAGATTGGGTTGCTGTCTTTTCTTTTTGGGTGATCAAAGTCCGAAGACTTACGTTATGCTTTGCTAATTGATGGAAAGACTTAGCCTCTTCTTGAATGTTAAAATTCTAATTGAAGATAAGAAAGATTGATAATCTTGATCAATGGAAAGACAAGGCCTTTTCTTCGTCATTGCAAGGTCTTCTTGCAAGGTCGTTGGTAGGTTTACATCATGTGTAGATTAGGATAATACTAGGGAAATGTGAGCCCATAATAATGGGATTCAAGAAGATGATATCGGGTTTGGTACTGCTGGATCTCCACAACTACAGATAAATTTTACTTGTCTTTGAGGTATGCTTGGTGATTGGTGGTGCATATCCATAGTAATATGGCAAACCATAAATCAGCTATGCGTGAGACATGGCACAATATGCAAAGACCAATATGCAAGTATGTTTGGCTTTGTATATATGTGATATAGCACATGGTTTTGTCACATGGACAAGTCCACAATGTCACATTAGTTTCAGCATACTATATAGTCTGTACTATATAGTACATACAGCTAAACCATATTCATGTCACAATATTGGTATATTGGTATTGGTTTTGATACTTATATATAAACCCAAGTATATATGTCTATGATAAGATAATATCATGGCTACGTTATGCTTTGCTAATTGATGGAAAGACTTACGTTATGCTTTGCTAATTGATGGAAAGACTTAGCCTCTTCTTTGGCTATGTTCATTACTTGATATTGGCATGTTTGCTAAGAAGTGTGACTAAGCATCTCCTCACCTGTGGACAGTCTCTTATTTCCTCATTGCAGGTTGACACACCAAACTGTGGTGAGTATGTCAATGCCAGTCACCAATTAACTCTTTTTTATGAAGGTGAAGCTTCTTTTTTTGTCGTAGAACTGTGATTCTGACACAACTCATTAGGTGAAATTTGTGAGCAAGGAATCTCTGCCACTGTGGGAGATATCATTGTTTAAATAGTGACCAATCAATTAGGAGAAGCTAATTTTGGCCATAATCAAGATTAGGTGATCTTTATCCCAATCTTCAAATATCTTTGACCATCATTGAGATCCCTTGGCCTTCTTCTCGTCCTCCCCACATTAGGGTGATCCAGTCATCAACCTCTTGTTGCCACTTTTAATAGCACAGGCTCAGGGACCGTTAAAGTGGCACAATATGTGTCAGATGCACTCCCAATTGATGGATGCCATCACATGCAGGAGGTCAGCATCAGATTTGTATGAACAGAAAATTAAATCAATGCTCTTAATGAAAACAAGCTTTGAGGAATTTCTTGTTAGATGAGTGGCAAATTGACTGGCAATGAATGATTTTCAAAGATAACAAGGAATACTGTGATAAGTCTTGGCTCCTAATTGCTGATCACATTGTGCTTCTAGATTATGGGGCAAAACTCCTGGAGTGGATATGGTGTGGCCATTAATCAAGTTTTCCTACATTGTCAAGATGAAGAGATGAGAACAAAGATTGCAAGTGGTTGGGGATTAGAAACCTCCAACCCACAATTACTAGAGATTCCGTTACAGTCATGAAAGAAGATTACAGGCAAAATCAGTGCACATGAACAAATCTTCAAAGTTGAGGGGGTGGGGGGTAAAACCACATAGTGAAGTTGGTTTAGGGGTGGAGAGGTGAGGGCAGACATTGTGTACTCTATACTTTAGTTACTACATGGATTGAAGAGCTAATCCTTTAGTCCTTGGTCTATTGCACTGTGACAAATTGCAAGGCATTCTAGTTAGTGACTTTAGGGCAGCATGAAGTGGGGACATCAGGAAAGATTTATCTCCTCTTATAATGATTCTCAAATTTAGGTTGCAGACTGCATCAAGTGCTGACTATTTTGGTGCTACATGTGGCAACTCTCATCTTTGTCCTTCTGATAACCTATATTATGTTACAAATTTCAAAGGTTCATCCCAAACCCATCATTAACACTTGTATCATTTCTTCTATATTTCAAAAACATGTGGGCAGTATTCAAAGTGTGGAGCCTTGCAGGAGCTCTTGCTGACCTGAAAGAGGTTTACTTGGCAGGATGCATCTGCAACCTTTGGGAACCCAGCTTTGTTGTTGATAGACATGATAAAAATGAGATAAAGACCTGCAACCTGAAAGAGCATCCAGAGTTAAGCACTGTGATGAACTTTGGACACTTCATGTGAAATTTATCCCTCAAATTCCTGGAGATCACCGGGGATGAGCTTTACTTGTCTGTCTGTAATGAAGCTCATATGTAATACCCACAACATACAAGTTAGTAAGAACTTTTTTGGTACCTGATTTTATTCCCATTAACATCAAACCTTTCGCTTTATACTAACCTCATACAGCATATTTCATCCTACCCTCTCAGGCATCTTACATATTTGTAAGGTCATAAGTCAAGACAGGCCAGTAGGGTTCTTTCATCCAAAAGTTAGTCGAGGTCTCTTTTGTAGGTATAGAGGAAGGGCAGGGCTAGAGGGCATTGGTTTGCTTCAAGTCAAGGGAAACAACTGACGCTAGCCTGAGTTCCCTGTGCCTGAAAACAAACCAATGCCCACTGGCCCTGCCCTTCCCCTACAGCTAAAAAAAGACCTAATTTTGGTATGAATCTTTCGCATTAGAAACAGACCTGCCGGGAGGACCTTACAGGTTTGTAAGATGCCTCCCATTGCACGAGAAATTTCTGCCTAGGGAAGTAAGTGCAAATACAAAAGAAAAAACTTAGAACTGAGTTTGAAGAGAGGGGCAGGTCCAGAGGGGCCTTTCATCTTTGAGAGCGTGGAATTGACCTTACGTCATTCTGAGCCCTTGTACAGTAGTAGCCTGTATGGGCTGGAGTGAATTAGCAGCCACCAATGCACCAGTTGAGGATGAGCCCGTTCAACCCGTTTTGGGGATGAACCAAAACCACATCCGGACTGCCCAAATATTTTTTTTTTCTCCCGCCTCTACTCTGCCCCAAAACATTTCTCCCCTACCTACCTACCTCCCCCCTCCTACCTCCTACCTACCCCCCCCTACCTACCTACCCCCTCATACCTCCCACCCCTACCTACCTCCCCCCTCTTACCTCCAATCGCCATCGCCAGAGCACCACAGCGAGAGCGGGAGCACCATCGCGGGAGCACCACAGCGAGAGCGGGAGCACCATCGCGGGAGCACCACAGCCAGAGCGGGAGCACCATCGCGGGAGCACCACAGCCAGAGCGGGAGCACCATCGCGGGAGCACCACAGCCAGAGCGGGAGCGCCGGAGCCGGAGCACCAGAGTTGAAGCGGGAGCGCCAGAGCTTCAAGGTAAGCTTTTTTCCCTTCTTCTTTTTTATTTTGCATCGTGGAGTTCGGAGCTCAAAGCTGTGTTGGAGCTCCAAGCTCGTGGAGCTCGGAGCTCGGAGCAGCGCAGCTCGAAGCTCGTGGAGCTGGGAGATCGGAGCTGCGCTGGAGCTCCAAGCTCGTGGAGCTCGGAGCTGCGCTGGAGCTCCAAGCTTGTGGAGCTCGGAGCTGCGCTGGAGCTCCAAGCTCGTGGAGATCGGAGCAGCGCAGCTCCAAGCTCGTGGAGCTCGGAGCTGCGCTGGAGCTCCAAGTCGTTTTCAAACTCCTCGAACTCATCATCGTCTTCAAAGACGTCGAGCTTTGGATCTTATGTGGCATCTTTGGGAGTATTCTCCGTAGTACTTGCCATGGCTTATACAAGCTTGACACGCCCTATCTCGCTTGTGTCGTCTCTCGATGTGCGTTTCTCGTTCGACTGCTCGCTCTTTCTTGCTCGTTCTCGTCTCTAGTTGTACTTGTGTATGTGTGCTCTCCCACTCTCTTCGAAATCCTAATATGCGCTTGAAACCCTAACAAGCGCTCCATCTCTCTGAGAGTTGTCCTTCTGGAAACCCTAAAGGCGGTTTCTCAAGTTGCTCTTCCTTCAGAATGCCATCTGCAATGGTGTCAAAGAAAATTTACTAGGAGTTCACGAATTCTGACTCTTCTGACTCTTTCAAATATTCTCAAGACTGCACATCTCCGCATCATCTTTTGTTTTATTTTCCCCCCTTTCTAGGGTTTTTCGTAGGAGATTCTTTCACCTGCAGACAACAACAAAATCCTGATCCAAGCAAAGGCTCTCCTCTCTTTGTCGCTTTCTCTCTCTCTCTTTACTACTATATTTAGAGCCTCTTTTTTGTTGATTGTTTAACCTGACAAAAGCTCTTAGAGCCTTTGCAAAGCAAAAGAACGCAATTGAGAATTGTTCGTCATAATCCATCTTCTGCAATAGAACTGCAAAGGAAAAGTCTTAACACTTGTGTATTAGTGGTTTTGTCATCCTTCCCTTAAGATCTTCACATACAGTAAGTGATTCATTCCTCACCAAGAAAGCAGCTTTCCTTTGATGTCCTTCAAGCAGGGTAGCTAGACTTTTGTTTGCTTTGCTGTGTGTTGAGAGTGAGCCATGTCGAAGCCACTGTTCGTGTTTGTTGAGTGAGCCATGCAAGTACATCAGAAACTCCAGCCATGGTACTTAAAACATGTTTTCTACCCCAGGATTACAATATTTTCTCAATGTGGATCACAAAAGTTGAGGATCAATGGGGGTCGTACAAAAGTTCAGTGATCTTCAACAGCAATAAAATGTCAACCCAAGCAATTGTCTGTGCCATGATTTTTCCTGTTTCTGCATTGCAACATGTTAAAGGTTTGCAGAGGGGTTCCAAACAAATCATTCTTAGCTTCAGTTTGCGCATTTTATGCAAACAACCTGGAAGGTTGGTGGAGCTCGAAGCTCGGAGCAGCGCAGCTCCAAGCTCGTGGAGCTCAGAGTTGCTGTGCTGCTCCCAGCTTGTGGAGCTCGGAGCTGCAGCGTTGCAGGTTTAGGGTTTAGGTTTAGGGTTTAGGGTTTAAACCCTAAACCCTCAAAGCTCAAAGCTGCAACGCTCAAAGCTGCAATTTTCTAAAGCTCAAAGTTGCAACGCTTCTTTTTTCTTTTTTCTTGCTGCTGGTGGCAATTTTTTTTTTTGCTTTGTTGTTGCTTGTGCTTTAGTTCATTAGAATTAACAATTGGTAATAACTATTGGTTTAGGGTTGGAGGTTGTAATGGGTAGGAGAAGGAGACTAAAGAAAAGCGATGGTGGGGAGTTGGAAATCAATAGGCAAGATTTAGCCACGTCAGATGAGGCAATTCTTTTGCCAAGTGTTGCTATTTCAGATGTGGGAGGTGCCCAAAAAAAATTTATTACATCAAATGCGGGAGGTGCTGAGTAAATTGTTATTACATCAGATGCGGGAGGTGCTCAGCAAATTGTTATTACATCAGATGCGGGAGGTGCCCAACAAATTGTTATTACATTAGATGCGGGAGGTGCCCAGCAAATTGTTATTACATCAGATGCCGGAGGTGTCGAGCAAAATGTTCTTAAAGATAATATTAGTACATCAAATGAAGCAGCTGATGACCGAAGTGTTGTTACATTAGATCGGGAAACTGGTGAGCATAATTGTGCTCTATCACAATTGAAACAGAAGGATAACATTGGTATAGATTATTTTAGAATTCGTGGACATTAGAAGATAGGACATTAGATTAATTACAAATTAATAAAATTGTACAAATTTTTCGAAATTTAATTGCATCCGCACCTTCCAGGAATTTTTTTGTCAAATTTTTTTTATTACAATACCTTAGAACAGTTCATGTTTATAGGAGTAATATGTAATTTTGTGATTTGATGTTTTGCAATACCTGCATTTTGTTTATTGAACTTTCTGTTTTTAGGTTTAGGTCCGGAACTGGAAATTGAGCAAGCTTCTCAAGCACTTGCACTTATTTGTTCACCTAATCTGGCTCAGAAGGATAAGGAATGGACAAAGGTTGGGTCCAAATGGAAGTGCAAAGTGCACAATTGCACTATCGCATATTGTGCGAAATGGCTATTAACCAAGCATTTGAAAGAGGTGCACGGCTTGGTGGTAGAAAAGTCAAAACCTGGGAGGCCTTCAACTATTGCAAGAGGTCTTCGGCATCAAGACCATGGCAAGATGAACGCTCGCATTTTGGGAGATGCGATGGCTGTGCAGAGGCGAAATGATTAGAAAGCTGTTAGTTGTGCTCGTGCCAAAGCATAACGCGAGTGGAATCACATGGTGATTCTTGCAAAACAGTGTCCACCACTCCCAAAACCACCTTTGGTCAGATTTGCTTCAGAGCAATTATTGAAGGTGTTGGGCCTTAATGCCTAGGGTGTGGGCAGTGTGGCGTGAGATGCAATTATACGAATGGAGAAGGATGATGACTTACAGGGGATGATCCAATCCACCCGTTGTGCATATGCACGACAATTAAAAACGGCATGGGATGTGAAGAATTGGGAGCGAGAGTCCAGCAAAACAAGTCAGACAAAACAATTATCGGATGTTTTGGATTTTCATGAATCTAAAATGATTCATGGAAGGTAAAAAAAAATACTAAACAATGTTTATTATTTTTTTATTGTATTTGATCCAAGGTGTGTTATGGTTTAATTTGGTGATTTTTGGGTGTTTGTAGGGTTCAGGACCAAACAAAGGCCCAGTTTGTTGCAAATGCAATTCAGGTTGAGATGCAACGCCACCATCTTTACACTACTCATCATGCAGCAAAGGCTGCAAATGTAGCAGCTACATATTGAGCTAAAGATGGGATTGTAGATACTGATATGGGTTAGGGTTTCATTTTATATAATTAGTAAGGTTTTGTAACCCTTTTATTTTTTGGACTACCCAATTTTGAACTTTGATCCTTTGATATGTTATAGTGATCCAATGTTTTTTCTTCATTGGGTTCTCTAGTAATTTTTCATGCACCCATTTTTGTACATATTTTATTAATATAATAGTATCGGCTACTCACACTTGTTTGATGTGTATCTAGTTAATCCTATATGTCTTCTTTGTCATAATTTTGTTAGTACTTGAGATGTAAGAATCAAACCAAAGATCAAAATGAACATTATACAATACTTACATCTAAGTTAATAGGACTCACATCACCTGAAGACTTTTAAAATAATTCACACATTTTAAACATATAATACCCACATCATTTTCTATTATGAATTCCATAAGACCATTTTCTAATATGCAATGCCTGCATATAACCTCAAGAATAGCCACAAACATTTTGCATTAAATGCAATACCCGCATATAAGTCCCATAATAGGCGCTGGCCTTTTACATTCATTGCAATACCCGCATATGAGTCCCATAATAGCCGCTGGCATTTTGCATTCCTTGCAATACCCACATAAAGGGCACAAATAATCGTTGACATTCTTCATTCGTTGCAATACCCGCATATAGTCTCCATAATAGCGGCTGGTTTTTTTGGCATCTCTTGCAATACCCGCATATAGGTCCCATAATAGTTGCTGGTTTTTACATTCATTGTAAAACTTACATTTTGTCATAAAATTAATTTAGAATAATATTTAATTTTGGTATATAAAAAAACATAATTTTGGTACCCAGCCCACTTTTGAAATGACATTACATGCGAATATTGCATTTAGGGTTTAGGGTTTTCACATATGCTTTCCTCCAATCACCTATGTATTATTTCAGTATGATCTTGCAAATATGTATTGTATTTTTTTGCATATAAAATTCCCCCTATAATGCACCATAGATTTAATTTATTTATTATTAATTTGTAAAAAAATTGTTAATTAATTTAGGGTTTCCCAAACTTTAAATTTAAATCATGGATTCTCAATCAACAACCCCAACCTCCATACACACCTTTGTTAGCATATGATTTTGAAATTAACTAGTTATTTAGAGTGACCCTAAATGCAGGTATTACATTTAGGGTAGGATCTTCATTTAAAGAAGGCTTAAACCCCACATGCGTATTTTTGTGTGACCCAAAGTGCAGGTATTGCATTTAGGGTAGGATCTTCGTATAAAGATGCTTAAACCCACATGCGTACAATAACCTCTTGCCTAAGTACACAACTTGAACCTGGGAAGAGTGTGCGTACTTAGCCGGTAGGTGCGCACTTAAGACCAATCACTTTTCTTTGTAGCCACAACAGCAGCTTTTGCAGCATCATTATCAGTATCCTAAACCTAAACCCTAAACCCAAAACTTGAACCTAAACCCTAAACCTTAAACCCTAAACCTTAAACCTAAACCCTAAATCTAAACCTAAACCCTAAATTTAAACCTAAACCTTAACCTTAAACCCTAAATCTAAACGCTAACTTAAACCCTAAACCCCTAAACCCTAAACCCTAAATCTAAACCTAAACCCTAAACTTAAACCTAAACCTAAACTTTAAACCCTAAATCTAAACCCTAACTTAAACCCTAAACTTAAACCTAAACCTAAACCTTAAACCCTAAATTAAACCCTAAACCTTAAATCTAAACCCTAAATCTAAACCTAAACCCTAAACCTAAACCCTAAATCTAAACCTAAACCCTAAACCTTAAATCTAAACCTATACTTAAACCCTAAACCTAAACCCTAAACCCTAAATCTGAACCTAAACCCTATATCTAAATCTAAACCTAAATTTAAACCCTAAACCTAAACTTAAACCCTAAACCTAAACCCTAAACCTTAAACCTAAACCTTAAACCTTAAACCTAAACCCTAAACCTAAACCCTAAACCTAAAACCTAAACCTTAAACCCTAAATCTGAACCCTATTCTTCCGAGAAAATAATGCGTACTTTATCAAGATGCGTACTTAAACAGGTGCGTACTTAGGCGGGAGGCTATTGTACTTTCGAAATGGCCCAAAATGCAGGTATTGCCTTGGTTTTCATTCAAAGGCGCACCCAAATTACATATTGGGTATTTCAAAGTGACCTTACATGTGGGTAATACATTTAAGGTTGCCCTTTCATTGTAGGTTGCCCTTTATTCACCTATGGGTTATCTTCAAATAAACATGAATATGGCTATTGCATTTAGGGTTAAAGTTTCATATAATTTTGCAATATCCACACACATACTTACTTTCACCATTTGTAAATTTAGCCATAATTTTTAATAATTAAATAAAATTTGTGACAAAACACAAAAGAAGGTTTGTCGCTTACCATTTGTTAATCTCCAAGCCGATCTCTTTCAATTTTTAAAAAAATATGTATTCCATTTTTTTACGTATAAAATTCCCCCTATAATGCACTGTAGATTTATTTTATTTACTATTAATATTTGTAGGGTTTAGGGTTTTAGGGTTTACCCAACCTTAACCTGTGAAAACCCAACCCTAAACCCTAAACCTCTAAAATATTATATGTATTGAAAATGGATCAACAGTATAATTCCATAATATCATTATTTATGTATTAGGTTTTATAAATAATAATATATTTGGACCAATATTTAAACCAATATTATGTGTTTTGATTTTTTTTAACATAATTTAAAATCTCATTAAATTCAAGACTTTATATTTACGTTTTTAGTATGAATATACAACTTTAAAAGGGGAAAAAAAATATGAACATCTTTGAAAAATATTTAAGCTTGAACTTTTTATTTTTTGATCTTCACAAACTTTGTATTGCATTTAGGGTTGGGTTTTCACATAAGGTTTGTTTTTTACCTTTGTGTGATAACTCCAACTTAATTTTCCCAATCTCTTTCAAGAAGATATAGAATGCAATTGTATTGTTTCACATATGTCTAAACCCTAAAATTTTCCCCCCAATTTAATATAAAATATTTATGATAATTAATGAATTATCAATAAAATTTGTCATATAATTAAATAATTAATAGACCATTATTTTAGATAATTTAGATGATTAATTATGAAGAATTAGATAATCATTTATTTATTTAAAATAATTAACCAATCATTTGGCTTAAATTTATTTACTTGAAAATAAAAAGTTGGATTTAATCAGATTAATAAATTTGATATTTGATTGACTAAATTTAGTATATTTTTGTTTTAATAAGTTATTGGAATCATTATTTAAGATAATTATTCCATGTTATAAATTACAAGTTCAACTTTTTCAAGAAAATTTCTTACACCAAAATAAGCTTGATCACAATTGTCATTGTACTATTTGTTCCACAAACAATAGAACCTCTTTTCAAATTCATGAAAAAAAGTAAGGGTTAATTAATTATTTTAGAGTGACCCCAAATGCAGGTATTGCATTTAGGGTAGGATCTTCATTTAAAGAAGGCTTAAACCCCACATGCGTATTTTTCGTGTGACCCAAAATGCAGGTATTGCATTTAGGGTAGGATCTTCATTTAAAGAAGGCTTAAACCCCACATGCGTATTTTTCGTGTGACCCAAAATGCAGGTATTGCATTTAGGGTAGGATCTTCGTATAAGGATTGCTTAAACCCCACATGCGTACTTTCAAAATGGGCCAAAATGCAGATATTGCATTTAGGGTAGGGTTTTTTTAAGGTGACTTTGCGTCTGCATATTGTGTTTAGGGCTAGGTCTTCACTTAAAGGTACCCAAACCATTTAGATGGGTTTTTTCTTTACGTGTGTGTCGCAACCCTAGCTTTGGGCTCGCAACCAAGGCAAGGGTTGCAAGGTTGCGGAAGTCAAGAGGAAAGAAGCCCGGGAGTCAAAAGGAAGGAAGCCCGGGAGCAAAGGCAAAGGCATTGGAAGGGTGCGGGCCAAGAGGAAGCCCGGGAGTCATCACAGACTCCCGGGAGTCTAAGGAAGTGCGAGGGAGTGTGAGGGAGTGAACACTCACACTCCCAAGGCAACTCCCAAGTTGGGAGAGGGAGTCCCGGTGGACTCCCGAAACTTCAGAGTGCGAGTTGAAGGGTCAAATCTGAATGGATTGTTGCGCTCTTGGTACCGTTGAAAAGCTCTTGAAACGTAGATGTCTAAAATGGGCTCGCATTGCTCATTTGGACATCTCAAAGGCAAGTTATGGGCAAAAGAAGGGCCGGGAGTCAAACTGGAAGTTTGACTCCCGACCACTAAAAGTCGGGAATCGAGGTCCTCCCGAGATCCGATTTGAGAGTGCGACACGGCGTTGAAAAGCTCTCGACGAGGGCTACAACTTTTCTTCAGACTGCGTCGCGATCGGACTCTGTAGTCGGGAGATATCGGCGTCCGAAGTCCCGGGACTCCAACCCGGGACAATTTCGGGACTCCCACGCGGGAGTCCCGGGAAAAATGGCCATTTGGATGCCACCTCCGTGGAGAGCTGCAGAGTATACTATAAGGGGGAAGGTGGTGGCTTCCCCCAAGTCCGGGCCGTGGTGAGTCTTGTGTGTCCGTGTTGCCCGTGGCTCGTCCTAGCACCAAAGGTGTTCTAACTATGCACTAACCACTTTGTGTGGGTTGTGTGCAGGCCCGTGTGAGTGAATAAGCTTGTCAATTCTTCCTAGTCCCATCCTGGAGCTCCAACACACCCCTCTACCCCTCCAAGTGTTGTGAGCTAGGGAGCGGCTCCAAGTTCCAACTCCTTCCGCATTGCCGCATACTTGGACCCTCAAGTGGGTCTACAAGGAATTTGGGAGCGCGTCAGTGTGGGTATTGCATCTAGGCTTGTTTTTCATTTAAACTTGCAATACCCGAACTTATACTTACGTATACTAACTGGAATGTTGGGGTTTCATTGCAATACCTACATCCGTACTTACTTTTACCAACTGGAATTTTGGGGCATGATTGTAATACTTGCACTTGTACTTACTTTTACCAACTGGGATTTTGGGGCCTAGTTACAATACTTGCATCTAACACTAATATTATCATTATCCTTGTGTTTTTGCATTTCACATTTTTTGTGCTTATTATTTGGAAACAATAATAACCTTTGTGCCATATTAGACTTCATGTGTGTTGAATACATGATGTTCAAAGAATTTTGGGTATGATTTCCTCCATACAACATTGATTCTAAAAGAAAATTCTTAGTGCTAATGGCAACAATCTTGATTAGTAATTGAAACATTTATTCATGACATCGTTTAGTACGTACATTTGTGTGATTGAGCATTGTTTCATGCCAATCTTTGAGCCATTTGACATTATTTCCCAATCCATCTTCTACACGACGTAACACCAATCCTAGGTGTGAAATTGCATTTGCCTTTGTGAGGCGTATGTTACGAATATTACATGCCAATATTCTCATGTGTGAGGTGGCATGTTCACAAAGTGTCACATCGCCTTCTTTACATTCATTTGTGATCTCTTACATTGTAGTGACCAATTGTGCAAGAGCCCTTTCCATTGGGGTTGATGAATTTATTGTCTCGTTAGACCCTACAATGGCACCCATAGGGAGATCATTTTGCTCCATGTTCATGAGCCCATCAAATTCCATGATCCCATCATCACCTTCAAGATGATCATCTTTGTCATCATCACTAGACTCCATATCATCTGGAATATGTTGCGGGTCTGCAAACATGTGACCCAACCCTCCACGATGTGATCCATACCATGTTCCACAATAATGAATGATATCCTCTTGAGAAATGTCTGTGCATGTGTGAATGACCTTAATTTGGTGTTTACACATGTTCGCTTGCAATGCCCATTCGCATGTGCAACAAAACATTTCGGTGAATGGGAATTTCACCGTGTAAATAACATTGGGAAGGCGTTGGCTCCATACGGCCCAAGCTCCATCACTCTCAAGGGTTGGTTGGTACACATGGCTGAATGGAATAAGGGCTGCCTTTTCCACACTTCGTGTAATAATGGCCTCCATAACCTTGTTTTTTATGAAACCCCTCTTTTTCATTTCCAATGTGTGCATGTAGCGGCGTGCAATGGTTGTTGATAATCGCCACACCAACCAATCAATCCTACGCCCTCTAAGGCCTTTTGTGTCAAGAGCAAGCCAACATTTCAACGCACCATGATATGATTCAATGTTCGTTTGGGTGTCTTGGTTGGAATGGGGCATTCTTCGAACACCCACCATCCATAATTCTATAAACATAAACACAATACACAAGGATGAATAACATTATACAAAATAAATTTGAATGCTGAACCATGATAAGTATTATCACTTACCAAATTGATGGTAATAAGTCTAGAAATAGTTTGTCCACACATCACTAGGCCTATGTTTATGAAGGCTTTCTGTCACAGCAACCCTCCCATGCTCTTTGAAGTCATCAATTGTTTCTCCATGATTGATGGACATGTACATCACATCATGAAGGTCTTGGAGGATTCCACCCCGCACTTCCACATCTTTGATTTTTTCAGTACCACGTAGGCGCCATGCTTTGAGAACATGCCAACAACAAAGGTAGATGGGAACCTTGTCCATACCCCATACGACCCTAATAAGGACACATATGCAATAAAATATCCATGAGTGGATGGGGTTAGTACAACATAAAATGCATTTGAAGTAATCAAGAATTTTATGAAAGATATTAAAAAACATTTAAGGAAATAAACACAAAGTCGATACTAGGTATAGAACTAACCGTAATGCCTTCAATTCTTGAGGTGCATCATCAACGAGAAAACATGATGGTTTCCAATGTGGCATGAGTGATAACATCTTCTCTTTTAATGGTTTCAACCATTCGATCAAATCTTGCACTGTTTGCCTACTTATAATGATCCAGGCTAAAGGGACACCCGTGCGATGATCATCAAATCCCATCAAGGTGAATAGATGGAATTTCATGTCATTTGTGCCAAATGTGGCATCCATAGAAATGGCACCATTGTGACCATATGATAGCATGGACTCACATTGAGTTGGTGTTTGAATACCTATGGTGAATGGGACTTGAGTTCCATTCATTTCACCAACATCTTGGAAAAAAAACACATCTTCCGGATGTTGGAGAGCCCAAGACCGAATTGAAATTGCAGGGTTAGTGTGTAAACGCTAACTCCCTTTCTTATGTTTCCGATCCAAATATGCAATGTCTTGAAGCCGAATGAAATCATCTCGTGTCATGCTTTGACCCGCATTCACACGTTCCCACCAAATTGCTTTATGCTTGTCATATATTTGTTTGGTCATATAACCTAAGCTTAATTAGGCCCATATGTGGTCTTTCAATGCTTGTGACATGTGTGGAGCATAACGAGACATACGAGAAATGGACTCTAGGTCATGCTCACCATGTGCGAATGACCCATCAATTCGTGTATGGGCCTTATGATAAATTGTGATCTTAGCCACATCAGGTCGTGTGTATAGACGTTTGATTGAGAATGACGTTAGGCATCCTCGTTTAATAGATCGAGTGTGGGTTGAATTTTCTCGACCTCTGGTCCATATGCGCATTGATACCTAGACCAAAAAACTTTCAAAATGTAAATGATTACATCTTTGGTATATGAATTAAATAAATTAAAAAGGTTAATGCCATAAATGTTTACCATGTATGCCCGAGGTGGTTTTTGATAGTTGGATGCTTGACATCCGTTTGGCTTGGAAAGTTTTTGTAAACACTCCATTCCACAGGGGTGCTTGTATCCCCTCATTCACCTTCCAAGAATTCCGAGATGCGAGCATATGGAACATAAACAAATTGAATGCTCACTTTATTTTGCCCTCCATGGCGTATCCCAAACGTCCACACCAAGTCTTTGTTTGAGAAAGGGGACTTGGTGGGGTTTTGGACATGAATGGAATGGGACTTTGGAACCCTTCCCATGATTGAAGGAAGTAGGACAAATTCCTGCATCAAGAGAATTTATAATTCTCTAAACATTCATCATTGAACAAAAACCCAAAATGCAATACATACATGGCTCCTTTAAAATCAATGTTGTGACTTGGAATTCTCATTACAACACCCATATCATGATATAAAAAACCTATTATTCCAATGTACATAACGTACAACACTTGCATTATGAACCCATATACTAAAACAAACTTTGGCAATACCCACATTGAGCTATTAAACCTCCCATCATTGAAATTTTTTTCATATGCAATACCCGTATTGTACCTTAAACCCATAATGTCTAAAAACCCCATGTAGCAATACCTACATAATGATAATTAATGCACACTGTTTGAAAGGTGCAAAATGCAATACCTGCTTTAAGCCATAAAACCCACACTGGTTGTGGGTAGTCAATGCATAATTTGCATACGGGTATGAAAAAAAAAAACTACAAAGAAATATTGAATATGAAATATCCATGTAAAAGTATAAAACCTTTATCTATGCTTGTATACTTAATGAAACTTGATGCCCTTTCTATATCCAACAAGTAGGAAATGAAAAGAGGTTGAATTATGAAAAATATAAACAAAAAAACAAAAGAAGTAATAAGAGACAAATGCATACCTTTAAGAATAAAAGATGACAACGTTCCACCAAAGTTTATAGTCCCAATTGAAAACGCAACCCTAAAAAATCATAACTCGTACAAAAATGGGTTAGAAAATATTAAACCCTAGCAACTATGGAACATATGGAAACAAAGGAAATTCAAATTATGGTATAGATCTAAACAAGTGAAAAGATCAAAAACCAATATAATGAACAAAATTTAGAGTATAAACCTTAGGTTTTGAAATATATGAACCAAATTCTTATACACTAAATAATAAATCATAACCTTAAAAATTCAAATGATATTTTGCCATAAGCCTTATTACAACCCTATTTATACAAACCCTAACAAGAAAAAGTCTTAGTAATATATGTCCTAAACCCAAAAAACTATACAAACTATACAAACTATACAAATTATATAATGAAAAATACGTTAATCTACAAAAACAATTAAATAATTTTCATACAAAACCAAAAGAGAAGGTATGTCTTTTACCTTTGTGTGATCTCTCCAACTTAATTTTTTCCACTCTTTTGGAAGAAGATATAGAATGCAATTGTATTACTTCACATACGTGTAAACCCTAAAATTTTCCCCCCAAATTTAGCCTACTTTAGATTAATTACTATATATTTGTGAGAAACTTATTAACTAATTTATGTGTCTCAACCCTAAACCTAATGGTTAAGTTAATAGGGTATGTAATTAATAGAGTAGCTAGGTTAGTAGGGTAGGTGGTTAGTACAATAGCTAGGTCAGTAGGATAATTAGTTATTAGGGTAGCTATGTGAGTAAGGGATAATAAATAAGGTACGAAGGTTGGTGCAATACTTATGAGGGTAGGAAAGTGAGCAGGGTAGCTATTCAGAGTGACCCAAAATGCAGGTATTGCATTTAGGGTAGGATCTTCATATAAAGAACCCTAAATCCCATATGCGTACTTTCGACGTGACCCAAAATGCAGGTATTGCATTTAGGGTAAGATCTTCGTATAAAGAAAGCTTAAACCTTACATGCGTCCTTTAGGAGTGACCCAAATTGCAAGTATTGCATTTAAGGTTGGGTTATTTCAAAGTGACTTTGCATATGCATATTGTGTTTAGGGCTAGGTCTTCACTTAAGGATATCCAAACCATTTAGATGGGGTTTTTTGAAACATGGGTATTACATTTAGGTTTGTTTTTTCATTTCAACTTGAAATACCCAGACTTATACTTACTTTTACCAACTAGAATTTTGGGGTTTCGTTGCAATACCTACACCCGTACTTACTTTTACCAACTGAATAGTTGTTGACATTCTTCATTCGTTGCAATACCCGCATATAGTTCCCGTAATAGCCGCTGGTTTTTTTTGGCATCTCTTGCAATACTCGCATATAGGTCTCATAATAGTTGTTGGTTTATTTTTTATCTCAACAAACTTTGTATCGCATTCAGGGTTGGGTTTTCACATAAAATTTGTTTCTTACCTTTGTGTGATAATTCCAACCTCATTTTCTCAATCTCTTTGAAGAAAATATAGAATGAAATTGTATTGTGTCACATATGTCTAAACCCAAATGTCGCAACCCTAACTTGGCCAAGTGTGGGGGTGAAGCCCAACACTTGGAAAAGTTGGGATTTAAAGTCCTCCGGGAATGTTCAGAGTTCGATAGCAAGGGGCAAAGCACCTCGCATTGGGGTGTTCTTGGTGTCGTTGGAAAGGTCTTGAAATGTAAATATCGAAAATGCCCTCGCATTGGCAATTCGGACATCTCCAGCCCAAGTTATGGGCAAAAGAAAGGTCGGGAGTCAAACTGGCAATTTGACTCCCGACCACTAAAAGTCGGGAATCGACCTCTTCCCGACGTCCGATTTGAGTGTGCGACATGGAGTTGGAAAGATCTCGACGAGGGCTACAACTTTGGTTCAGACCTCGTCGCGATCCAACTCTGCAGTCGGGAGTTATGGCGGTTCAAAGTTCCGGGAGTCCCACCGGGACAATTTCGGGACTCCATTTCGGGAGTCCTGGGATTTTTGTGCCATTTGGATGTAGTCCCCATGACGAGCTGCAGAGAATACTATAGGGAGTAAGGTGGTGGCTTACTCCCGAGTTCGGGCCGTGGTGAGTCTTGTGTGTCCAAGTGCCCGTGGCAAGTCCCAACACCCAAGGGTGTCCCGAATGCTAAACTAACCTCCCGTGGTTGGTTTTTGGATGCAGATTCAAGCTTGATCTTCTAGTCCCTCTTCCTAGTCTAATCCCGGGGCTCCCAACTCGACCCTCTACCCCTTTCTAGAGTTGGAAGTCGAGAGCGTGCCCTCGGTCCTAACTTTCTGCAATTTGACATGTGGTGAACCCTCAAGTGGGTTCACCCCGGGACCAAGGAGCGCGTTACCAAAAATTTCCCCCCAATTTAATATAAAATATTTCTGATAATTAATTTATTATCAAATAATTTAGATGAATAATTATCAAAAATTAGATTGATTAATTTGATATTTGATTAATTAACTGAAGTATATTTTTGTTTTAATAAGTTATTGAAATCACTATTTAAGATAATTATTCCATGTTATAGATTGTAAGTTCAGCTTTTTCATGAAAATTTCCTACACCAAGATAAGTTTGATCACAATTGTCATTGTATTATTTGATCCACAAACAATACAACCTCTTTTCAAATTCATGAAACGAAGTAAGAATCATGGAACTCCTAATCAACAACACTAACCTCTATACACACCTTTGTTAGCATATTAATTTGAAATTAATTAATTATTTTTGTGTGCCCCAAAATGTAGGTATTGCATTTAGGGTAGGATTTTCATATAAAGAAGCTTAAACCCTATATGCGTCCTTTCGGAGTGGCCCAAATTGCAGGTATTGCATTTAGGGTAGGATCTTCGTATAAAAATGCTTAAACCCCACATGTGTATTTTTTGTGTGCCCCAAAATGCAGGTATTGCATTTAGGGTGGGATCTTCATATAAACCCTAACTATACAAACCCTAACAAAAAGAAGATTTAGTGATATATGCCCTAAACCCAAAAAACTATACAAACTATACAAATCATATAATGCAAAATAAACAAATTTAAAAAAACATAGGAAAAAATTTAGAAACCAAAATTCAAAGGTTTTAAATTATGAATATTTATTAACTGAAAGAAAATGTGTTAATCTTTAGAAATAATCAAATAAATTTCGTACAAAACCAAAAAAGAAGATATGTCTTTTACATTTGTGTGATTTTTCCAACCTAAATTTTCCATTCTTTTTTAAGAAGGTATAAAATGCAATTGTATTACTTCACATGTGTGTAAACCCTAAAAATTTCCCCCCAAATTTAACTTACTTTAAATTAATTACTATACATTTATGAAAAACTTATGAATTAATTTATGTGTCTCAACCCTAAACCTAATGATTAAGTTAGTAGGGTATGTAATTAATAGAGTAGCTAGGTTAGTAGGGTAGGTGGTTAGTACAATAACTTGGTTAGTGGTGTGACCCAAAATGCAAGTATTGCATTTAGGGTATGATCTTCATATAAAGATGCTAAAACCGCACATGTGTACTTTTGAAATGACCCAAAATGCAGGTATTGCATTTAGGGTAGGATCTTTGTATAAAGAAAGCTTGAACCCCATATGCGTACTTTCGAAATGGCCCAAAATGCAGGTATTGCATTTAGGGTAAGGTTTTTAGGGTAGGGTATGTAATTAATAGGGTAGCTAGGTTAGTAGGGTAGGTGGTAAGTACAGTAGCTAGGTTAGGTGATGAGTACAGTAGCCAGGTTAGTAGGGTAGGTGGTGAGTACAGTAGCTAGGTAGAAAAGTGAACAGGGTAGAAAAGTGAGCAGGGTAGCTATGTGTGAGGTCAGGTCCAGGGAAAAACGAGCAAGAAAAAAAAAAAAAAGTACAGTGGTCAGCAGCAAAAAGAAATCTACTGTGATGAGCCCCATCCGGCGCCGAATGAAAAAACGCAACCCATCCAGTGGACAGAACGGCCAACTGGTGCATTGGTGGCTGTTAATTCACTCTTTGTTCTCATCTCTTCATCTTGACAATGTAGGAAAACTTGATTAATGGCCACACCATATCCACTCCAGGAGTTTTGCCCCATAATCTAGAAGCACAATGTGATCAGCAATTAGGAGCCAAGACTTATCACAGTATTCCTTTTTATCTTTGAAAATCATTCATTGCCAGTCAATTTGCCACTCATCTAACAAGAAATTCCTCAAAGCTTGTTTTCATTAAGAGCATTGATTTAATTTTCTGTTCATACAAATCTGATGCTGACCTCCTGCATGTGATGGCATCCATCAATTGGGAGTGCATCTGACACATATTGTGCCACTTTAACGGTCCCTGAGCCTGTGCTATTAAAAGTGGCAACAAGAGGTTGATGACTGGATCACCCTAATGTGGGGAGGACGAGAAGAAGGCCAAGGGATCTCAATGATGGTCAAAGATATTTGAAGATTGGGATAAAGATCACCTAATCTTGATTATGGCCAAAATTAGCTTCTCCTAATTGATTGGTCACTATTTAAACAATGATATCTCCCACAGTGGCAGAGATTCCTTGCTCACAAATTTCACCTAATTAGTTGTGTCAGAATCACAGTTCTACGACAAAAAAAGAAGCTTCACCTTCATAAAAAAGAGTTAATTGGTGACTGGCATTGACATACTCACCACAGTTTGGTGTGTCAACCTGCAATGAGGAAATAAGAGACTGTCCACAGGTGAGGAGATGCTTAGTCACACTTCTTAGCAAACATGCTAATATCAAGTAATGAACATCTGGGGGGTTGTGGATACATGCACCAGTTGACAACACATTTGGGAAATGTCTCCCACCATTGTCTTTCCATCCCCATTAGTATTCTTGATGCAAGACCAGCTTGATTGTTGCAATTTAGCACAAAAAATTCTGTTGATGAAAGCAACCAGCAAAGGCTTGAATCATGTTGGACCAAGCAAGACCTGAAATGGGTTCTAAATTTATCCAAGTCTGACAAATCTTTCAACCTTGTAATCTTTATACAAAACGTCACTGGTCAGGCTTCAGCATGTTTCTCAACATATGGTCAAATAGAAAGTAGCAGACATTGGATGATTTGTAGTGAGTTGAAGAGAGACAGTTCCTTCCAACCAACTCTAAGAATCTGCTATATACTAAGATTATCCATCCTGACTGCTGACAGCCACTGACAGCCAAAAGTGCCAGGTGGAGTTGTACAATGCAAGACCTGATCCAAGGCCATGTGGTTAAGCAAGTAAGGGATTCCTGCCAGGAGGGATTTCTTCATGGAACAGTGGCAGCTTATCTCCAGCAAAAAAGTTGCGTTCTGCTCCATGTGCATTGACCTGCTCAAGCCCCAAACAGAAGTATCAGCAATGTCACAGACATACTGCTGGCTAAAGTAACACCAAAACTGATTGGAATTGAAAACCCTTGGAATTGCCTATGTAATCTGGAGACAATATGCTTACCATCTGTTTGGCATACATCAAGGACTACTTTGCATGACTACTCTAGGGAGCAGGATGTGGTTTAGATGGCTTCACTTATTAATGACTCAGGGCTATCAACCTTTAATGAGCCTTGAAAGATCATGCTCCTATGCTGTTGGTACTGCTTACTTTAGACAGAAGCGATCAGCTCCCACTACAACACACTAATACTGCAATACATGAAATACATGTCTCCTCTCTATACTTCCCTCCTTTCCATGGGTTTAACATCACAAACCCCTGTTGGCATGTGTCCCTTGGAGGCCCCAAACATTATGTCCTTCTAGGATGCATAGAACATACAAAGCAGCACTCTCAAATAGATTTAACAGCAAGGAGACAACCTTAGAAGGATTTCCACCTGTATCCTTGGCTGAACGGAAAAATTCACAGGAAATCCACAAGATTTTTCATCTTGCTGTTGAATTTACTGAAAGAAATTTGAGATACAAAAGGGTGGGGGGCAAGGAGTACCACAAGAGGATGATTCAATGTGCTTCAACAACTAATGAGACTTCACTGTAACACATTTATTTGCTAGGGCCTTCCATATTTCCTCCAAAGAACCCAGAAGCATCTCTCTGCCGAATGACTTAGAAATTACACCCAAGCAAGGCCAGGGCTTTTAGTTCAGTTTTGAAACTTTTTACAACTGGCCTTTGCATGAGCAGAGACCTCATTCCTGATGCTTGCAAAGACAGCCCTTCTCTCAGACAGATAGCCTACATAATGCACAAATATTCAAACTTCCATCTTTCTGTCTGCACCACAGGGCTGCAACATCAACACATCTGTTGAGAGGTAGGGAGAGAAGCAACTCACTGTAACAGTGCGAACAACCCCACCACTTGCTCCATCTCGAGCAATTGCCAAAGCAATTGACTTCACAACAAACCTCTGCACCAATACGATTCACTCCCTGTTATTGCCTTGCTTGCACTCATATCTCTGACAGGCAGACCATGATTCCTCGAGCCAGCACCATAAGCTCCCAAATGATGGTTACAGATCCCAAATCTTTTCTTACACCAATCTTCTCTCTTATGGTACCGTGTGAGACTAATACACAGATTACTCCAACACCCCTGTCCTAAAGTTGCTCTCCAGAGCTGGAACTGAATTCATAAATGTGTGACATAAAGCTCCTAGTTCAATGGCAAACTTCAGTCTTTCCCCTATTTATTTGGTTACATTGTCAAAGATGACCTGTTGTTCATTACTGTTGTTTTATGCCACATTTGAATGCCTGTATTCTTGGATTTTGCAAGCAGTGAAGGCATTGCTCAGTGATAAGGTGAAGTTCACATAGGATAAACAAGGAGTATACCTCTGCTTCATCTTTGCTCATGTTGGGACGCCAAGCTTGATCCAAGAAACCATACAGATAACTTGACCCTGACCCTGAATCATCCTCCCACACAGAGCTAAGAAAAATAGAGCCAGACTGGTGAACAGGATTACCACAAATTACTGTTGTGCCATTGCGTGGTTGTAGATGCACAATGATCATGAGTAAGAGTACAGCACAACCTAGCAACTTGAACCTGAAGCAAGCAAAATCCACTCAATACTGCATTGGCTTCTGCAAGTCCACCATCACTGTCTTTTGAGCAACTCACTAGCTACAGGTGTGGACTTCTCACACATATCAAACTTGGAGTCTACACAAAAGTGGAACCCGGACAGAGGGTGGTGCAGACTACAGACCTCCACTGGAGAATGGAAGGCGCAGCAGGGTGCCTCCCAGAGGAATGCCATAGACACTGCCTCCATCATATTTATCCCAACCTGCCACTATCATATCAGCCTGCAAGAATGACTGTATCCGGCAAACATAATCCATCAGCCATGTGTTGAACTGTCGCTGCCAGAGCTGAACCCAAAACCAATAAGCAAAAGTGTTTCGAGCCTCACAACTGAATGATTTCAATGGTGAAACCATCTCTCGTGAGATCCATAGACTTTTGTTGTACAAAACTCGTACGAGTTAACCAAGAGGAGAAGATGCATATTACTAAGAGAGATACTCTTCTCAGATTCTTTCGCAAAGCAGGCCGGCAACCAAACTGAGAACTGCTAGTTGAACGATGCAGGACGACGTTGTTACCTCGAGTTCGCGTCACTACCGAGTCCGCGTCAGTTCCTGAATGCCGTCGTCGTCGTGGTGAGTCTTATCAGAATTCCGTTCTCCCTTCGTCAGGCGGGAGTTTTGAGGCGGCGTTGCACCTCAAGGAAACATGGGCATTCTCAAGACACCACAACTGCAGTTGGTGCTGCTAGTGATTTGGACTCTCCTCTTTATCGAAGCCGCATTTCCGCAGCTTCTCAATGCCGCTGCAAGTAAGACTTCAGTTGTAATCCCTGCCTTTACGTTACCATAGTCTACTGGGGTTTTGGCCACATTGTTACTCGCTTTTGCTTTCTCTTATTTGTATTTTCCTGCATCCTCGAATCCTGGGATTTCTAGGAGTCCTGTGATTGGGTCCCTGGCATTTTATTGCTTTGCTTTGACTACTGGGATTTTTGCAGCTCAGTTTTACTGCCTTTCCGCTATGCTTCCTTCACACAAATTTGGTAGCTCTGAGCTATTCTCAGTTATATCCCTTCTCTTTCGTTCTTTATGATTTCGGTTTGGCAATAAAATCGCAACTCCTTCGCCTTATTTTATTTTCCGTAGTAGCTCATGCTACAAGCTTCACAGGAACCCATAGCATTTGGTCACAGATGCTTGAGAGATCACCGCGCCATGCTGTTTTGGTTCCTTCCCTTTCTCTGAGATGTGTCATGACTAAACCCTCCATTGTACACATCCTTTGGATCTGGTCAGATTGGAGCTTGCTCTTTTAGCTGCGTTCTATTGAATAAGTTTGATTTAATAGCAGTTTCTTGAAGTAAATATGGTTTCAAGGTCATCGAGACTCGTTTGGTACTTACAGTCGTCATTGGGTTTCTAGTTTCAAGTACTTCTGCATGTTATGTTTCCAGTTATGATCTATGGTGAATATGGGACAGGTGAAGAACTGAGTGAGAAGCGCTTGCAAATCTATGAAGGATCAGATATTGGGGCCCGGAAGCTACTCCAAGCAGTTCAACGTAAGCTTTCTGATTACTAATCTTGAAGGTGAAGCAACACCCATGTGTCCAAAGTGCAATAGTTGATTATAGAAGAGCTTAATCTCTCTTAGTGATATCTATAAAGCTCAACCAATACCCTAAGGTTGCAATTAGCTATGTGATTGGCCATGTGTAACAAAATGACTAATTTATGTAACCATGGTTTTTAGCTCACATTCTTTGGTCTTTCTGTGACAGAATGTCCAGTGAATTTCGAGGTGCAAAACTACTCATCAATTACAAGTGTGTGTGTGGCCCCTAACTACGATAGCACCCTTTGCTGTCCTCCCTTTGTTGCCTTCGTGTGCAAATTTCTGACCTACTTCAACGATCAATCAACAGATTGTGCATCCACACTCTTTTCATACCTGAATCTTGCGGGACATTATCCAGCAGGCCTGTTTGCAAACGAATGTAAAGGTGGACAACAAGGGATTGCATGTCCAATAGTTCCAGCGCCATCTCCTGATCCATCAGGTGTTGTTTTGATTAGGCCAAAGCTAAGCTCCTTGGCTTTTATGTCATTGTTTGCACTTCTTTTCAGGGTTTTGATTTTTTAGGCCCTATTTCTCTAACCTTTCGAAGTACAATATAGAGCTTGGGAGCTTTTGTCTCCTTTAACACTGGAGGTCCATCTTTGCAGTCTCAGTCTTGGTTCCTTGGAAGAAGATTTCATAGGTTGGGATGTGTGAAGGTTTGGTTTTCTAGGTTCAAGTGTTGAACTTCAGTGGTGTTAGATGGCAGATGATGACATCATCCCTCTTAGTATCCGCTGTCCAAATATTTGTGTAAGGCACAGACACTTGCAATGCCAACAATGATATAATTTTGGAAGCATATTACTATGGATATGCACCACCAATCACCAAGCATACCTCAATATCTTGGCATGTCTGTGATATGTCACATACTTTTGAAGTTTCAGCATACTATATAGTGGACATGTCCATGGGCATGGGCAGGGCCCAACAAAGCAACATGCACATGCTTCTCACATGTTTCATGCTAGAAAGGGTGCGTCTTAAAAGGTTCAAGACTGACAATGTTGTTGCCATGTGCCCTTGTGTTATAGGCTAAACCCAATGTGGATAGTGAGTTTCAACATATATGACCTTGTGAGAACTAAACATCAAACATATGGGGATGTTATACACCATCTTATACGGCACCCTTTCACCACATATGTGCTCATCAATGTAGTGTGACAAGAATTTCAAGAACAACAATTTTGAGTGCATGATGATGCCTTACGTGTCAAAACTACCATGTTTCGCACCTTTGTTAAAGGTGTTGTGTAATTTTAGAAATATTTTGATAAAATTACTACCCATTGGGTGCATGTGTGGACTAAGCACAAAGAGTGGCCAACATGGCCAAGATGACAAAGAGCGCCAACATGGCTAAGACTACTTGAGAGCCAAAAAATGGAAGCCAATTGCATCAAGTGTAAGTGGACATCTAAAGCTACATATTGTTAGATATTGTGACTGATTCAGTTGAATTAGTTCATGGGATGCATTCACACCTTTGGGTGGGGGCGGATGGGGGGTACACAATATCAGATTCAAGTGACTGTCATATTGTGTGTCAAATTGACCAGAAAAATGGTTGATCTGTCTTTCTCTTAAGTATTGAAACTGCCGCATTGACAGGCATTTTACAATTATTACTCAAATGCGCAGCAGAAGTTACTGCGGCCATGCAAAAGCTTGGAGATCACTCTCATACCTTTGAATGACAACCAGCACTAGGATTGCTGAAGGTCTAAAGTGAAAAACCTTACCACTTGCTCAACGTGGTGTCTGTGGTGTGGGAGGCGGAAATCAAGTCATTGGGATGCAACACAAAGTCTCCCATCAATCTTGTATAAAAGATTCTTCTGCTCCTCCTTGAGAATAATACCTTCCACATATCTGGGATGCCACAACATGCCATCTCTGTGAACATATTCTATCAATTTTTGTGAAGAATATGTCATCTTCTGACATGTGTGAAGTTCAGTCTTTCCCCTATTTATTTGGTTACATTGTCAGATGCCAGATGAGCAGACTTTAGGAAAATGACTAATTCATGTAACCATGGTTTTTAGCTCACATTCTTTGGTCTTTCTGTGACAGAATGCCCAGTGAATTTCGAGGTGCAAAACTACTCATCTATTACAAGTGTGTGTGTGGCCCCTAACTACGATAGCACCCTTTGCTGTCCTCCCTTTGTTGCCTTCGTGTGCAAATTTCTGACCTACTTCAACGATCAATCAACAGATTGTGCATCCACACTCTTTTCATACCTGAATCTTGCGGGACATTATCCAGCAGGCCTGTTTGCAAACGAATGTAAAGGTGGACAACAAGGGATTGCATGTCCAATAGTTCCAGCGCCATCTCCTGATCCATCAGGTGTTGTTTTGATTAGGCCAAAGCTAAGCTCCTTGGCTTTTATGTCATTGTTTGCACTTCTTTTCAGGGTTTTGATTTTTTAGGCCCTATTTCTCTAACCTTTCGAAGTACAATATAGAGCTTGGGAGCTTTTGTCTCCTTTAACACACATGTGACATGTACACAGTACTATGGCTGCATGTCACATTAAGAAGTAGTTTCAGAGGTATGCTGAAACTCATGTGATATGTATATAGCACATGTTCAGCACCCGTACATACAATACATGTACTAATAGTTTTGGACACACATGTACTAAGCCATGTATATTACTATCAAGGCCGTATGTTGCTTTGCCTATGATTTCACCTAGGCCTGGTTTGCCATACCAAGATGTCTAGATATCTGGTATCTGGTGTCACAATATCTTGGCTATCACGTTCAAGTCTGGCTCTATTTTTCTTAGCTCTGTGTGGAGAAATTGCCACTGCTTCATTTCCTTCATTCCTTAGCTGAAGGGAGAAGGAGGCAGGAATTAAGCCTGACCCAGAAATGGTGAGGGATCAACAATGCCATAAAATTCTTCTTTGCTCTTCTCCATGGTACACACACATATCTAGCATGATATGCTTGATGTGCTTAATCCAACATACATGTCAATATTGCAGATCACAAATTGCTCACGTTTAGTGGCTCTCTGCAAGCTTAATTTCCATCCATTTTGTCATTGATCTTGTCATCTTTGAGGCTGATTCTTTCACCCATTACCATTGATTTGCAATTGTGTGTCATCTTTGAGGTTAAATTCTTTCACCCAATAGCAACAATTTTCACTTGTGCATCTCTTCGACAATCCTCATTCACAATGGATTGATTGCCCTTATATAATTGCAGCCTTCCTTTTCTTTTAGTATATATCCATGTAACTGATGTTGTTCATGTGCATGTGTGTGTCCAGGCCACTGCATTTCCAGGTGAAGGGACAAGTCTGATGACAGACTATGTACTCAAGGTCTTGCAACTACCCCCTCAAGGACCTGGAGATGTTATTGAAGTGAAATACTGATGTGAAAATATTTTTTGAGCTATGCTTTGGTCAAGGTGTTAATAGAATTGAAGCGGTGGGTGAGTGATGGGAAATAGTATATTTTTGAGCTAATCTTTGGTCAAGGGTTAACATAATCAAAGTGATGGGTGTTGAGCAAACCACATGTTTGATAAGTTTTTTGCCTAATTAGTAGCTTGTATGCTTTGTTGGGTGGTTCCAGATTTTGGGTTTGGAGATATGCGCTGATACATTGGTGGGAAATGAAATGAAGCGTGGCATCTCAGGGGGTCAAAAAAAGCGTCTCAACACTGGTCAGAGCCTAAGCCTCAATTTTACTTGCAGTGTGATAAAATCTTGAAACAAATTCAAAGCATTTTGCCATTATTTAATTCTTAATGAAAATTTGGCAACAAAGACAATTCATTGGTTGGGTTCAATTGTTACAATGAGTATGGAATTGGACATGATGCTAATTAGTTTGAAATGCAGTTTTGTAAATTGTCATGACTCTTTGAAACATGCTGTTGTCAACATGCGGTTTTTCTTGTTTTTTTTGGGGTTGTATCAATCAATGCAGGTGAAATGCTTGTGGGACCTGCAAAAGCTTTTTTCATGGATGAGATCTCCTCTGGGCTTGACAGCTCTACCACTTACCAAATTGTGAAGTGTTTGCGCCAATCAGTACATGTTTTGGATGGAACTATGCTTGTTTCCCTTCTCCAACCAGCACCCAAGACCTATGCACTCTTTGATGATCTCATACTGCTCTCAGAAGGCCAAATTGTTTATCAAGGTCCATGTGATTTGGTAGTTGATTTCTTTGAGTCAATGGGTTTCAAGTGTCCACGAAGAAAAGGGATTGCAGACTTCTTACAAGAGGTAGGTAGTACATATCTCATCTCCTTAAATTAATGCCCATCATCAAAACACCTGGTACATAAATTTATATTGTTGTCACACCAAAAAAGTTCTCCATTCTCCATCCTCAATGCACTTTCAGCTCATGAGATCACAGTTTGGCTTCAAAACCATTGGATATTGTGTTCAATGTCAGTGGGATTCAAGAGGATTTAATTAGTTTTCAGTTTTGACTTTGATCTCTACAGGTGACCTCAAGGAAGGACCAGGGCCAATATTGGTATGACAAGAACATTCCTTATAAATACGTTCCAGTTCAGGCTTTTGCAGAAGGTTTCAAAAAGTTTCACTTTGGGGAGCGGCTAGCAGAAGAGCTTGCCACTCCTTTTGACAGAACAAAAAGCCATCCAGCTGCACTTGTGACTAAGAAATATGCCCTCACAAACTGGGAGATTTTTAAAGTCAGTTTTGCAAGGGAAAAGTTGCTCATGAATCGCAACAGATTTGTTTACATCTTCAAGACTGTCCAGGTTTGGCACTTAATATACACTACCCCAAATTCTCTCGTGTTTCAAGCTCCTAGATAATTTTTGATGTTCTATGTAAATCTCCTTCCACTTGCACACAAACCCAAATTCTCATGTATTTTAGGTTCCTAAGTTTTGCATCTCATCAATAGGCACAAATCATGTGATTGTTGTGTAATTCCTTCAATTGAGACAAATATTGATTTTAGCACAACTTTCGTTAAGTCACAAAACTTTTGTTCATCAATTTGTTTCTGGGACAGATTTCACTTGTGGCTTTGATCACCATGTCAGTATTTTTCCGGACAACTTTACACCCAAATACTGTGAATGATGGGATCCTCTACTTGGGTGCCATGTTTTTTGCTGTTCTAAATGTCTTATTCAATGGGTTCACGGATATGGCATTGACCATTGCACGCTTGCCAGTTTTTTACAAGCAACGAGACATGTTCCTATATCCACCATGGGCATTTGTGCTGCCTGCTTACTTCTTGCGGTTACCTTTGTCTGTCTATGAAACCTTCACTTGGGTCATATTCACATATTGGACAATTGGTTTCGCTCCTGAAGCAAGCCGGTAAGGATATAGTTCAATTCATTTCCACATTTGTAGTTATAAGTTTTTCCTTTCTATTCATGCATCTCTTGCTTCGACCTCCAAGTCCATGTGCATATAATGTGATTTTTCCTTTGTTTTGTTTTGTTTCTGTAGCTTCTTTCGGCAATGGCTTGTGCTTTTTGCAATGCATCAAGTATCATTGGGATTGTTCCGCCTTGTTTCTTCTGTGGGTCGTATCATGGTGTTGACTCAAAGCCTTGGAGCTTGTTCAATATTGGTTACCTTGTCATTGGGAGGCTTTATTGTATTGAGAGGTAACAACCTTTGCCTATATGCTACTACCTTCCATCCCAAGGGATTGATTATCTATCCTCCTAATTATTTATTTTCACATTTGCTTAAGATGCCTTGTGTTTTTTTTTTCCAATGGGTACAATTTTATGAACATTGGTAAAGCTATTTTGCAAGTATTGAAAGTTGAGGGTGGATATCTCATTTGACAACACTTGCACCTTGTGTTGTGTCCCATGTATAACATCACAGCAAACATTCGTGGATGGTGGATTTGGGGCTATTGGATTTCACCATTCACCTATGCACTAAATGCTCTTTCCGTGAATGAGTTTCTTGCTCCACGTTGGAACAAGGTTTGTGTTTAAAAACATTGTTACACATTAAAGTCCCCATGGATTGATCATCACATTCAATTCCTACTCTTGTTGTGTCAAAGTGAACATCATGTGTCCTCTCATCTTGACCCATGAGCTTACCTACATAAACCTTGAAAAGACCTTTGCATGCTAGAGAGCATAAGATGAGAACAACTTTCAAACAATTTGTTTTTTTTTGTGTGTGTGTGTGTGTGTGTGTGTTAGTGGTACCATATGTAAATAATTTCTCATGTTCAAGATTGAACATTGTCTTTCCACTAGCTACTCAAGTAGTTGCTCCCATGATTGGATTCTTGTGCATGTGATTATGTACACTAAAAGACATGACCCATTGCAATATTTTGTGGTTGTGTGTCTCAAATGTGTAGCCTCCTGATGGAACTGGACCTCCAGCCCTAACTCTTGGAAGAGAACTCTTGAAGGAACGTGGAGTTTTCCAAAGAGGTTATTGGTATTGGCTTGGCGTGGGAGTCTTGTTTGGATACTCCATACTTTTCAATTTCATGTATACTTTTTTCTTGGGCTACCTCTGTCGTAAGTGGAGGATCTCCATTCCATGAACTCAAATTTATTCCCATAAAACTCTAAACAAGTTTATTTTGATATTTTCAACTAATAAATGAGAGATTTGATCAAGTTGTACATCATTAAATTTTCCTGATAATATATAATGGCCATTACAATGAGAGCATTGTAGGGATCCCTATACTCTTATCAGTAAAAATACTCCACAAGAAGCATATGATACAACTAGATGTATATTACATTTATTTGGGTTTACATAGTACATGATCTATGCCTTTCTTTTGATGGTTGCAGCTCTTGGCAAGCCCAGTACAGTGATATCACAAGAAGCTTTTGATGAAAAGACGAAATACAACTCTGTTAAAGATGAAGGTGGTGATGTGCAAAATGGATCTCATATAGAGAGTAACAACAACCACCATATATCTCCACAAGGATCCATTGAACGAAAGAGTATGACCCATCAAGCTCTTGAGAAGATTCTTCTACACTTGCACATTTCTCTATGAATGTCAAAGATGTATATATATTACATCAAGATAGATTTCTCATCATCCATGCCATGTCCCATGTGACAAGTGCACCATATATACTAACTACTAAGTTCCTCATGCATGTTGGAAATTTGCAAAATGCATATAGGTTTTTCCTCAGTGTTGCAGCGCTTCAGTGCTTCATCGACAGGAGCAAATTCAGATGTGTCAGATGCAATTGCTGAAGCAAAAGGGGTACAACCCAAAAGAGGAATGATTTTACCATTTCAGCCATTAACCATTGCCTTCCACCACATCAACTACTTCATCGACATGCCTGCTGTAAGTCACTCCCTCTCTCTCTTTCTACTCAATAAGACCCCCAAAAAAATTGCTCCTTCCCATTGAAATTGAGAGTTATTTGTTCAAGCATTTTTAGAAATGTAAGTCCAAAATTTCTTGGCAAACTTTGTGCTTGCAGGAGATGAAAGAGCAAGGGGTAACTGAAGACAAGCTGCAATTACTAAATGACATAACTGGTGCATTTCGTCCTGGGATCTTGACTGCATTGGTTGGTGTTAGTGGTGCTGGAAAGACAACTTTCATGGATGTGTTAGCGGGAAGGAAGACAGGAGGTTACATCGAAGGTTCAATCTACATTTCTGGACATCCCAAAAAGCAAGAAACATTTGCTCGCATTGCAGGCTATTGGGAGCAGTTTGACATTCACTCACCAAATGTTACAGTCCATGAATCACTACTCTACTCTGCATGGTTGCACCTTTCCAAAGATGTCAACACGGAAGTTCGAAGGGTAATCAAAACTATGTCTACATACTTTGCTTGCTTACTATATTACATTCTTGCATTCCTTCTGGGGAATTGTACATGTGGGTTTTTGTTGATTAATACATGTTTAGATGGTACACTCGGAAATTGTATGCAGGCCTTTTGTTGATTATGTTCTTATCGGTATATTCAGAAATTGTATGTAGGGGTTTTTGTTGATTATGTTCAGATGGGTACATTTGGAAATTGTATGTTTTGTTGATTATGTTTGGATGGGTACATTTGGAAATTGTGTGTTTTGTTGATTGTTCAAATGGGTACATTTGGAAAATTTCCAAGGAGGGAGGCAGTTTACAGAGAAGCTTATAACCGAGTTGTGCTTGGGGGAATTGAATAATTGCAGGCATTTGTGGAGGAGGTGATGGAACTGGTGGAGTTGACACCTTTAAGATTATCCCTTGTGGGTCTCCCAGAAGTGACAGGCTTATCAACAGAACAAAGGAAACGGCTCACCGTTGCAGTTGAACTTGTTGCCAATCCCTCCATCATATTCATGGATGAGCCCACATCAGGTCTAGATGCACGCGCAGCTGCAATTGTTATGCGTACTGTTCGAAATACAGTGGATACAGGCAGGACTGTGGTGTGCACAATCCATCAACCAAGTATTGACATCTTTGAAGCATTTGATGAGGTACACAAACCGCTTCACAAAACATCAAATTTATACTCTCAACAATTTCACCTTTTGTTTTTACATTCATTGCTTTATGGAATTTTTTGGTTGACATATTTTATGGGAGGATTAAGTTAACATGACTTGGAATTTTTTGTTTGTTTGTTGCAGCTTTTGTTGATGCAACATGGGGGTCAAGTATTGTATGCTGGCCCTCTTGGTCATCACTCGCAAAAGCTCATTGACTACTTCCAGGCAGTGGAGGGTGTTCCGAAGATCAAGGAAGGGATTAACCCTTCGACATGGATGTTGGAAATTACCACTCCAGCATCTGAGCAGAGGATTGGCGTCAACTTTGTTGAGAATTATAAAAAGTCCTCATTGTACCAGTGAGTGAAATCCCATCAAATTGCACTTTGAAATGGGTCTCCTTTGAAACAGGTCTCTGTATATGGGAGGATCTTCTTTGAGCTTAATTTTATGTTGACTGTATGTATATACAGAGGTGCTAATAATAATAGAAGATAGGTGGATTGAAAGTGACAAAACTATTTTCGATTGAATTAATTCCAATTCCCTGTGGTTTGTACAATTTCTTTTTGCAGGCGTAAGGAGGCGTTAGTCAAGAAGTTAAGTTCACCAGCACCGGATGTGCAAGACATTGCATTCCCAACCACGTATGCACAACCATTTTGGCAGCAATGCTTAGCATGTTCATGGAAGCAACACAGATCATATTGGCATAACCCTTACTACAATGTTGTCCGTATTATACTCTCAACTCTTTATGGACTCTTGTTTGGAACTATTTGCTGGAGGTTTGGCCATCATAGGTACTACTACTACATCATACTCTCAAGGCTGCATCTAGTGAAATGCTTAATCAATTATAACTCTCACAACCCTTGAATTTACAATCTTGTACTACTCATTGAGTTTCATGGTTTGGTCATGTTTGTGATTGGTGTCTGATCTGTGCATTGAATAATCCCTCCTCTGTGTGGTAGCTTTTACTCACTAATTTTATGGACATTTTTTGGGATCATTGCAGATCAACACAACAAGATGTGTTCAATGTGATGGGTGCTTTGTATGCTTCTACATTGTTCCTTGGCGCAAGTAATACACTCACAGTGCAACCAGTAGTGGCAGTTGAGAGAACAGTATTTTATAGAGAACGTGCAGCTGGAATGTACTCCACACTCCCTTATTCCTTTGCACAGGTATTATGGAACACAATTTCTCCTCCTCTTGTTTACGTACATTGGGTTGTTAAAACTCGTGCTTTTTTCCAATCAATCTATTGCTGAAAGAGCTTCATGACAGACTTACTTGAGGTTTAAGCAATCAATTTGGTGTGTTTTTTTTTTATTGAAATTTTGCAGGTGACAGTGGAATTGCCTTATGTATTTCTACAATCATTAATCTTTGGAAGTTTCGTGTATTCAATGGTTCAATTTGAATGGACACCTGCCAAGTTCCTCCTCTTCCTTTTCTTCCTCTATTTCACACTCTTAGTCTTCACGTATTGGAGCATGTTGAAGGTTGCCCTTACCCCGAATGCTCAAGTTGCTGCAATTATATCATCAGCTGCGTTTGGAATTTGGAATCTATTCGCCGGCTTTTTGGTTCCACGTCAAGTAAGCTTTTCTTTTTTCCTTTTTTTGCGTTGCCTAATCACTTCAAAAAAAATTTGTCTTTGAATCATTTGATGCTAAAAAAAGCTTCATGGGTTGATCACACTAAATAGGGTCTTTAGTGTTGGTTGCCTTGAATTTCAAAGAAAATGAGATTCTATTGTTTAAAAAGGGTTATGAAATTGCATTGTCTAGCATCAAATGAAAACTTGTTTTCTTTGTTTCATTTTTGACTTGATAAACAAAAGGCGAGAAATTTCACAAACTTTGCCAATAATTTGAAGTTGGGTCATTCATGAACCATCTCTAAATTAGCAAACAAAATAGAAACATGATACATTGGGTGTAAGTGTGTGTGTGTGTGTGTGTGTGTGTGTGTTTGTGTGTTTGTGTAGAGTTTGCCGGTTTTTGGAAATGGTATTATTGGCTCTCCTTGATTGCATGGACACTCTATGGCATGGTCACCTCGCAGTTGGGGAATGTTTCATCAACAATAAATGTGAATGGATCTACAATTGAAGTTCGGCAATACCTGGCCCAACACTTTGGCTTCCACTACAGCTTCTTACCTTATGTTGCAGTTTGGCATGTTGGAATCGTGGTTCTCTTTGGTCTAGTCTTTGCAATCGCTATCAAATTTATCAACTTCCAAAGGCGCTAGTAGACTTGTGATTTAGAGCTCTAGCTAGCTACTACATTATCAAATTTCTTTTAGATTTTGGGTTTCTTTTTTTTCTTTTTTTCTAGTACTATCTAAATTTTCTTTTAGATTTTTTTTTTTTTTGTTTTTGGTTTTTTTTTTACCTTGTATTAAAAGACACCATGCATACAGCACAAATTGTAATTGCAATTAACCCACTTCTTCTTATTGCAGAGTTTGGACATTTGACTTGTCTAAAGTTTGAAAAAAAACTAAAAATAATGAAAGAACAGACCCACAATTCTTTGCTGGTTCTTTCATGAAAACCACAAGTTGTTGTTGGAGTATGTAAGTGAGGAAGTGGGTAGGGGATGTAAGTGGTCCCTCCTACTTTTTGCGACCTGGATAAGCTACCAATCTAAGTGGGTAAGTGGGTAGGGGATGTAAGTGGTTCCCTCCTACTTTCCCCTTTGGCTACTTCAACAAACTACCTACTAAGTGGGTAAGTGGGTAGGGGCTGTAAGTGGTTCCCTCCTACCTTCCCCTTTGGCTCTTTCAACAAACTACCTATCTAAGTGGGTAAGTGGGTAGGGGATGTAAGTGGTTCCCTCCTACCTTCCCCTTTGGCTCCTTCAACAAACTACCTATCTAAGTGGGTAAGTGGGTAGGGGATGGAAGTGGTTCCCTCAAACCTCTTCCTTCACCTACCTAGATAACTACTATGGTAGGAAAGGTAAGTGGTCACCATGTAAGGTAGGTAGGTGAGTTGGTAAAACACTTTGGTGACTACTAGGTAGGAAAGGTAAGTGGTCACAATGTAGGTAGGAAAGTGTAAGTGGTCATTATGTAGGTAGGTAAGTTGGTTAAGCATTTGGGGGACTACTAAGTAGGTAGGTAGATACATATGGATGATTAGTACATAACTAACCATTGTAGTGAGCTAGCGACCATAGAACACAATGAAAAACTATTTCCTGTCCACATAACATCCATCATTCATGCTCTTCTGGTGGGTTGTGATTAACTCTGGCTGGGGATGTACCAGGTCTTCTTTTCTTTTTTTCTTTCCAATTTTTTTTTTCCAAAAATTATCTAGTTGAATTTCTACTAGAAAAAAAATTCCCAATTAGGAGGGTTTCATATTGGGAAAATGAAAATCTGTCTTGAATTTCTTGTTTGGTTATTAGGGTTTTGGGT
Source organism: Sphagnum contortum (assembly GCA_963920785.1). NCBI lineage: Eukaryota > Viridiplantae > Streptophyta > Sphagnopsida > Sphagnales > Sphagnaceae > Sphagnum > Sphagnum contortum. The sequence continues at coordinate 11,173,619 of OY987290.1, read as the reverse complement.
GGCATTTTTAATGATGAGGGTGGATGGTGGCATCCAAAACCAATCATCATGTTTTTTCATTTAATTGGATGAAAATGTATCTTGTATTAAATGTAAGTTTCTTGCATTGGATGTTAAAAATTTATGCCTTGTTGTTGGATGAAAATTGCTCCACCATTCAAGATGTGCACCCTTGCTTTTGTTGGCTTGCCTCTTAACAATTTGGCTAAAATGACCAAGCACTTCCCATATTTAAAATATAGCCATAAATGTTGTGTTGATTTATATGTTTCCCCCTTTTTCCCTATTAACAATAATTTGAAAAAGAAAGAAAAAGGGGTTGGGAATAAAAGGGGTGATAAATTATTTAATTAGCAAAACAAATCACACAAAATAGAGTTGCATTTGAAGAAACTTGACAACTTGGAAGCTATGGTGCACATTGCAAAACATGCATCAATACTATCAATATTTAACAAATTTTTGAACTAAAAAACCAATATTGATCAAGTGCTCAAGTAATGTGTTAAAACTTTATTTGTAACTAGCTATTACAAATTGATTGTTCATGTCACTCAAGATAGCTAGAGTCATTCCAAAACTTATTAAAAATTTGGTGTGAGTCATAAAACATTAAAGAACCTATCCATAAAGTTGGAAAAATACAAGAACAAAACCTTGAGTTAGAGTAAAATTGACAACATTAATGAAACACACAATAGAATTACATCGCATAAAAATAACACATGATGAAACATGTTTTGTTTTTAAACTCATTACTAATTGAGTTTTGTTTAGTATTTGGTGTTTTTGTGTTGCACAATGTTGAAGGTGCGCAAGTTTTCATTTTTTGCATTGCGTAATTAATTTCGTGTGTTCAACTTATGTTAGCCTTTGTTATTTGCATTTCTCATCAAATTATGCAAGCTTTTGCTTGCTATGTGCATTTTTGTGGTCAACAAAAATAAAAGGTGGAATATTTGTGCAAAACCCAAATAAAATTTGGAAGGGGAAATGTTTGGGCTTGAGGGTTTTGGTTAGGCTATAAATGGAAGCTTGTAGAAACTTGGAAGGGATTTGTTTTTTGCTTAAGTCAACTTCATTGTTTCGAAGGTGATAAGCTTATAGCCACAATGAATGGTTTATGTGCATGGAGAATTGAAAAGTCGTTGTAAGACTATCATGCATGGAAAGAAGATTAGAGAGACATTAGACCTTTGTGTCGAAGAGAATACATTGATGGTCAACCTTTATGTGTGGAAAGAAAACCCAAAACACACCTAAGTAATGCTTGGAGAGAAGGGCAAAACTATGTTCCAAAATTGCTTGAATGTGAGGTTGTAAAAATGAAGGTTTAAGCTTGAACTATGTTTTATGGTGTTAATATAGTCAATGTGGGAACTGAATTAGTTTTTTGGGATTGTTGATGCCATGACTTCAAATTGTGGGATTTTAAAATTTTGCTTTCAATTTGGTCAATTTCATTTGTTGTCACAAGGTGTGTGAATGATGCAAAACTTGTTTGGTCAACTTTTAACATAGTCCATAAATTGATTTGCATCCAAGCTTGGAATTCCCATCTTTTGATAACTCACAATTTCCTACTTCAAATAGAAACCTCCAAATTAAATTCTTACATGGTGGTATTCTACTATCACCTTTCCTTGACTCCTTGGTGATTGAACAGATTTTACAATAGTTGCCTGTAACCAATGCTTTCATGTTTTAATGGATTTGTCAAGTAAACAAGGGTTGGTTTATGGTTATCAATGAAACAATGGTGTGGAACACACTTGAAATCATCAAAACCAACCATCTTTCTTACTTTCAATTGATATCCCATAAAAGGTTTCATGGGATTGTTTAGAATTTTAAATTTTGGAGTTTGGAAAATTTTCTATTCCTTTTACGATTCATCTTGGTTAATGGAAACGATGCTTTTAAATTTTTTAGTAATAAATAATAAATGATGTAAGGTTTATAACTTTTGGTACATGAGAATCCTCAACTTGTGTAAATTCTCACCAACATTTAAATTTGATTGATTTGATGATGAATTTTGTAATTTTGGATGATGAAGGTTGTAACCTTATGTTTGAAAATGTTGGGGTTTTTTTCGTATCCCATGTACTAGCCTCTTCCCCATATAATTTAATGGGTTAGGAAGTTTGTGGGTCAACATTAAACTATTGTTGGATTACTATTGTTTTCATTTTGTGGAAGTTGTCTAAACCATGAAACAACTCAAAGTCACTCAAACCAATTCCACACTTAGGTTGTTCCAATTGAAATAATTGTGCATGAATTTATGTGAGGATCAAAATTGTCCATTTATTTTACGGTTGATGTTCAAGGTGCTAGTAATCGTAGATGTCATGAACATAACAACTAGCTTCTAGAAAATTAAAATAAATATTTAAATTAATGAATTGACTTGGTTTGTTTTTTCATTCCACCAACACTTTTGTGCCATGGGTGGATTAGACCTATAGTGGATGAACAATTCATAATTTAGCATGATAAGTAGGTCCTAGTTGGAAAAGGGATTTATTTTTGGATTCCATATTGAGGATTTCATTGGTATTAACAAAAAATGGTTAATTGAAATAATGGAGTTGGATTGATGAAACAACATTGGTTTCAAGTCGCATTGCTCCATTTATATGAACGCAATTCTTGGTTGGTCCAATTTTGGTTTTGATTCTTAATAGATTCAAATTTGATCACCATCCATTCTTAGTCCATCCCCATAATATTTAGTTGTTGTATTTTGCAATACATTCAAAAGTGATCCAAATGTGTGACAAACATGGATTGTGAATTGTTAAGGCAAAGAGGAACATATATACACTAGAAGATATATTGTCCATTTCAATCTTATGTTTACAATTACAATGCAACTAATGTTGAAATTGATTAATTTTGTGACCACAATTGTGTTAGTTTTACATGTCATTATAGTTGCAAATGCAACTATAACTAGGGAAAACAAATTTAATTCAAAATTACAATTACAATTTGTGATTGTTGTTTACTTGGGTGGAAAAATAAAGGGAATTGAACATCTACCAACCTATTTAACTTAAGCACATACTTACTTATTTAACCTAAATTACACACTTACTTACCTAGTTTAAGCTACCTACCTACCTACCTATGCTTACTTAACTTGAGCTACATATTTACCTACCTAACCTACCCACCTAGTTTAAATTATTTACCTACCTACTTATGTTTATTTAACCCAAACTACATACTAACCTACCTAGTTTAAACTAGATGGACACGTCCTACTTATTTAAGTGAACCTACCTACTTACCTACCTACCTAGCCTAAACTACATGCTTATTTATTTATTTAGGCTACCTACCTACCCACCCACCTACATTCATACCTAACATATCTACCTGCCTAATCCGAACTACCTACCTACTTACATACTTAGCTTAGGTTATTTATTTACCTACCTACCTAACCTGACCTACATATTTACCTACTTAACCTATCTCTTTACCTACCTAACTAAATACATATATCTTTCTTAGCTTCACTATGAAGAAGATCCTAATCAATTCATTCAAGTTCGATAGCTTAGCTCAATAGATTAACATGTTTTTTAATTCCTTGTAGCTTTTAGGGAGCAATGCAAGAATGTGTTCAACAAGCTTGGCCTCATGTATTGTTTCACGAATGTTGACCAACTAATTCATAAGGTCTTTGATTTGCTTGAAGAATTCAACAATTGAGCCTCCCTTCCCTAGTTGTAGGTTTGTCAACTTGGTCTTCAGTAAGAATCAATTGAGTGCTACTCCACTATTCTTGTAGATCTTTAAGAGTTTGCCACATCCATGCATGATTAATGATTTTGGCTATGTTTGGTTTGATTTTGTCGCTCATTGAAGTCTTGCTTATTTGCTAAAGTTCTTTTCTTCCAGCATTCAAAATCAACCATAATTCTTTCCACCCTTGGTTACACCAACTCTATTAGCATGATTTCGCTCTAAAATATCTAGCAGATCATTTTTCTATAGCAAATTGGATATGTGGAACTTCCAAGTACTATAGAACTGGATTGCCCTTCCAATTTAGAACTTTAAGATATATTATTGTCTACTTGGGCTATGACAACAAGATGATTATGAACTTTCTTGTGCTTGATTTCTACAAATCTTGGCTCCAAGCAACTTCATACCATGTAGTAATTCTAAGTAACTTGTTGTGTAATAGTTGTGGGTATTTGAAAACACCCATGAATTTGGTATTTTGAAAATCTAAAAGTCAAAGAACTGCTGGTTCTAGTTTCTTGGGAGGAATTGGTAAAGAACAATGAGTTTTTGGCTTGGCATGCTTTTGATATTTTTTCTGGGTTTTTTTTTTTTTTTTCCCTCCCCCGGGAAATGGTGGTTAGATGTCAGAAATGGTTCTCTGATCTTTTGATAACAACAGTTATGAAATCAAAGAACCTGCCTGATACCCATTGTTCTGTAAATTAGTTGTTTTGTGAATGTTTGTTTGTGAAGCTAAATTTGTAATCTTCATTCTTTTTTGAAAGGGAATTTGAACTTAAGCTTTTGCTGTGAGAGAGAGAACATGTTGGAGGTTGTTAGAGGTGGTTTGTTGTGTATTGTAGTAGCCTAAATGGGTTTTATTCAAGGGAGAAGATAAGTGTTGTGTGGACTTGTAGACAAAAAAACAAGTAGGTACTAGGTGCTCTCTAGGTACCTACTAGGTGTTGTACAAAGTTGTAGTAGGTAGTTGGTGTGTAACCAAAAGAGAGGGACCCTATACATCTATACTGGACGATCGAGCCCCTGATGCGGACCTAAGCGATCCTGATCTACTCATTCAGACTCAGACCTCCTAAACCAGGATGATCTCCAAACCAAAATTGCTGATCCTCCAACTACACTCGAAAGGTCAGTTTCTCATCACCACACACCTTTGCAGAGACAAAGATTCACACGACTGAAACACACAGGGCTAATCTGCTAAACGTTTCTTGTTTAAATTTGCAAAATATTTACATTCCGAAAACACAAGCTCCCTTCGAAACCTTCTCCCAAAACAACCTCAGATTCCTTTGATCTCCTCTGCATTCTACTCCTTCCTCAAAAAGAAAAATATGAGTTCTGCAGCAAAGTGACTTGCTCCGAATACCAGACGCAGCAGAAGACAAGAACTGGTAAAAGACGGTCCAACTCTCTCCATTACAGCTCCTACCTAATCCTGGTTTTTCCCCTTCTGACTCCCTTGTTCCTTTATTCTTCCTCCTTCCTCTGCCTGTCATTCTTGCTCTTCATGCTCCTGTTGGCTTCTCCTTCAAGTTTTCATCTCCCCATACGGCCGTTCCGTTCCTCCTTGCCGACCTAGCCTTCAATTCTTGCCGCCCTCCTTCAACCAACACCATCAGTTCCCATGAAGATGCGCCGCCATCCCTACACACAGCACACACCAAAAGAAACAAAAACTCCATGCATCCCATGCAAGATTAATGAGCGTCGAAAAAAACCAAAACGGCTATTATAACCGGTTGACAAAGAAACAGATCCATCGTTCACACTGGATCAATTCCACCTGTCCTCGGGTTACATATGTAACCCCTCCCTTGTTAAACAGCTGAGTCCCTCAGCTCTGTTCAATCGGGTTCCAGGTAATAGATTTGCAAATCCCTTCTCGATCTCTCCCACTGTCTTCCTACAGCGTCCTGAATTATGCACAGGCGACATCCTTCCTCAAAGTCATAGTTCCCTTTTCCATCCACATGCCTAATAAACGTGTATGGACCTTCCCAACTGGCAGCCAACGCGCGCTTCTTGCCTGGTCTCTTCATTTTGACCATAGTCTTGCCAGCAATGAGACCTTCAAAGAGATGCTTGCCCTTCCGGCCTGCATATGAACTTCGTTGTCTCTTCTGTGCCTGCTCAACATTGAGCAACACATTCTCATGTATGCTTGCAATAAGGCTTACCTTCTCAAGGAACTATGCAGCAATCTGTTCAACATCAACTCCATCATCTACTACACCAGTCAGCTCATTCAGAGAGTTGTCAGCTCTGAGTCGAGGTGATCGACCTGTGAGGACCATAAATGGTGAAAATTTGGTGTTTGCTTGCACCCCACACCTGTATCCAAACAGCACCTTTGCTAGGTGTTCGTCCCAGCAGTCCACGTTTGCTGGATTTGTGGCCAGAACGGTGACACCATGCTTAATGGTCTTGATCATTCGCTCGGCCATCTCCTTGCACTGTGGCCATTGCGGTGCCGTGCGTTGGTGCTGTATAGAATAATCCTTACACATATCGTCAAATTCTGCACTCCACTCCCCTCCGTTGTCAGTTAATACAAATGCAGGTACCCCATACCTGCAAATCAAATCATCCTCAAGGAACCTGGCAGCCGTTTTTGCACTATGATCGGCCACTGCCTTGGCCTCGCACCATTTTGAGTAATGGTCGATAGCTACAAGTATATACTTATTCCCTGTCTTGGTCTCAGGCAGAGGCCTCGCTGTGTCCAGAGCCACCCTGTAGAACAAATCGCAGATTGGGATGCTATTGAGCCTCTCATCTCTTGATCGAACACTGCCTGCACTTTTCACAAGTTGACACTGCTGACAATTTCTGACCACTGTCCTGACATCTTCGGTCCGACAGTGCCAGAAATACCTTCGGCAGATCTCGGTCAGGAGTCTTTGTTCACTCGAGTGCCCCAGATCCTCATGCATTTGCAGCACCAGGAACCTCCTTTCTTCGGGCTTTGGTACGTAGAGGTCCTTGAAAAAGAGCTTCTGCTCTTTCCAACAGTAGTTTGCCGCTCTCTTCCTTATCCTCTTACCCTCGTCGAGTCCAATCAATTCAAGCAACTCCCCACCTTTTAGCAGTGCCATACAAGTGGCATCCTGCCAGATGTCAGGCCCCTTTCTCTCATCTTCTCCCTGTTCGGCCTCATCCATTATCGTCAAGTTAATCTTATGGATGCCGGCTTCATACATCCCTTGAGCAGCTAGGACCAATTCTAATTGCTGCCTTCGGTCATAATACTTGATCGCGTCCCTCCTGTGACTCCTCTAATCCTGAGTCCTCTCCAAGTCCTCCTCCTCGACTGCTCTCAATCGTCCTGCACTGGGTTCAGCCTCATCCTCCGAATCACTTACCACCACCGAGTCAATCATGAACAGGTGGTGGGTATCTGAGCTAGACCATTGCTTGATACCAGATCGACCCCTGTTGGACTCAGTATGCTCACTTGTTTGTCTCCTGGTGCCCCGCCACACCACATGTCGATTATGTTGCACAGATAGCACCTTCTCGGTCATCTCGCCGTTTTCATATCGAGTGCGTGGATCATCCTGTATCTCCTGCTGAAAGTCTTCGTTGTCCATAGCCTTCCCCACTGGATTCCGACTCAGGGCATCAGCATTCGCATGCCTTGCTCCTGGTCGGTGGACGATCTTAAAACTGTAGTCCTGTAACAGATCAATCCATCTGCCCCTTCGTCCGTTGGCATTTGAGACAATTACCAATCACTCGAGGGGCTTATGATCCGTTCTTAACGTGAAATGAGTCCTGTGCAAGTACTGCCTGACGTGTAAGATACCCCAGATCAGTGCATAGCACTCTCCTTCCATAGGATGGAATTTCTTTTGAGTCACAGTTAACGCCTTACTGGCATAGGCTATGACTTTCTCAAGCCTGCCCTCCTTCTGTGACAGTATGGCACCCACTCCTTTGATCGACCAATCCATATCAAGGAAAAAGGGTTCCTTGAAATCCGGCCTTACCAGAATCGGAGCTCCAATCAGGGCCCTCTTCAGAGCATCAAATGCCCTCTGGCAGTCCTTGCTCCAGATAAAGTCGGCATCCTTCCTCGTGAGTTCAAACAATGGGCCTGCCAATCTTGCATACCCTTTAATAAACCTCCGGTAGTACCCTGTCAGTCCCAGGAATGACCTGATACCCACGACGGTTGTAGGTGCTGGAAATTCCCGCACCGCATTAATCTTACCAGGGTCGGGTCTAGTCCCTCCCTTGCTGACTACATGTCCTAGGAACACAACACTGGCTGCAGCGAAACAACATTTGCTCGGGTTCAGTTTTAAATTCACCTCCCTGAGCCTGGAGAGCACCGCTTCAAGATGTTGGAGATGAGCTTGCCGCTCTACACTGTGGACATTTAGGTCATCAACGAGAATCTTCAGGAACGAATTCCCCAAATCCTTGAATATCTCAGACATAATCCGCGCAAAGGTACTTGTGGCATTCTTGAGTCCGAATGGCATGACAGTCCATTCGAACAACCCACTCTTGGTAACCAGGGCTGTCTTTCCCATATCTTCGGGAGCCATCCTGATTTGCCAAAATCCCGATTGCAGATCCAACGTAGTGAACCATGCAGACTTTCCCAATTGGGAGATGACGTCCTCCACTAAGGGCATAGGAAAAGAATCCCTTCGAGTCTGCAAATTTAGAGGTCTATAGTCCCCACAAAATCGTCTGCTTCCATCCTTCTTGACAGGTAGCGTCACTCGGCAGGCGTACATTGAGTTGCTCGGTCTCATCTTTCCCAACTCGACCAACACATTAATCTGCCTGTTAACTTCAGCCTCTTCCCAATATGACAATCGGGCAGGGGCTACCTGACATGGTGGGTACCCCTGTGTGTCAATCACATGCTCCCCAACGTTGCAGCATCCAAGCTCTCCCTTATTCCACGCGAACACATCCTGAAACTGCTCCATGATCCTCCATAGTTGTCGCTTCATTGCCTTATCCAGATGCTGATCAATTCGGATCTTCTGACAGATCTCACTCCATCGTGTATTTTCCTTGGGGTTCTTCATAATCTGTTCCTTGATATAGTCATTATGGTCACCCTGTAGCGGTTGCAGTTGCAGCAATCCAGGTGCCAGTCCTGATCCTTTTCATTCATGGGTTTCTGCCCACATTGTTCTGCCTCTTCAGCCCATTGGATCCAGTCAGCGTAGTCATCACCATCAGTAACCTCCTCCTTCATGAATTCGGTGGCTTTATCCTGCAGTGTGAGCTGCAGGATCTGTTGTGGTCCTTCTGTCAACACCAATTCATCCAATTCGGTGTCGCCGAATTCAGACCCGTCATCGATCACCCCCACTGTCTGACTTTCCCCATCTGAGTCTTCGCTTGAGCTTGAATCGGTCTCCAATTCCAGCTCGGCGATTCGCTCACCGTCATTCAGTCTACGCAGATAGGAGGTTTCGTCTGTTTTCTTTAGTGCTCCTGGTGCTCCCTCTTCTCTGTAATCTTTGTTGTAGCTACCACCAATCGAATTCGCGCTTTGTATCAAATTCACCATGGCAAGTGGCAATACCTCCACATCAGCTCTAGGACCTTTCTGAACTTGGATCAGTCCCTGCTCAACATCTACAATTACACTGATTTTTATCAGTAGATCGAGTCCCAACAAGATATCATAGTTGTCCGTATCCACAACCATGAAAGTCATCTTACATTTCACCTCTCCGACCTTAATTGGGACTTCACTAATTCGGCCAAGTGCTTGTGTAATGGCACCCGAGGCCGTCTTGTATGTCTCCGAGCCTGACACCAAGTGCATCAATCCCAGCTCGCGAACCACTGCGGCTGCCATGACTGACATGGAGGCCCCAATATCCACTAGTCCCTCAATCAGGCACTAGTTTACTTCGATCGTTAGATGGAGCGTCTTACTCCTGTGCGTCTTACTGATGTACAGACGTCTTAGTGGCGGAACAGCTGAGACCATTGAAACTTGGGTGTTTCCAGCCTCCGCGTCCTTCTTCTTCCTGGCCACCTTCACCAGGTTCTCCAGATGTTCCAGCTCTCCTGGAATCATCATCACCGTCTCCATCGGTGTTAGAGATATTTTTCCTTTAACAAAATGGGACAGAATCTTCGATTTGACAGATTCCTCCCTAATTGCTCCTGGCCCTTCAATTGCATGGTCAGGAGTTCGTTCCATTGCTGCTGGTGTAGCCTCCACCGACATCCTTCTTCTTGGCACCCGAGTGTAGGAGAACAAATTTTCACCCCCACACAGCTCATTCAGCTGATGCAGGGTCGCTTCTTCATCATCCAGCATCACTTCTATGAAGTTAACTGACCCAGAGTGTGTCCTCCCATCTCTTGACTTCCTCCAGCACTTGTCTTCAAAATGCCCTAATCCTGTGCAGAAAGAGCACTTCACACCACAATTCTCCGTCCGATGCGGCATCCCACATTTGGCACATTTGGGCCTGGGTTCATTACGCCTTGGACATGCTATGGCGGTGTGGTCTCCTTCCTTACAAATCTGGCATACTGCAGACAGGCTGGAAGAGGATGATGTGATCGGCCTAGACACATTCCCCTTCATGAAATTGATGAGCGAATCATTAAATGCATTGACTTGCTTCTCCATCGTTGTCTCGGCGATGCCCTCCTCTTGTTCTTCCTTCAAAGGTTCAAAAGGAGTTTCACCCAGCTCACCTAGCACCCTCTCAAGTTCTGTGGCGGCATCCACCAATTCCTCTATGTTAGCATAAGTTCTCACAACACAAATTTTCCTTATTTCTGGTCTCAACTTACCTAGAAATCGTCTCCTCTGTTCGGCATCGGGGATTTTTCCCCGCTGGAAAAACTTGTCGAGCCTCTCAAAATATCGTTGCACCCGTTCCTTCGGTTCCTGTTTGATGACATCAAGTTTCATTCGGATGTCATCTGTGTCGATCTTACCATACTTCTGTTCAATCATGGTTCGCAGCTGAGCCCAGTCGGCATGCGCCGGTTGCAGCTTTCTGAACCAGTCCCGTGCTCGCCCTCGCAAGTTAAGCTTTGCAATCTTAAAAAGTTTGTCGGCATTGAGGTCTCTCACCTCAGCAGCCATACTGAGCCGCTCAGCCCAGTCGATAGCGTCTTCGTGATCACGACCCCAAAATAACTCGTCCATTCCTTGCGGACTTGTCATCCTCTAGGATCGCTCACTCCCAAAATCTAAACCTCAAAAAATCAAATGTTATTCCGACCTTGGAATGTAGCCTGCTCACTTTCATAAACAGGTTTCAAAGGCAAAGCTGAATAGATAGATGGAACAAGAGAAAAAGCCTGCTCATCTGAAGATTCTAGCTGGAACTGCCAACAATCTGCTGCATCGCGCCAAACCCGCCAACAGATCAAACGCGAGCGTGAGCCTTCGTGTTCAACCTTGATGATTCGATCCTCCTTCTGGAACAGATCTTCCACTCCCGGAATATACAGTCGAGGAAAATGGTTAGCTATGGGCATCGACTTAGGCACCCAGATGTCACCGACTCTTGGTATACTACGCAGCTCCTCGTTTAGTGATGGCGTAACCTTACGCAAGGTACGACGTGAAGTGATATTGGTGCTGCATTCTGGAAGTTGAGACCCATCCACTTGGTCCATTCCTCGCCTTCACCCAGACTTCTGCTCTCATGTGGAACCCACTGTGATCAATCTCGACAACAATGTCACCGATGCGGGCTCCTTCTGGATTACATCCCACAATAGTCACAATACCAAATCCCTCAAAACGCAAAACTACAGCGCCCCTGGTAGGACCACCTTGACGATTGTAGAAATCAAAACACAGGAGTAGCCTTTCCTCCCGGGTCACTCGCGTTAAAATCTCAGGTGATACCTCTTCTGGACTTGACGATGACATGATTGCTTATCTGACATCTCACTTCACACTTTCAATTCTGATCTAGCATTTCCTGAACTGCAACCAGCTCTGATACCAAAAGAGAGGGACCCTATACATCTATACTGGACGATCGAGCCCCTGATGCGGACCTAAGTGATCCTGATCTACTCATTCAGACTCAGACCTCCTAAACCAGGATGATCTCCAAACCAAAATTGCTGATCCTCCAACTACACTCGAAAGGTCAGTTTCTCATCACCACACACCTTTGTAGAGACAAAGATTCACACGACTGAAACACACAGGGCTAATCTGCTAAACGTTTCTTGTTTAAATTTGCAAAATATTTACATTCCGAAAACACAAGCTCTCTCCGAAACCTTCTCGCAAAACAACCTCAGATTCCTTTGATCTCCTCTGCATTCTACTCCTTCCTCAAAAAGAAAAATATGAGTTCTGCAGCAAAGTGATTTGTTCCGAATACCAGACGCAGCAGAAGACAAGAACTGGTAAAAGACGGTCCAACTCTCTCCACTATAGCTCCTACCTAATCCTGGTTTTTCCCCTTCTGATTCCCTTGTTCCTTTATTCTTCCTCCTTCCTCTGCCTGTCATTCTTGCTCTTCATGCTCCTGTTGGCTTCTCCTTCAAGTTTTCATCTCCCCATACGGCCGTTTCGTTCCTCCTTGCCGACCTAACCTTCAATTCTTGCCGCCCTCCTTCAACCAACACCATCAGTTCCCATGAAGATGCGCCGCCATCCCTACACACAGCACACACCAAAAGAAACAAAAACTCCATGCATCCCATGCAGGATTAATGAGCGCCAAAAAAAACCAAAACGGCTATTATAACCGGTTGACAAAGAAACAGATCCATCGTTCACACTGGATCAATTCCACCTGTCCTCGGGTTACAGGTGCACAAGCAAACTCAATCCATAGTTTTCTTTTGAAATCGGTATTAAAAATGCATGTGAAAATAATAAAATATATTTTTTCTAAATGCATTTGTAATTTTATTTATTGTTAATTTTGAAATTGCCCATTGAAGATCCATAAAATATTTAAAAAAATTTCTTGTCTTTCTATCCCCCCCCCCCCCCAAAGTGATTCACACCTACTTCTTTCGAGCCTAACTAATTAATACCTACCCATCAATATGGACATGACAAGGCACATAGCCTACCTACCCATCATCAATATGGACATGACAAGGCACATAGCCTACCTACCCATCATCAATATGGACATGAAAAACCACATGCTATGTGCCTTTTCATGTCCATGGTATTTATGTTATGAAGTTTTTGAATCATGTTTTGGGTTTTAAAATATGAAAATTGAAATAATAATTTGGGTATTAATATGTATTAAGCATTTGGAATCATCATGCATGCACATGATGATGTTTTTTTTCCTTTTGTGAATGTCACATGCATGGGAACCATGGGCATCCCAATTATATAATAATATTTTTTGTGTGTGTCTATGCCATTCATACCTACATATTCTGAGCTTAATCATTTAACTATTTTCCCCTCCTTATATATATATATATATATATATATACTCATGAAAAGGCACATGTTATGTGCGTTTTCATTTCCATGTTATGCACATTAAAATAATTTAATAACTTATCTCTTTCAAGCGTGCCTACTCAATGCTTTCCCTTTTGCATCTATATGGACATGAAAGATCTAATAGAAATAATCCTTTGGGCAAGGGCATTACACTCAGGATGTTGATAATAAATTTACTTAGCAAAAACATTTGAGATTTTTGGTTTGAATAGTTCTTTGTTAGCAAAGACACAAGTGCATTTAGAGTTAGTTGCATCTTTAAGTAAAACTTGCATATCTCCTTGGTACCACCACAATAGCCATTGTTACCCATGCACAAAAGCTTCCTTCTACTGGAACTTGATCATGGGCTTCATCTCTATTGCTTGCACCCCAAGTGACTCTAGGTGAGTCATTAGAGTTGGGAAACTATTTTTGGCCTTGTTCAAACATGGCCCCAACAACTAGGGAAATTGTGAAAACCCTAATGATTTGTCTTGCAATGTTCTTCACACACTCAAAAAAGACAAGGTTTAACACTCTACAACAAATGTACCTCTTTTCCAACATTTGTTCCAAGTTTTGTGCAAAGAATGAACACCCAAGTTCTAGAATCTTCATTAAACTAATGGCATAATTAAAAGTTTAGAAATTAAAATAGTCTGCATCCATCCCAAGAGTTGCACACCATTAAAAGGAGTGTTTCAATAAATAAATAAAAATCTTAATAAGTACTTATTATTCCACTACAATTAAACCCAAGCAATATTGAAGCTAGGAAGTTTAGGATTATTTCTTTCTTTGACGCCAAGCAATCTTTCCAAACAACTAGAGAGTAGGCTAGCTAGTTTAACATGCCTCAAGACATTTCTATTTGTAAAGGATGTCTTATTGACCCCTTATCCCAAGGCCCCCATTGGACATCAAAGCTCCAACAATGTTGTATTTCATACTAGGATGTTTGGGTTGCACCTTTCATAGCCACATTCCATGTGTACACATTGGACCCCATGCTATTTTGGCCTAAGAAGAAGAAGAAGAAGTCCACACCCAAAAAATAATATTAAGAACCAATAAGAATTGGAACCCCAAGTCCCCCCTTTTGTGGAAATGAAATAAGCCCTAGCTAAATGGTGGAAGATTCGAGATTGTTTACTTGCTAGAGGATTTGAGTGAGCAACTTCCCATTTCAAAAATTAAAAATAAACCAAACCATGCAAGGCTACTTGGTGTGTGCTAAGGACCCTTTGGGTGGCATATCAAAGTACTAGAGCTCAAATACCAAATAATATTGAATGGGAAAATTTCTTTGATTCTTGATCATCTTTTCTAAATCATACCCATCTCCAATTTGTAGTTCCCATTTGGTAATTTTCACATTCAAATTGGACTTTATCTAAAGTCTAATTTTGAAAATTAACAAATAGGAAATAGTTTAATCTTAGATTATAGGCTAACACCACCATCACTAACAATCTTTAGGTTTTTTCCTTACTCCTAGGTTTAACCTACAACTCCCCCAAAAAATCCTATTTAAAAAATGTTAGGATATGTTTGGAATACTACAAACTAGGTCTACAATAAGGTAGACATTAGGGGTAGCACAAAGTGATGACTATATTGAATGAAAAAAATTTGGTAGGAAGTGATACATGGTGGAAATGTATGAGTATTGGGGATGATATAAGGTAAGAGCTAAGTTAGTTAGTTACTACATTGATGCTAGGGTTTGCCATAACAGCCTAAGGTCCCTTGAGATAAAAAGAAGGTGATAATAGTAGGCTAAACTATGATAAATTGTTAGCCCAAGAAATACCCATGAAGTAGAAGTGTAAAAAGAAGCATGTTAATAGATGAACAACAATGATTTTCTCTATTATCATCTTTCATGCAACATCTTCTTCCATTTCTGAAGGAGATTAGAATGTTACTAGTTAAGCTACTTGTACCCAGTGTTTTTTTTTCAATTTGTTATGAATCCAAATTGGCGACGATCATCCACAAGAGGAATTAGCCAAATTTGGCTATATGTCAAAGAGCAAAGTAGAAAAAATTAAGAATCTGGCTATATTTTGGCGACCTGCTGGGTGGAACCTATTGTCTAAATATGGCGATTTCAGAAATCATTTCCTTGAGATCTGGCCACTTACTTTGATGCATTCTTATTCACAAAAATCCTTTTAGTATGAGTTTGCACTGGAATTTTTTTTGGGTCGCCAAAAATGGTGAAAATGTGCCACCAAAAACAAAAAAGGAACACTACTAACATACTACTACTACTTGTACCCCAAGTTTTGGCATCAACAGATTTGCAGTAAGAAATTTGGGCTTTGACAGTTTGATCAAGTCTAAGAATTCCTGAATCTCTCTGACTAGGTACTATGAAATCCAAAGCCTTAAGCAATCATACATATCATCATTGGTAGTAGAATAATAATATTAATTATACCTCATCTTCATCAAAGAATGAACTGATTGAGAGTGCGAGAACACAAACAAAAGTTGCAGGAACAAACAATATCTTTGTATGTGACGGTGATAAATTGTCTTACAGGGAAAACACACTTAACAAGCATGATTACAATATGTTGCGGTTTGTGCAACATACTACTACTTACACTCGTATTACTACAACAAAGCTCATCATCTAGTAATGGCTCTGCTCTCTTATGGCAAGTTCAAATTAGCTCAAAAACCGTGTGTTGTGAGTTTCTTTGAAATTTTTAAAGAACCTTAACATTTCTGGTTCCAGAATCAAAGAACTGCGGGTTCTGGTTATTTCATGGGCTATGTAGATCACAGTAACAAAAACACATTCCTCCAGAAGAAGATGTGGGATCAAGTTGGAAAAGCTTTGTTTGTTCTCTAGTCTCTCCCTTTACCTTACACAAAGTAAATTCTCTTGTTGCTGAGTGAGACGATGGGGGCAGACACTCGGGATAGGGAGTTTGTGCAATTGCTTACTAAATTAGTCGTTTGTAGTCCACTTTTGGTGCAGTCTGTCTCTCACTTCATGGAATTCTTCAACTTTTGGGCATTCGTGCAAATAATTTTTGTGGGATTTTCTTACCATTACATGCAACTTTGTTTTTTTTTAAAGCTGTACTACTACTCTCTTCCCCTCTACATACTAGAGAGGCCCAAAATATAAATAAATAAACTCCTCTCTTCCCTCTACATACTAGTGGAGTTTATTTATTTATTTATTTATTGATTTCCTTTTGGGCCTATTCAAAAAAATTTGGGTTGTTAAATTGGGGGTTTTTTCCTTGCAACTTATAATAATAACACTGTTTTCTTTGTTGGGTTTCCATCAAGGTTCCCAATGTGTTCCACAACATGTTCCCAATATCACCACACTTTTATCCCATATGCTTTGGCCAAAGTTGAACTTTCATATATATATATATAATTTATTATAGTGGAACTAAATGAAGCGCATCTTTGCTTCTATTTTGTGGAGTGCTCAATGTTTCAAAAAAATTGGTGATGGGCCAATCAAAGTGACTTGTTTAAAAATTAAAAAACGCAAACCCACTTTGGGTGCCACCCCTTCACTAATTAATAGAGGCAACTATAGGTACGTATTACTAGTTGCATTAGGTTTTTAGGGCGAAGTAATATTAAGGTTGCCAAAGTTCACAAACTTTACTTTACTACGGTTCGGATTCTACCAAGTTAGAATTTGCACAAAAATTAACAACACTAGACAATGTACAAAAATCCCATTTTCTTTCCACACACACACATAAGAAAAAAATAAAAATAAAATAAAAAATAGCAACACTAGGGACAATGCACACAATATTCAATATTGCACCCCAAAATTAAAAAAAGCACAACATTGGATAATGTACACAATTTATTCATTGTTGCAACCCAAAAAAAAAAACCAACACTTGGACAATGTACAATAAGATATAAAAGTGGGGGGCGGGGGAGACTTAGCATGCCTGTAGGGCGACATGCATGCTTGGGTGAGAAGACAAAGAGCTTGAGATGAAGGGAAGGTGGTGGTATTAGAGTACTATTTGTTTGTTTACTATTTGTTTGTTGGATGTCGGAAGTTGATTGTGGATGTTAAGTAGTATCAAGTAATGCACAAGAGATTATTGTCAACAGAACAGGTCAAGAACAGGTTTAATAAAAATAATAGCAAATTATGGCAATCATCCATCCACAAGAGGAATTAGCCAAATTTTGTCTACAGACAGACAGACAGATGATCAGAAAGCAAAGTAGAAAAAATTTAAGAATTGTTTATTTTTGGTTTGAAGAGGTCCCCAGCAGCTGGCCAAGTAGCAAATTTCTTTGTGTTGCTGTGTGTTATAATGTTCCAAGGATGGTGTTGCTGTGTGCTATTCTCTCTCACAGTTTCGGTTTCTGTGCCTCTCTTTCTCTCTCTCCAAACTTCTCTCTCTCATCTCTGGACATATCTATTTCTTCTGCAGCAAGCAAACAAGCAAGCAAGCAAGCAAGCAAGGAAGCTGGTGGGTGGTATTAATTGAGTGCCAATTTCCAAGCTTAATATGTATCTCAACTTCTTGTTGTAGAATTGTAGTTAGTTCATGTGTGTCATTACTGATTTGTGCTTGTGTTTTGTTTCCATTTAACTCTTATGATTGTCAAGAGCTCTCTTTTTTCAGTTGGAAGACCCAGTGTGCTCCTGCTGCAAACATCCGTGAATGATCTTGAGATTCACTACTTCAAGCTCTTACAACTTATCTGCATTAGAAAGCTTTTATAGCTCCTTGATTTTGCAAACTTGATCTCAAGCTCAACAACAAAGATTCGCAGAGGCGATGGCAACTCTGGTATGTATCTATCTCTCTTTGATTTCTCTCTCTCTCTCTCTCTCAGTTGTAGTAGAGTAGTTGACTGTTCTGTTCTTTGATTCATCGTCAGATGCTTCTGGTTGCTGCATATAATTCCTGCTCATCACTAGCACTTAGTACTAGTAGTTCTTCTTCAAGAGTCTGAGAAAGATGCAGATCTAGTGTCTGTGTAGCTGCTAGCTGCAGTGAAGTCAATCACTCTCAGGCTAATTTTGGAGGATATAATGAGATCATCCCTGCATGCATTAAAATGTATCTGAGATCTAGTAGCTAGCAGAGTCAAAGTTCTGCAAAGTATAGTATATAAGTAAGAGTTTTTGCAGGGATTAGTTGCAGCCACCAGGAGGAGGAGCAATTGGGTTCATCAAGAAAGTGTTGTTTAAAGCTGAACATGGATACAAAATTCTGTTGACCATATCAACCACCCTAGTTTTTGTCAAGATCAGCTCTCAAGAATCATGCATGAGTAGAAAGAAACTAGTTAATTGATTGATAGATCTCTTCATGTGCTGCAGACAGTGGAGGTGCGAACTGTCACACTTAAGGTGGTGATGCACTGCGAAGGATGTGCAGGCTCTGTCAAGCGAGCTGTGAAACGAATACGAGGTACACAAATACATGACATCATCTATTGAGTGAAAGAAAACATAGTCAAGATGGAAAACATAGTCGAAGGAGCCAACCAAGTGAGTGGACACTGCTTTAAATTGCATTTTTGTATCTTTGAAAAATCGCAAGGGAACCACAATAATTTGAATTGTCAAATTTTTTTGGGGAATAGACTCCATTACTTGCAAAGTTTCAATGTTCAAAATTTGATGCAAATATTCAAAAATATTCCATAGTAATTGCAAAATTGTCATTGCGAATAGCAAATAAGAAAGATCCATGATCAACAAGTAGCTCGCTAGCATCTTCTAGAGCTGATTGTGCATAGTATAAACTATGCTTAGATTCATGATCATCAACGGCATTGAGAGCTAGCTTTTATGCTGCTCACAATGCAAGGAGGAGCTCTTGGATGATTGTTCCCTTGTGGGAAATGTTTTTTTGCCTAACTTTACTTCCAAGAATAAACTACTACAAGTGTAAGTAACATGGAATCAATGTGCAATATGAGGGGTTTTGCAACATTCTTTCCCAAGGAACCTCATGGCAAAAGTTCATCTAGAAGGGTTTATGTACAACTCTACCATATGACTAGTACAAGGGGAAGGAAATCGGGAAAGACCAATAAATATCCCTCCCTTTTGACATTGGTTCAAAGAAGGGTTTCTAAAAAGGATAACCCAGAACTTTCCCACAAGGAGTTGTACAAGAACTCCTTGTGGGGCTGATCACTCACAATTGGCATGCACAAGCATTTGTTGATGTGTTGTGGGTTGGTTGGTTGGTTGGTTGGTTTGTTTGTTTGTTTGTATGTGTTTTGTTGCAGGAGTGATCTCCTACACAATTGATTTTCCTGGACAGAAAGTGACAATCACAGGTGATGTGCAGCCTGATGATGTGTTGAAGAAGGTATCCAAATCTGGGAAGATTACAACCTTTTGGCCAGAAGAGCCCAAGGTGGAAGAGCCACCCAAGGTGGAAGAAGTGAAAGAAGAAGAGAAGGCCCCAGAAGAACCAGAGAAAAAGGAGGAGGAGACACCACCACCAGCTGAACCACCAGCTGAGGAAAAGAAGGAGGAGGAAACACCACCACCACCACCACCACCACCAGCTGAACCACCAGCTGAGGAAAAGAAGGAGGAGGAGACACCACCGCCAGCTGAACCACCAGCTGAACCACCAGCTGAGGAGAAGAAGGAGGAAGAAGCACCCAAGGAAGAAGAAAAGAAAGAGGACTCTGAGGCAAAGCCGGAGGTACAGATTGTCTGACAGAAAAAAAAACCTCTGGAGGATTTGGCTCTGCGTGTGCTCGTCTTCAAAGTTAGTCCTGAATTGTGATCCCCCTAATACTCCTTCCTGAATGTGATCTTGTCTCCCTTGAACATTGTGGTCTATCTTCTCTCTCATGATGCTCTGCATTCAGCTGAATTTGTGCAAGCAAGCCATGCAAGCACTGTACATGCAAATGTTCTTGCACAAATTGGTTTCTCTTGATCACTGCAATGATTTTGTGTTGTTGGCTTTTTTTTTTGTCTCTCTCTTAACAACAGGAGCCAAAGGCAGAGTCCGAGGAGAAGAAAGAAGAAGAAATGATGTTGTGGTGTTGTTTTTTTTGTCTCTCTGATCTAACAACAGGAGCCAAAGGCCACAGAGGAGGAGAAGAAAGAAGAAGAAGCAACACCACCACCACCACCACCCCCACCCCCACCTGAAGAAGAGAAAAAAGAAGAAGAGAAGAAGCCAGAGGAGCCTGAGGCAGCAAAGACAGAGCCTGAGAAGACAGAAGAAGAAGCAAAGCCAGAGGAAAAACCCGCAGAAGAGCCACCACCACCCCCACCTGAAGAAGCAAAGCCAGAGGAAAAACCTGCAGAGGAACCAGCTCCACAGCCGGCAGAAGAAGAGAAGAAAGAAGAGGAGAAGAAGGAAGAGCCAAAGGCAACAACAACAGAAGCTGAGAAGATGGAGGAAATATGTGAAGAACCAAGGCTGGAAGAACTGTATCCTGTAACATTTGTCCTTGGTCCTGATTACACTAGATACTTCTACTACTAAAAAACTCATCATCATATCATCATGATGTGCTTCTTCATCTGTTGGCCTGCCTTCAAGAACTTTTTCAGTTCCTTTTGATTTGGATCGAGAGAGAGAGAGAGAGAGAGAAAGAGAGAAAGAGAGGAAAAAAAAAAGAGAGAAAATCTTGTGCACCCAACTAAGCATCACACAAATTTCTTGAAGCTGCTTCTTCTATTGTGTGCTTTTTATATATAGAGAATGAGAGCTCAGAGAGAGAATTTTCTGCTTCAAACACAATCTAAGTCCTGTCAACAGAAAAATCACATACTAACACTTTGAAACCTGCAACAAAAACTTGTGCTTGTTTTTAGTGTCGCCTTATATGATGACTAAGTGAGTTTGAAGCATCTTAGGTTGTTGTTCTTGTGTGTGTGCTGCTGCATGCAGCATTCTGTCATGCGTTTGTTGTATATGTAGTTATAGATCCATGTTTTTGGCATAGTACAAATAGCAGAAGTTCTGGAATATCAATCAGTTTGGGCAAAAGGAAAACAATAATTGTTTCTTGAGATTTATATAACTTGAGGGATTTGTTTGTGTCAGTGATAGTTACATACACTACAAGAAACAAGAACTCTCTACAAGAAGAATTGTGGTACTTTAGACCATGCATTTTTGTTTCAGAGCTTGACATTGGTACACAAACATTCTGTGCATACTACTAACCACCTTTCTATATGATTCAACAAGCAACTCTACACATTAGGACACAGATGGAAAAAAAACAACACCATCATAACATAAGTGCAATTCTCCCCAAAAAAATCTGAATTCAACAATTGATGCAATTTTTTTCTCAGTGTGAGTGCTTTGGCACAAGAGAAGAGCTAACAATGATTCGAGGATGAAAGTTTTGGGGAGTTTGTGCAATCAGGCAACAGTAGTCGTACTGAGCAGCAAATGTTGCATATTCTTTTTGTGTATTTCGTCTAAGGGAGTGCATAAAATGTGTTGTGGGGTCTTCCTCTTATCCTGGCAGCCATTTGAAAGAAAAGAGCTGTGTTCTCAGAAAGTGGGAGGATTTTGCAGGCATGGAACTTCAAGCTTCAAGCTTCAAGAGTTTTGCAGATTTGTGTAAATTGGGGGCAAACAGAGATTGAAGTTTTGAAGATTCAACTTTTTTCTCAGAGGATCTGGATTGGGTTAAATTGAAGTTCTAAATATTATGCTAGAGGCATGAGATAGGAGAAGAAACTTTCAGTTTCAATCTGGTCCCAGGATGGTGTGCAACGAAGTTGGAAATGAAATTTTTTTGGTTGTGGAGATTTGGTCTTTGACACAACACCCAGAAAAAGGGAATCTTGCTCATAGTCCAAACAATTCAATCCTTTTATTTCATTCACATCAGTTACCGATTGGTAACAAGATGATGAGCACAATCAGGTCCTTGCAAACTCTGCTGCTGCAATTGTCACTGTTTTTCTTCATGTTTTGTGTAGATCATGACTTACAAGTGCAGGAGTTCTATTCACAGAAATTTAGAGACTACCTGCTTAATACTGGGTAGCTGAATCTTGCTCTGTACTTGCATGCTGAGACATCCAAGGCATTAATCTACAAAGCTTTTCCCAAAACTTTGTTTCCCGAATGTGTAACAATATAGCTGCAACCATTCCACATCCAAACCCCATGGCCGAACTGTAGCTTGTGTAACCTGTCAGGGAGACTACAGTTACAACAAGCATCACAAATGCATCGGTTCTAGTGCTTTGGTCTCTGCAGGCCATGGCCAACTCAAGGCCTGCAAATAACAACAATACACCAAGAAGCCCAACAGGAAATTTCGACAGAATATGAATAAGAGAACTGCCTAAGAGAAGGCCAAGAAGTAACTTGGCAGTCCCCAGGAACACTACTGAGAAACCACTTCTTGCTCCGAAACGGTACTGGCCTGCCAGTCCACCAGCACCATGGCATGCAGGCATTGCCCCAAACCAACATCCGACCAAGTTCATGAGGCCCACGCTTATCTACAAGACAAAAACCCGCACACCATGTTATCTGGTCATCTTGGTTTTTCTTTGGAGGATCTGGGTTAGGTTGAGTTTCATCACAATGTGGAACCAGCTTGTCTGTAGCAAGAAATCAAGGATGAGAACTGGTTTAGGGGGAGAGACATGCACATACCGAGACATTGAAAGAAGAAACTGCATCCTGGGAAGGAAACAAATCCTGGGAGAGCTTGCACACTGCAAATACTGAGTTCAACACAGATAGTGGGATTTGTGGAATGGCAGCTCTAACAAAACCAATTCTCCAATCCCGTCTAGAGATGTGCACCACATGTGGTGTTGAGGGTCCAACCCTGAGCTGCTTTCCAATGCTGGGTTGCCTGATGAACGCCAGCACCACTCCCAGAACAAGCACAAGAAGTGCTGTTGGAATTGTAATTGATTTTATCCAATTACTCTTCTTCATCTTCTTCTTCTCCTCCATCTTCTCTGGAATTTCAGTGTGAGACACAATGATATCTGAACTGCCAAGTTCTGGATCCTTAGACTGTCCTCTAAGATCATTTCCTTCTGAATGTGATTTTCCATCAGCCATTTTGAGATGTTCCATTCTTTCGACATTGTGAGCTTCCATCTGAGGCAGATCACGAGTCACTTCACCGACACCAGAGACAATAACAATAAATAACAGGGCTGCAATAGCCAGGAGTTTTCCATCTAAACCCACCCAGCTTCGAGCTCCACCTCCACCACTTCCCCCACCCAAGGCCTGATTGATAAGTATGTATTTGCAAGCGGTAATGCTGAAGGAAATGCCCTGAGACAATTGAATTCCTCTCACAACTGAAAGAGGAACCCAGTGTGTGATGACTGTCATGAGGCCTGTGATGCCTAGAAAAACCAGAACTGCAGCTGTAGTGATTCCAGCAGCCATAATTTGGGGCACTGTCAGAGGATCTCCAGGTGTGATAGCCACAGAAGCTATGGCCTTCATTGGTTGCACTGGCATTGGAACACCAAACACAAAACCTGGAAAAACACAGCCACTCTTGAGCTCACATTTTAAAGCTCATGTTAGAAGAAGATGGGTTCCAGAGGTTCTCCATTTTTTTGGGGTGAGAAGGACTCTTGATCCTAAAACCAATGCGTCACAAGTTCAAAGCAGAGAACCCAACCCTCATCAAAACCAAAACAGCAAACCCAATTCCTGAAGAAAACTCTCAATCACTCTCCTAATCTTCAAAGAGTCCAATAATTGATGAAACCAAAATACGAAATTGTTGCTCTGAAGAAGCACAGATAAGCATGAAATTGCAGCGAGAGAAAAATCTCTGAATTGTTTTTTTGGGTTTGGTCAAGGACTTAGCACAGTGAGACAAAAAATTCTGCAGAGCTTCTCTCCTCAGAGTCCATCTGACAGTAGAAATCGATGTGTAGTGCCTGTGAATTTTGTGTGTAATTTTGAAAGAAAAACATTCTGTCTAACTGACCTGTGATGATATTGTAGGCACCAGTGAAGAGCAGAGTGGTTCCAAGGTCAAGGTGATTCACAAGAGTGAGAGTGATGACAATGGGTATAAACGTTCCAAGATCCCCCATAGCTCCACTCACCTCCTCCCACCCATTCTTCACTTGTAAGTTCCTCTTGATACCAAGCCATGGAGAAGACAAAAAAGAAGGCACCGACGACACCGACATTTTTGTAAGTTTGCACCAACTTGTGTGATCATAAGGTTTGGAGCAACTTGTGTGATCCTAAGGTTTGTAGCAGCTGGTGTGATCCTAAAATTGAACTACGAAAACAAGCAATTTGGAAGTGACCAATTGTACAGACACAGTACAAGAGGTGGTGAGTGAGCGATTTTCCAACAACAACAACACTGGTTCAGACATTGATTTACAGCTACTGTGAGCGAGTTTGGGAGATGATTGGAAAAGAAGCTCAAGAACTCTTAACAACAAATAATTCACAAACACATTAATATTATATGCAAACTTCCACAAATTTGGAGCAAATGGGTGGGATGGCTTTTCATACTACACAAGAGCCAACATGAAACAAAATCATTTTCCACTTCCCCACTTCACGAAATTCCGACAATTCCGCTTCCTCTTTGCGATTCCTCGCATCACACCACCATGCCTATATTCCCGGTACTCTCTGGATGTTTGTTTGTCTCATCAGAGTTGTGGACTGAGCTTATGAGGAGCTTCATCATGATTCACTGGTCACTTCCCCAGTCTCCACATCTGACTTTATGACATTTCAAAGTTGGATCTCAGCTTTGTTGTTGTGTTGTAAAGTGCTAATGGACTTTTCTTTTGAGGTGCTCACATGCAAACCAACGTTGGGTGGTTATTACTTGGTTTGGAGGGTTAGAATCTTTAGTTTTGTAATTTGATTATTATTTATGTAATTACATAAAGATTAAGTTTGATCATTTATCTGATGGTTACATTTTATAATTTAATTATGATTTGATCATAGTTTTAATTAATGTGCATTGATCCATATATAATTATTTTATTTTATTTATTAATGTGCATGTTAAATTATATGGACAACCATGTGATATTTAAATTTTAAGAAAAGAAAAAAATTGTTTATTTATTTATTTGTTTAATATATAAGTGAATGTTTATGATTTTTGAAAACATTTTCAATTGATGAAAACAAGTGGGTTTGAAATTTTTCTTTTTTTCAAAAAGCTTGACATGGAGCCTTTTGTTTTTTTTTTAACACTAGTAGTATGTACAACCTATAAATAAACATATATATAACAAATTCAAAAATTCTAAAGGGAAAAGTGCCATTCCCTCCTAGTCTTTCCTCCTCTTTCATAGAAACATTAAATTTTTTTTTGACAACCAATTGCAGCTTTTTGGGCATATATATGGTTTTACTAGAATTTGGCTCAAACCCCACCTCTACCAAATTCTGATAGACCGTGAAATATACATTAAAATAAAATTAACAATATATTTTTGAACGTTCTCTCTTGATTGGTGCCATTATTAAAAATTCGTAAAAAAATTTAAGAATGGCATGCCAAGGTAATTTGGTTATTTTCATGTTTTTTTTGAGAGTATTTCAAATTACATTAAGTGCAATATACACCATGACTTGTGGTATTACAAGGAAAAACTATTTGAAACCGCTACCAAAAATTGCACAAGTAAGAAATAAAAGATGAGATACATCAGAAAATTAAGAATTAGAGAGCTCTGAAATTAATGAAATTTCAAAAAGAAAAATTGGCTCCTCTTACGTTACTTAATACTTTTGGCAAAGTGTGCTTCAAGATCATCAGGCTACATCATTTTAACCTAAAACTAATGTATTCCGATGATGGGTGGAGGGAGTTATTTTTTGTGTTTTTTTCCTTGCTCTCAATGTGTTCTTGATAAGTTCTCATTATGTTCCCATTAGGTTCCCCAAAATTTCAAGTTGTTCACTCCCAAGACATTCGCAATAGCACCTCACTTTTATCCCATATGGTTTGCCCAAAGTTCAACTCTCATGTGTATAAATTGAAAGGGTAGGCTGAAGAAGAGCATCATTTGTGTCTACTTTGCAACTGGGGTCCAAAGATGATGAAACCCTACCAAACTTTATTATAAATGCTAGTTAGTCATTTAGGACTAACACCTACTTTTACCATGAACATTTTTATGCTTAGCTACCATTCACTTAACATTAAGTTATCACCCATCTAGATTTTCATTTAACACTGACTTAACATCAAGTGTGAATGCATGTCATGCACAAATTAAGGATGATATGACAATTTTTGAGGCACCATTCAATGAATTAACAACTATTAAAAGAAGACGATGAATATACATGTGTATGTTACATAAACATGCTTAAATTGCTTATTAAATAGTTGGTAGTCACACTATAAGGTGGAAAAACCAAATATGCCCCCAAAATAATTTTCTTACAAAATCAGCTAAAGCTTGGGAGTAGGTTCTAGAGGAGTTCTTAATAATATAAACTAGTGTGGCCTATGTCGTTGGCCCAAGTGTTACCACGTCCTCAACTCATTTTTGCTTCCCAAACCTGGTTTTTTGGAATTTATGTGAATTTCCACCAGCGAATATCAATTAGAAGTCAATACCTCTCACATTCTGAATCCGAATCTTACCAAGTACATTTCATTAAATCTTCCTCGTCAAGACCTTTCCAACAACACCAAAGGCACATTCCAATTCCTCCTAAATTTTCAGCTACAATTTAATTTAATGTGCAGTGAAAAAATCATTCAATATTCAAGAACTTTTGCACTGCAAGTGCAAACATCATGGAACCAAGCCCATGCACCCCTACTCCTACTCATCAAGAGCTTTCCAAAGACACCAAGAACACCATCTGAAACATCCCAGTTCAGTGGATCTCATAACTACAAAACAAAACAAACTACCTTCCTTCATAGATAGATCTCTTGAGATTGACATAAGAGGCCTCATTTTCTGTAGGATGACCATCGAAGCTGGAAAGGACACATTCCACCAATGCAATATTCCCAAGATACATCTAACCTTCAAGAGGTAATGCAGTTGCCTCACCCTCTCCCATAGTTTGATTCCAAACAACTTACGTAGCTAGGCCTCCTTTCAGGAGGTCCTCCCCTTTCCTTATTTGATATGTTTCTCGCAATGGAAGGGGGTTTGGGAACTTGATGTTCCCTTTGTGGTACACCCTCTTAGCTACTTCTTTCATCTTCTTGGACATGGGTCCTTCCATTTTGTTCCTTGTATTCCCCCTTTTTTTGGGGTGCTTTGGTTAATTTATGATTGGCAAGATTTCATCATTTTCTGGGCTTAATATGACCACTAAAAGGCCTCACTCAAAAAGGTGAAAATACCATTGTGAGTGCTAGGCATGCCATTCAACAGTTGCCTAGAGGTGATAGCTTTGCTTAGGCTTGCTAGGCATCACCTAGCATGGCCTAGTTATGAATTCAACTTGCATTCACTTGCAAGACAACTATTAGTCCCAATCATCTTTAGGCACTACTTTCAATTCTTTTTACTTTAAAGAAATTTTGCTGAAAATACACATTGTCTCTGACTAGAATGTTTGGGTTTAATTTAATGTGTTTAGGTTTCCATTTAACCTTTGAATGGGGTCATTAATTGATTGTATAGAATTGACCTCATAGTAATAGCAATGTGTGTAGAGTGTGGGGATGACACTCTTGCCCACATTAGCTCTTGCTTGTCTGAAAACAGAAACCTTATACAACAAATAAGTTGAGGTCTTCTTCCTCTAGCAACATTTAAAGTATTGAAATTCAAGCAAAAGGAAGTGATTTTGGAGGTTTTCAGTGTCTATCCAAGGATGGATTTATACTTTTGATTCTGGTTTATAGTGAGGTTTGGCTAAATCTTGGGAGGATTGCTGCTTTTCTCTACATCTTGCTATGGATGATTGCCACTTTGGCTTCAAACAAAAAACCCTAAAAAATTAGGGGAGCAAGATTTCTCAACTCTTAAGGAGTATGTGTAAGAACTCTGCCCCTCCTTCCCCTACTAGATCGTTTATGTTCATGATAACCTTTAATGGGTAAAGCCCATATTCCCAAAATGCACCCCACCCATAGCGTTTACCCTACACGAACTGTGACGTTGATAGGCAATCCATCTAAGTTGTCCAATTAGGGTCACTCAAATTGAGTGTCATCTTCATTGCAAGAGTAAAAAGACAACCAAGCAGATGTTCAAATTCTCATACAAAAATTGCTGGAGCTCAAAATTACAGAGACATTTTGGATATGAAACCATCCTCACATGCAGCCTAACCGAAACCCCAGATAACCTCAAAAACAACCATCTTCAAACTCCATGAGACCATTAGCTCTTTGTAATTTGAAGAGAAAATAAAAGTGTTTCACACAGTGCACCACAATCCAAGCAGAGAGAGCATTTCAATGTGAACTTTGAGATCTCAGTGAATCACAGTATAACAGATTGGGTGCCAGAGACAATCCTAAAAGATGAGCTGAAGTTAGCAGATCACCTTTTCAGCAGCATAAACAACTCTATAAATTACACAAGCAAAATCATCAGTATGAGCTGCAAAAAATCAGAGGTATTGTGTCATGGAATTCAACAACTGTTATCACCACAGTGAATGGCAAGTTAGAAAACTCAAAAATCAACTCCAATAGTCAGGTGGTCGCTTGCATGGTTGGGATTAGGATTCAGGAAGACTGCCCTCAATGTCAGGTGCACTGGGAGTGCGGAGTGCCAGCAAACTTTTAGGGTTGCAAAGAATCAGAGGGGCAAAAGAAAGCATACTCTACTGCAGAAGTAAAGTTGAGTGTCACAGTTGTGTTAGGATGCCCACCATGCACTTGTCCATAGAGACTACCAAATCTAGGAAGAGAAGCCTTTTCAATGGCACACTCATAGGTTTCTCTATGACAGGTAAAAGAAAGATTGTTGAGAACATGTCATTTAAAGAGAGAGAGCTTGCCTTCTGCAATGGTGTCAATCTTCGACTTCTGAACTGTGGCAATTCCTTCAGAGCTCAAGGTCACAAAAATTGTAGACCTGATACAAAAATAGTTAGTAATATGCAAATGGGTGCATACATAGTTCCAGGATGTGACAACCTGTATGCTCTGATCAGACCTTCCTGTTTCAAGTTTCCTCTTCTGATATGACTCAAGATATGAACATGATTGAGAGTGAATTGTGAAACCAATACATATGCATATTTGCCAAGATGAGGGTGTGTCTGGGTCCATCTTTTATGTGGAAAGCAGATATGATAGCAACATAATTGTGCTTGAACCACCAATTAAGGGTAATTGACCGACCATTCTCCATTCAACCCTGCAAGGGTTGGAGTTTTTGGCACATGACCTGTTTGCTAGAAAATTGAACTGCAGACAGTTTCTGTCTGCATTTGTGGAAGCAGTGGGAAGACTCAGTCGTGATGTTGGCTAGCACTCAAGGGAAACTGCATACCTGAGGCATGACAACAGAGAATGTGGAAGTGTCCATTTCCTCACAGAAACCTTAGCAAGAATGTTGTAAGAACCATTCAAATCAGTGAGCTACAATACCCACCCCCATCATCATCCCATCCTCTTCTGCTTCATCTCATGAATGTTGAACTCTGCTTACTCAAACTCGCAAATCCTTTCTCTGTCTTTCAATTACAAGCCTTGCCTCAAAATAGATTCAAGATTTGCATCCTTCTTGAGTAAAACAAAATCAGTTCAGAAAACACTGAAATGGACTTGGGGCTTGCTTGTGTCTTGCTGATTGAGGAGAGAGAAAAGACAGCACAACACACCACTTGCTACAGCCTTATGGACCCAGGTTTGAACCCTAAACCCTAAACAAGTGCACCGTTTGGAGTGAGAGATTGAGAGGGAGACACAGAGAGACAGACACACACACACACACACACACACACACACACACACACTTGGAATCAAAACCCGAACCAATGCAGTTGACGAGCGTCCTCTGCCAGTTCACAGATGACCCATTCCATTTCAGAGTGAATTGAAATTACACGTATCAAAAGTAAATCAAGAGCTCCAACCTCGTTGCGAAGCTACTCTCATGGCGTGACGTACGAGTTCCTACTAACTGGTTCCTCTGGGAACACCCAGAGCACTGAATTGAGCCCGCCATCAATACAACAATAAACTAACAAGCCTACAAAAAGAGGAGGAAAGAAGAAGATGATGATGAAGACTACCTCTTCAGCTTCTTTGTCCAATCGACTTCCTCTTCCTCCTGCTCTTCATCACCATCTCCACGATCTCCATCTCCTCATCAAATCCTTCAAATTCTTTGCCGCATCGCCTTCTTTCGTCGACGACGACGACGACGACGACTTCTTCGTCTTCTTCTTCTTCGCAGTTCTCGTGGCATCACGTGCAGCTCCAAACCCTAAATTTATTTTAGAGTCTGCCCAGAACCCTGGTGTTTTTTCTCCCCTGCCCAAATAAGCCAAACCAAAGTCCCCCAATTTTTCATAATAAATACAAGAGGGATTTATGAAGCGTTCTCTCAGAGAGACAGACAGAAACGCAGCGCACGAGAGAGACAGAGAGAAAGACAGAGCGAGAGAGCGAAGAGCGCGCGCGAGAAATTTTGAGTGGCTCGAATTGCGTTTGTGTCGTATCGCACAAGAATTATGGCATTGCGAGTGTTATGTGATATGTTTGGTCTAGCATGGCGACATCCTTTGGTGTCAATCGGCATTTTGGCTCTATTCACGCCTCCGTTTTTCCCCGTCATCAGATTCTTCTCGCCTCTTCTTATCTCTACTGCCGTTCTCGTTGTTGCTATGATCAGTCTTGGTCCAAGTAGCAAGGGTAAGAAGATGATGCATCACGGCGTTTCAACGTCCGAGGACGATGATGTTTCCTTTGCTTTTCATCGTAAGGCGGCTCCTCCTGTTGTCGGAACTGTGTGGGAAGATGATAATGAAGGAATCGTACAAGAAAATGAGCAAGAAAATGTAGAGCGAGGAGTCTTCAAGAATCGTAATTCGAGTACAGAGAGTAGTAGTTGGATGGATTTGGTGAGAAATCTTGAAGCTCTAGGCCTTGCCTGGGCTGATCAGAAGCTGAAGAACCACAACTGCCCGGGGTCTACACTTGATGATAGTAATGTGTCAATACTGCAGGAAGTTTTCGAACTGAGAACAGATCCGGCAACTGTGTCTGAAGCTTCAGAGCTCAGTAATGTTGTTGGCAATGAAGAAGAAAAATCGAAGCCGAGTCATGTCTGTCAAGAAAGTGTCGCGGAGGATCGACTTCGGGGACACAGCGACGAGTCTCCTACAGATCAAAGCCTTCAGAGAACTACTGCTGTAGAGGAGGTAGTGGCAGCTTCTTCCGATCCTGATGAAAAACACGAAGGAGATCTCGAACATAATGCTCCGATTGCAGCAGAGGTGGAGCAAGAAAATGTTGTTGTACAAGGAGTTCCGGCTCTTGTTGTTATGCCTTACAGTTCTCCTGCCGCCACCTTGATGACAATGCCTGCCATGTCTTCTGCCACAGTAGTCGGAGAATCTGCATCGGTAGACTTGAGTCCATCCCCGGATATTGACGATGGAGCGAGCCGCGACGAAGCGGAGATTAAGGAATCGGGTACGATACTGTCACCGAATTCAGCAAAGCCGCTGTCCGCATCTGAGAAGAAGCTATCTGTGATCGAGTGCGCAGTGGATGCAATAGAAGGTGAGGAGAATGTCAAGTCGCACGAGGCGAGCATACGGCCTTCTTCGTCTACTGCGCTGACAGCAGCAGCATTGCGGCCGTCGATATCCGCCAAGGTGAACGACATCATCGAGAAGCTGACGGGCTTTGTGGAAGACGGCGTTCCGTCTTCGAAACCGACGGCGCAGTTGTTCAAGCCTTGGCCGGCTGCTGCTGCTGCTGCAGGCAAGAAGATGAAGAAGAAGAGCGAAAAGAAGAAAAGCATGGAGTCGTCAGATGACGATGGTCTTTCTTCAGGCCATGAGGAGGCGATAAGTGAGGCCGACTCCGATTCTGGGGTTCCAAATGTTCTCGATGCTTAAGCCCTCAGATATGAAGAAGATACACCCTCCTCCAGTGAAGCTTGATCCCCAGCAGCATTTGGAGCAAAAGGCAAAGATGATCTGGTGTCCGAAACTCGCCTTCCGCTGTTCTTCGACCTTAATCTGCACCAGAATCCACACTGTTACATGCTCATTTCCAATCTGTTCTTGGAACAGATCATGGGGAGAATTTTGCAGGTCGCTCACCAATGCTCGATGTCAGCACGAACTCCACAATTTTTTCCAATACAGTAGTAGTTGTGGATTTTGCATCCAAAGCTCAGCTTGTCTTCCTGGACATCTCTCATGACATTTGAAAACATGCAATGTCCTCCTGGTTTGCTTTCTAGATGGGTACGAGACTCTTTGATTGTGACACCATCTGATTTGATCGTCATGATGATCAATGATGAGTCTCAGGGTTCTTGTCATGCTTTGTCACAATTCTTCTACCATAAACTGTGGCACCCAAGTCTTGTTCCCTTTCTTTTTTCTCTTAAATTTTTCAAGTTTCTTCGCTGTGTGACTGCTTATGATGCTTGCCTTTCTTCAACATTTTGAATAATCACTGATGATACTTGCCTTCCTTTCAATGTGTGCATATTTGGTGCGAATGAGCTTCTGGGACTGGAATTTGGGCAAGCTGATGCCAACTCCACACAGAAGGTTTTTCCCATTCTCAACTCTCAATTGCAATACTGAGATGTTTTCTTCAGTAGCTTTCTTTCCCAATGGAATAGAAATCTGAATAGCCAAACATGTACACAATGGGCAACAGAAGAAAGTAGATAAATTTAACAGTTAAACCATGTTTAGATGCAAAAAATTTGCTAAGAAACTGAAGTGCAAACATGGAATCTTTTGCTTTGGAAACTTCAAGGAATAGAAATGAAATCCCAGCTTTTCATGTCTTCCAACAATGTAATTGAATGTGTAGAGCGTTCCTATATGTCAGGGGACATGCCCCTATGCTGCATTCTGCCTTGTAGTGTATGTGCCTCAGGCAAGGATGGCCTTACCCTAGTGATTTTCTAGAAGGCAAAATGCAACCTAGGATGCATCCTCTGGTACATAATAAGCTCAAGCCTAGACAATAACCCGCACATGAAGCCCAGGGACATAACACAAGACAAAGCTTTCACTTACTCCCCCACTTACTCCCCAACAGGTTTGAACCCAGGATCATTATGATACCAACCAAGGACCATACAAAGGTCCCAAATAAGGACCATACCATTGAGCCATTGCCCCTAAAAGATGGCTCAATAGATAACACAATTTTGATTCTTTCTTTTGGTTTGTACAATACCATATGGTATGGTACCGAATGGTACCAGGATTTGGAATGAAAACTCAATTTTGATTCTTCCTTGAAAGAGTAAAATTGTAAACAAAAAAGAGTGGCAATTGAAAGGGGCATGAAAGACTCAAAATACCAAAGGTTTTAGTTAGGGTTTCCCAATGGAAACCTATTCTACCCAACAACCCAATGAACCGGTCCAATGAGCCATTAAGGTATGGAGTGGCATCATTACATCATTCTCCTAACCATGTTATATGGCATAATCTTCCAATGATATCATAGTGATCATATGAAGATGTGCATGTTAAACATGAACTCTTAGTTTGTTTGGGTGCGTCACCTAGCTCACCCTAATGGGCTAGCATGTCAACTAACAGAACACAACTGGGCAAAGTGTAGAAAGGGTTTTTAGGCGAAAAAGAATGCAAAATTTGCCATATTTTGAGGGGAAAAAAAAATCATATGTAGCCATATTTAGGCAATGAGTTCATGGAGCCTACAGATCACCAAAACGGTGTAGGATTTCTTTTTTTTTTAAATTCTACTTTCCTGTCTAGCCTCTAGCCAAATTTGGCTCTTTTCTCTTGTGATGATTGCTACTCCACCTACTTGACCATAATTAATTAATTAATTAATTAAAAATTAAAAATTAAAAATTAATTTAATTTAATTAAAACCTGGAGAGGACCAGGGTGGTATTTTTGTTTTCTTAGGATAACAAAATTGAAAATAAGAAATTCCTGAAGAATTTTTTAAAAATCTAACCACAAATTTTATCATTTGGAAGCTGTACAGTGTAGACCCATTTTCTTCTTCCATCAAAAAACAAAATTTGCAAATTCCAAAATGACAGACACAGAGAGAGAGACAGAGAGACAGAAGAAATTGGGGCAAGAAAAAGCTCTCCGCATCTGACACTTGTTTGCAATTTGCACAAAAGAAATGAGTGAATGAATGAATGAATTTGAGAATCAGAATTGAGAGTCAGAATTTTTAGAACCAGAATTTAGAGCCAGAATTTAGAACCAGAATTTGGAATCAGAATCTGGAATCAGAATTTGAAGATTTGGACATGTCGGCTTATGTAAAGAATCCTCAACGATGATCGATCAGGACGTTGGAGATCAACTGGTTTTAGAAGCACGTGAAAATTCTTTGTCGAGCTCCTCATCTTCATCGCATTGTATTGTGCTCTATTACATTTTGGGCAATTGATGTCGACTGTCGCGTGATTACTTTTTGCTGTAGAAAATTTGAACTCGGTTGATATTCCAAGCTTCACTCTTGATCATACACAGATCTTCATTGTCGATTGTACTAGGAATAGCTCCACAAGAAAGGCTCGAATTCTGAGGAGTCGTCTTCATCCAGCTC
This sequence comes from Sphagnum contortum, assembly GCA_963920785.1. NCBI lineage: Eukaryota > Viridiplantae > Streptophyta > Sphagnopsida > Sphagnales > Sphagnaceae > Sphagnum > Sphagnum contortum. The sequence goes on along the minus strand of OY987290.1, from coordinate 11,138,713 downwards.
CTGGAGCTCATGGGTGGCAGCTTGAAACTGGAAACCTGAATCTTCAGGATGCTGGTGATGATGATGATGATGATGATGATGCTTCAGGAGTAAATCCATTTCATCCTCAGGGATGCTTGGCTCCGGGAAGTGATGATGATGATCCATATTCTGCTCCTCGGATTTTTCAAACTGGCCGAATTCCGCTTCTATCCATTCCAAGGGTGTGGGCAGCTGTGCAGCTTGCAAACAAGTCGATGTGAGTCTTGATTCCTGTTCCAAACTGATTTGTTGGTGGTCTGAAGACTTATGATGATCTGGATCTTCTTCTTCTTCTTCTTCTTCTTCTTCTTCTTCCTCGTCTGACTCGGAGCTTATGATATTGCTGGAATATTGTTCTTGGGAATGTTCTTGAACCGGATTTATCACATGAAGAGCAGCTGCTGGAGGGACAGCGGAAGCTGCAGCTGCAGCTGCCGCAGCTTGAATTGCCCGAGGGGAGACAGTGTCCTGAATCTGAAGCGTGGGTGGCGATTGCGGGAAGTTGAGAGGGGCATTGGGACCGCGTAACGCCACAACTGCAGCATCGTAAGCTCGCGCCGCCATCTCTGCAGTTGGGAAGGATCCAAGCCAAATTCGCGACCTTTTGTTGGGCTCTCGGATCTCCGACACCCACTTGCCCCATGTCCTCATTCTCACACCCTTGTAGGCAGTTTTGCCTGTTGCATTTGGCGACGACGATGTGGTCGAACTAGTAGAACTTGTAACTTGTAGCTTCTGTATGCGGCCGGAAGTTCCAGGTGAGGATTTAGTACGTTTCAAAGAGGCCTCTACTCTCTTGGCGGCGCTCAGAGAAGACGACGTTTTCAACTTCACCATCATTGTAACGCTCTCCGCGTGACTCCCTCCTGCGCCGTAAAACACGTCGTCGCCTCCAAGCTCCAACAACGGATATTTATAAAAACCTAAAACGACAAACCCAAAATCTTGAACAGCTCCACAAGCAAGATTTACCCGTTCCTCAACATGAAGACTTCCTTCTTCCAAGAGTACTCCTTGAATTCTGGGCTCAGCTGAAATTGCTGAACTAGTCGATCTAGCTCTCAAAGAAATTGCTTCCTAAAAACAAAAGATACTCGAACGATCATGCAATGTTTCTATCAATTCTCAATCCTGTCAGCAAAACCTTCCCACAGCCATTTCTTCCCTTTGAAAAACTACGAATCTCCATTCCAAAGGTACACTACAATTGCAGCCCACCCTTTTCTTCCTTTTGAGAAACTAGGAATCCATTCCGAAGATCCACTACAATTGGCGCCTACCGATTTCTTCCCTTTGAAAAAACTACGAACCCATTCCGAATATGCACTACAATTGCATCCCACCCATCCCTTCCCTTTGCTCAAAAACTACGAATCGATTCCGAAGATACACTACAGTTGCAGCAATCCTCTGACCTCTGATATTCACCCAGAAATATTCCAACACAAATGACAGGTCCAAACTGTGAAAGAAAACCCAAATGCATTTTTCGATTCATGAGGAGTTCAAAAGTAAACTTGCCATTAACTCTCATGAGATTCAGCTGGTAATGAGATGAACTTGCAGCACACCCATTTATTTCTAATTCCCTTTGAAAAACTACGAATCTAATCCTATTGTGGTACACTACAATTGCAGGGATCCTGCGACCTCTAATCACCCAGAAATATCCCAACACAAATGACAGATAAGCTGTGAAAGAAAAAAGTTCCCAAATGAATTTTTCAATTCAGGAGTTCCAAAGTAAAAAAGCCATGATGATTCAACGAGCTTGCAGTGAGATCATTCAGCTCGTACTAATAATGCGATGAAATTGCTTGCATTGCATGGGTCTCATGAATGCACTTGTGCAGATTCTTGTTGTTGTTTGTTGTCGGTACTGATGATCGTAATTTTTTATATCAGATTACTGCACGAGTTGCAAAGAAGATCTCCAGAAGCTCAGGCATGTGAGGGAGGAGGGAAGCGAGCGCTCCAAGCGCTCTTGCTCCTTCTGCAACAAGCAACGCGCTTGCAGTGGGACACGGCTTGGGTGGGATATCAAATCCTGCTGCGCGTAGATTTCAAATCCCCCCTCCCCTTGCTATTACAAACGTGTTTGTGCTTTGTTTGCCACCAGGGACAATACCCATATCCCAGCAGCTTAGCCTTTGTATTACTTGCTACAAATACCAGCAATTTACACACACTTGCAAAAGGTGGAAGAAATTTAGGTAGGTATATCCCTACAAATTTAATTAATTAATTAATTAATTATTCTTTTAATAATTTTTTTGATATAGGTACTTACAATAAGATTATTTTTATTTCTTAGCCTTTTGTTTTTTTTAGCTCATTTTTTAACATTGTTTTCATTTGGTCCCACATTTTATAATGTTCAGTAGGTGTTAGTACATTGTTACTATGAGAACCACTTGTTTTTTTCTTTTCTTTTCTTTTAATAATTTGTGATATCACACAGAAATGGAGGATTTCTCCAACAAATTAGCAAAATTAGTCAAATATAATCTAGAAAATGATATTTATTTCAAAATTTCCAATTTTTCATAAGAAATTTGAAACAAAATCACTGGTACAAACTAATTGTAAAGTTGTCGGTTTTTTTTTTGGAAACTTCATTGAACGTTTCTTATTTTTATTGTTGCTGGTTTGAACTCGCTGTAATGAGCAAAGGCAGTACAGGATGAGTTAGTTGTGTTTGCAGGTTATGAGAAATTGTTCAGAAAGCGGGTGCAAATGATCCTTTTCATTTTCTCTGCATATGAAAAAATTGCCCAATTAAAACTCCTTGCTATGTTTATTACTTGTCAACTTTGTCTTACATGAAATGATGAACCTCGCATGTAAGATAAAATTTCAGGACATAAAGACTTTTTGCTCACTCGGTGTTGCTGTTGCTTTTAGCTTGTGCGTTATTCTTTTGCGATTAAATTAAAGGGATTTGGGGATTAAAGGCTACCTCGTAAGCAAGAGGTCCCCACAATTCCCTCTAATTCCCAATGTGCACAAACTGGCAACTTGTCTATACAACTAACTCGTCCATAGTCGAAATGTGTACAGTAATAGTCGTAGTAAGAGCATCTCCAGCAGTGTTCAGTATGTAACCCTGTAAAAATATTTTTTCACATCCAAGTTTTAGTTATTTACATTTTTGCAATCCTAGCCATAAAAACTGAAACTGAGGCAGCAAATAGGACTACCAATAGCAAACCATCTGGACTTAATCATTATGATGGACCAATTAGAAAACACTGAACAGCAGCCAGATCATATTTGTTACACTCTTTTTGGGAGGTGCGCAACATTGCTGTGGCTTTCACCAGGCACCCCAACCTGTGCAAATCATGCTGAACCGAAACCATTTTCGTGACCCAAACCAGCACATTTTGACTTTTCTTCATTCAATTTTACTGAGCACCGCTGGAGATGCTGTAAGAGAGAGGAAGCATCTTCTCACTGTCAAAATGCCTACAGCAGAGGTACCAGCCAGGCTGAACCAACAGGCACCAGCAAATCATCCACTGGACACCCAGTATGACTCAGTTTGTGAATGATGAATGTCAACAAAGTTAACATAAAGTTTCACCTTGTGGAACAACAAGCCGCGTTGCTCCACACCATGGATGATGATCAAACTCGTATCAGAAGCATCTCCATTAGCACATTGCACAGCATGTTTTGAACGAAGAGCAGTAAAATTTTGCTGGACTGGCTCAGCAAAGTGAAATGGGTTTGACTCAATATATTTGCTGAGTATGCAGAGGGCTGGCAAAACCCCTGGCATAATCTAACACCTACTTTTGATTGGTCAGATATTTTGATTCGTCCAGGTGGTTTGCTATTAGTATGTTCTGACCATTTACCGTCCCCATTTCATGTTTATTATGAGAATAGTAAATAATTCATCTTGGATGTGAGAAATATTATTGCAAGGCAAAATGTTGAGTATGGGTGGAGTTATTTTTAAGCTTAGAAAATTAATATGTTTTAATATATTTATTCCTCGAATTGTAATAATATCCAAAAAATATATTCATATTTTCCATGAAATCATTTTTCACTTCTATTATTTATATAATTGAAAACTAAAATCTCCACTTATTGAAAACATTTTTTTTAATTCCGTATCAATTAGATCAATTGTGAATGAACCTCAACAGAAGATGTCAGGTCAAGTTTCACCCTAGGTACCTTATTATGTAAAGAACAGCTAGTTCGGATAATTGATGGTTTTTGGGTAAGTAGATGCATGCAGATTTTAGTAGTCAGAAAATAGCAGGTTCAACAAAAAAATTATATTATTTTTAGACATGCTGAAATTTTCAAAAAATATTTTTCTCAAAGGAAAAAAAAAAAATTGTGAAAGAAAAGGAAGCATTATTTGGGATGTTTCACAAATATTTTATTGTTGAAAATTTTGAATCATGAAAATTAAATAATTATTCATCGGAGACCTGGCAAAATTGCTATTCAACTATGGTAGTGAAAACAGAAGTTAATCTAATAATTATGGTGGTTAGGTAATGGATTGGAATCCATTGACAAATCCTTTTCTGTCCATCCATCCAGCATGGTGTGCTGGTGGCTGAATTGGTTCAGTCTAACCCACCCAATCAGCACCCAGGTACAAGCCCACCATACAGGATGGATGGATGTTGTTGTGTGGACATGAAACATTTTTTCCATTGCAGTGCTGTCCCATAGCTAACCACTGTGGTTACCACAGATCTAGGATCAGCATGCCTACTGGTATGGTATGGTATGGTATGGTATGGGAAAGTTGGACAATGGATGAAAATTGAGATACTTGGGGAAAGTTTGAAAAACTGAATGAAATGGAGATGATTGGGAAAGTTCAAAAATGGATGAAAATAAAACTAGTTGAAGTTTGTTTTCATTGTTAGTTGTCATTTCATCAATTCTCTTATTTTTCAACTTTCCCAAATGATATATCATCCTATGGATGTACATTGCCTTTAATTGAAAGGTAGAATAACAAAAAATCATTTCAATGTTTTTAACACTATACATCCATGGTTCAACTTTCCCAAATTTCACCCATTGTGCCACTTCCTCAAGGTTCATTCGTTGCACAACTTTCATTCTCCAACTCCCCAAGTTCATCCATTGTCCAACTTCTCAAGTTCATCCACTGGCCTTCTTACCCAAAGTTTCCAACTTCCTTAAATCCATCCCTTGGTTCTTTTACTCGGATTGTAAAACTTTCCCATTTTCAATAAATACCATATTTCTCAAAATTGTTCAATTTCCCCAAGTTCCTATCCTATCCAATTTCCTTGGATTGTCAAACTTGATCATATTCATCAATTATCCAACTTCCATAAATTGCTCAACTTTCATGTTTTCAGCCATTTTACAATTTCCATGGCTTCGTCTATTATTGAACCACTCTAGATTCCTCCATTTCCTTGGATCTATCCATTGTCCAACTCCTCCAAGTTCATGCATGATCCCATTGTAGCAAAAAAGGAAGGGTTTACATAAACAAACTAAGTAGTGACATAGATCACATTTGTACTCTAATTTTTCGAGAACATGTAGAAAGAAGGCAAGTCACAATATAGTTAGCCTTGTAGAGTTACCCACACTTTGCACAACATAAAGTGCAACAAAACAAAGTCATATTTTAAACAAGGAAACATTACCCCTTCTTTAAACACTTGTTAATCATGTTCACCCATCAAAAGAAAGGATATTTTTCATTACGCCATGCACTTTCATCCAATACCTCATTTTAAATTACACCATTTTCTCGCTTTGTTCAACTTCACCATATTCATCTATTGTCCACTTTGCCCAAATTGTTCATCCACTATTTAACTAGCTTAAACTTATTTGTCGTCTTGTTTCTTTGGATTCTCTATCTAACTTCCCAAGTTCCTTCCATTGAAAGAATCAATCCTAGAACTAATGCACAACATGACCTTTATTAAATGCATTTATTTTAAGGAAAAAATCACGTTTTGACCATAAATTCACATAAATTCAAAAACTTTTGAAAAAACTCTTTCTTGTTCGACATCACTAGCCAACCTACCCAGGTTGTGTATTCTATGCATCAAGTTACATTTTTATTTGTTGCATTTATTCAATGCTTGTCATTTGTTTGCCCACATATATAAAGCACACAAAGAAATTTCCTAGTGCATTTGGAGTGAATCAACCTACACTCAAATTGTTGTGTCAAACAAAATATCCTTAAAGACAAGATGTAATTTTTGGGTTTTCAATGCTTGGACAATTGCATAGTAACTAATTGTTTTTATTATTTGCAAACTTGTAATCAATTTCAAAAGGATATGAAATTTCAAGCAATGTTTTTATATCTTATTCCTTCATGTGCAAGAATTTGGATTCCAATTGTGGATGCAAATTGGGAATGCATTTTCCAAGCAACTTTGAATAAAGACTAAAAATACTTATGATTTAACTTGCAACAATAGAGTTGGATTCAATATACTTAGTTTGAACCACTCATATTTCAATTAACACCAATCACAACTAGCCTATATTATTTTATGATTGACGTAGCGTAGAGTTTGAAATCAACCAACAAGGTTGTCAATCATGGTCTTGGGTAAGAACTATATAAATTTTTAACTTGTAAATTTGCATATTTGTGTACCATTCATCATTGTTATAATGTTTTTGTTTCAAAATGAGACTAAATCCTCTTCATAAAAAACCATAAGTCCTACCTACTTTCAAATATTTTTCTTGAACATCCACTACCAAACTTTATTATATGGGAAAATATTGGATGGAAAGGTCAACTCTAACACATCTCATTTATCTTTCCATATTTTGCCATGTTAAAGCATGTCATTACTTATCATGCATTCTTCAAATTTTTGCGTGGTCATCTCTCAAAGAGTTACAATATTTAGCCATGATTGAACATTTCTTGAAGTACATTGCTTTAAATTTCATAAGTAATGAAAGTTGCGCTTATGTTGCAAATATGTAGCAACAATTGCAAGCAATAGCAAAGTCAATCATAATAGATATTTCTTTGCATTCGTGTGGAAGGATTGGACAGATGGAAATGCAATGGTGTTTGAACTTGAGCTTTAGATTTTGCTTAAAATTGATCTTCAAAGATTTTTCAACTAGTCACCAATCTTCTTTGAAAATCCTTTTAACATTTTGTTGGAGAAATTACCTTTTCCTCCTTCATCCTTCCTCTCTAACTAGCTAAACCATGCAATATACTTTTTAAACAATAAATGTAATTCCTTGCACAACAATGTTTCAAGGCCAAAACACCTTTGGCTTTTGAACTCTCAAGCAATTTATTTCACCAATCAAAGGCAAGATTTGATACACAATAACATCACCTTGGTGTTGGTTGTCCTTGAACCATCATTCTAGTATTGTAATGAATGTAAGGCAATGGAACCACAAGAAAAGAAAAATGGTAATGCACAATTGCTCTTTGTAATTAATTTTTAGTTGCAAGCGACATTTGCAACTAAAATTTCATTATTTGTGTTGGACAAGTCACATAAAACATTAGTTGCAAATGATAATGAATTTTGAATGAAAGAAAAATCAACAAAATACAAATTTATCCTTTGATTAGCCATGTACATATTGTTGTTTGCAACTAAGATGTAACTATTTTTGTGCACAATGGGGGAAAATGATGTGTTGCCACGTGTCACATCTTTTAGTAATTTAAATATAAATTTTCTTTTAAAACATTCAATTTATATGTTTGGATGGTTCCAAATTTGTGACAGATGGCACAATTAAAATATGCCACATGGCATATAGATTAAATTTGTCCAGAATCAATTTAAATACATAAGTATATAAATAAGTTAAATTAGGTAGGTAGATAGGAAGGATTGCCCTACCTATTTACTTAGACTAAACACCTACTTACCTAGGTTAGATATTTACTTAAGTAATTAAATAAGTATATGATGGTATATAATCTGAATCGTATTTCAAACTAAGGGGCCCTATTCAAATTATTTCTCACATCTAAGGTTCTCTAGTTGGCACACAATTAAGACATTGACTACTATTCAATTATTTTGGTGACACCATCGCCACACATATATGGATGATAAAATGTCTTAAAGGATGGATGAAATGTAATCTTGTTTACAACTTTGTTATGACTATCTTTTTCAACTAGGCTAGATAACTAATAATTGACTTCAATTTTATACACATAATATTTTTATATTATTTTAAATTATAATAACATTGAATTACATTTACATATTATTTTTATAAATTATTTTTGTGCATATAAATATTAAACTTTAATTCCAAAATAAAATTGAAGGAAAAAAATTCTGAAATATATGTTAATAATAATGTGTGATGAAAAAAAAATTGTACATATGAATTATAAATTTTAAGAAATTCTCAATTATAAATTTGTATAATTTGTATGTTCAATACATATGATTTATTCTTTTTATATATATTGAATTTTAGTTTACAACATATCAAGTGATGATATATAATTAATGATTTCCTGGAACTCTAATGTTTATTCATTTTTATACACATGATATTCTAAAAAATGTAATTGTAATAAAAATTCATAAAACATTTAACTACATGTAACTTCTATTTGTGTAAATGAATAATTATGTATGATGCAAAAACAAATTGTGCATATAAGTATTTAATTTTTAATTTCATTTAACAAAATTCTGAAATATAAGTTTGCAGGAATTTATGTTCAATATATGCAATTTATTATTTCTATGTAAATCAAATGTTAGTTTTAAAAAATGAAAATAACGATACATAATTAATATTTTTGTGGAGCTGTATTTTTTTTTCATATTTATAGATATGATATCTTAATACATATTTAAAATTACAATAAAATCCATTAATTATTAAGTTATGTGTAAATGTTTTTGTATAATTGAATGGTTATGTATTGAATGTTTTTGCGCATATATATTATACTTTAATTTGAGAATAAAATTGAGTGAAATTCCAAAATGTAAGTCAACTTAATAATGTGTATGTTCAATACATGCACAATTTATTATTTCTTTGTGGATTCAATTTCTGTATACAACATATCAAATAATGATCATAATTACTAAGGAGATTTAATAAATTATTAGATAATGTCAAAAATATTATTATTCTAATAGTATTATACTTTCAATATAAGAAAATTATATTTTTCGTATTTAATATTTATTATTGAGAATTTGTAATACCCAACAAAAATTTATTGTTTGCTCATGATCAATCCCTACTCCCTCCAAAGTCGTTGTTTGCAAATATCCAATCCCCAATAACTTTTTTGTTTGTCATTGATAATCAAGAAATATATTTGCTCATCATTGGTTCAAAGATCATGAAAATCAAAGATGGATCATGAAACTTGGTTTTCATGTATTGAACCTTTTTTGTTTGTTTCAATCCATATTATGAAAACACCTTTCTCCTAATTGTCCATTGTGGTATGACTTGTTCAATATTACAACAAGTTGAGATCCAAGAACTGGATTGGAAATGGAAAATCATTGGTGCATTTCTTGTTGAAGATTTCAAGGTGAAACATCATGTTTAACATTTGATTAATTCGAACCATCCATTTGGCAATCAATTGTGGAACATGATACCGAATAGTTTAATCAAGGTTTTAAAAAACTTGAAGTAGGATATTTAGATGATTCAAGTGTATTGTCTTTACCCTTGAAAGAAATAAAAAGGTAGGAGATATCATTGATGAATATTGGACTTTTTGGGTGATTTTGTTGACAAAAAATGGGAGCATGAATGAACACAAGTTACAAGTTTTTTGAGCAAATTGTTCACCCTTGAAAATATTTTTGTCATAAGCTTTCATTTTTTTGGTTGCTAAAGAACCTTACAATAATTTCATTGGCAACAATTAAATGTGTGGAAGTTAAGCCTATTTAACTTTTGTTTCTCCTATTGTTAACATCCATTTTCACCCTAGTTTCATTCCATGTGATATAATACAAGTTTTCAAGATTTTGATTTGGAATTTGCACTTTAAATGATTACCCACCAAACTTTAGATTCCAAGTTTTGAGCTTCAACTTAATTCATAAAATCTAGAATGATTTTTGTGTTAAACTCAACAACCACCTAGCAAAAACTCATCCAAATTAATTTGTTACTATATATGTTAGTGATTATTTTACTACCATTTATTAAAATTGGCATAAATAGTGTTTATCAATCACCATGGATTGATTGCAATTTAAGTTTTCAAATGTAGTAAGATTTGCTACTTGACAAAAGATTCATTCAAATTCAGCAAGTTCTTAAACAACATTCAAATGTATTAATTCATCAAGGAAACACCCAATATTAAGGTAAGTTGTAAAATCATTTTTTAAATAATGAAGATATTAAAAAATGTTTTTAAAATGTGAATTTTTAAAAAATAATTCCCCATATGATTCATTATTGCGACTTGATTTAAAATAAACCAAAAAAAATCACATGGGTTTGTAAACTCTATGTGATTGAATTTATTTTGACACCTCACATTTAGTTTTGTTTCAAAGGTGTACACTTTCTATGATAGTAATTAAGGTAACCATATGGTTCCTCCAAGTATTGACACCTTAAATTCTCACATTTTATTTTGGTGATTTGATTTACTTGATGACATGTTATAAATGTTTATTAGTGGATTAGTTAATGTACAAAACCCTTGACATTACTTAATTACGAATCGATGTGACATTATGACATTGTTTCCTCATTCTACAAGCAAGTTGGCATGAATCCCAACCACTTTGAACCACCATATTTTTCTTCACAAAACTATGTTATTGGGGAACTTCAAAAAAAATTGTAATTACTTCAGTTTTTTCTCTATTTATTAACATGGATATAAAAAGACAAAATTAACATGAGTCTTTTCATGTCCATGATATTTATATTAATTCAAATTAAATTTGACATTGACATAAATAATGATGAGTTATTGAAAACCATATGAAAACATAAAGGAAACAAAAACAAAACAAAAGTTGATTGTCAACAACATGTAGTGTGTGTAGTATGCAACAACATGAACTTCAAATACAATGATTGCCAAACCTCAAAATACTATGCTATGGTATAATCACGTAACCTATATCAAGGAGTATGGGGGCATCTTGACCAATAAAAAAATTTAACAAATTTTGTCATTTCTCAAAAAATAACATGAAATTCTTTTGAAATTCTTTAGGGTAAATTCAATTAATTTTCCTTTTTCGTTTTGGGAAATTTTCACAATATCAAAGCACACCCACCAACCTATATATATATATATATATAATTTTCTTAATTAAAAAAACCCCTTGATCAAGACATTAAATGTTTGTGCAAAAAATGAAAATATAAATAAACCTTCACCTTCCAAAACTCATTGCAAGGTAATACAACAAGAAGGGAAAAGGGGGTTGGGGGTGGGGGAGGGGGAGAGTGGGGGAGGAATAAATAAATAAATAAATAAGGAAAGAAAAAAAAGATGTAAACCTACCAAACCTCAATTGCAACTTGCAAGAGAATAAATTGAGAAGGGAAATTTTTTTATTGGATGGCTAACAAAAAAAGGTATAGAAATTGTTTTTGCAGGTCTTCTTTTTGGTGGAAATGTGTACCTATTTGGGAATATACAATTTACCAGGTCGTCGTAATGTATGCAGGACAGGGAAGAGATTCGATCCCGGGACGGCCACTGCCACAAATGCGCCGAATGGACCGACACAGACCAGGTTGTTTTCTTCTTCTTCTTTGCCATCATTGCGCACCACCTGCGCTCTGCTGCTGCTGCTGTTTCTCGTCGCTCCCATCTGCGCTCTCCTGTTGCTGCTGCTGCACTTTGCGCACTGCAAATCCAAAACCCACCACCCCACAACGCCATACATAGATTCAGGCACGATCGACATCAAGAGCAGGACCAGGAGGACAACAAAAACAAGTGGTGAACTTTACCTTTTTCTCATCCTTCTTCTTCTTCTTCTTCTTCTTCTTCGCTGTGTTGTTGGCTCGTCGGCAATCTTCCGGTGAGGAGGAAGCAAGAGTTTCTGGCCTTTTTTCTTGGTTGGGTTTCTCCCCTTCCAGACGACACAGCGGCAGGCTGTTGTGTACCTGACGACAGAAGCAACAGTTATAGAAAAGCTGGTTTCTTGGCACAGACACTCCTATACACCTAGTCGGTGAGTCATGGGTGCTTGTGTTCTTGTGTGTTTTTGGTCCTTCTCTGTCTAGAACGCTCTCTCTCTCTCTCTCTCTCTCTCTCTCGGAGAGAAGGTCCGGTATCGGATCTTTGTGGGGAAAACGGGTGGGTTCATTCCTCATGGCTGACACAGAGTGGCAGAGGTGCTGAGAATCTGACCCTTTGCCCTAATTGGTGCAGTGGGGAATAAGGTTTGTGGCAAGGAGTGAGTGAGTGAGTGAGTGGGTGGCACGAGGGATGTTGTAGTATATAGTTTTTACTGCTTGCTTGTTCTGATTTCATTGAGATTTTTTTTTAATCTGAATTTGAGTTGGTGAATGTGGGATGATGATGAGCATGCATGAATGCTCCTTTTTGCTTTAGGGGCTGATTGCATTGGCATGATGATGTGACATACATGATGGTGTGACATACGCTGTGTCCAACAGATTTGAGTCTTGCCAGCTCTTACAGGTATTGGATTGGGTGGTCAACTGCAACGACATCGATTTGCTGTTGCTGGTAATTTGAGAAAGTGGGAGCTGGTTCTAATTTTTTTTTCCCCCCTCACTTTTGAGAGCATGAGGTGGCAACAGTATCTAGGGTTGTCCCTTCTGGATGTAGATTGTTATCCTGCAAGAGGGGTGGTTCTTTTGCAACTATGTTCTGTGGTGTAGGTTTGCAAAATGCAGCTTTTCAGAGGATTGTTGTTGTGCCCTCCCAATATTTAGGTATTGTATGAGAGATTGAGTACTTGGCATTTCCACCTTTGTTGGCTTTTGCAGCAATGCCTCCCAGAGCTAAACAAAGGAGCTCACCACCTGCTGAAAAGGTTGGTGAAAAGCCTCCAGCAAAAGAGTGGAAAGCATCATCTCGACATGCATCGGGTGGAGGTGGTGTCCCTGCACATGCCTACAACCCAACATCTGGCACTTTCCATATGCTTGATGCTGTGGCTTTGGACACAGGGGTGCCCAATCCAAATACCAAGTTCAGGTCTGGTGATGACAATGATGACACTTCAAACACCGTGAGCACCAACAGCATGGAGTATGACTCAACATCCAACAATGGTAGCTGCTCTGGGGAATCTGAAGACCAGCAGCAGGTTCTTGGGAAAGATAAAAATGGTGTTGGCAAGCTTGGAAAGCCACCAGGGTTAGTAGGGCCAAGTTTGGATAAGCGTGACAAGATTCGGTGGAAAAATGAGAAGAAACACCAACGTCAAAAGGAGCGGCGTGCAAAGGATTTGAGGGACCGTGCAACCAATCATCTGATGTCTCGCAAGCTTGAGAATCTTACCCAGCAACTTGTAGCTATGGGATTCTCTGCTGAACATGCAACCATGGCTTTTATCCGCAATGAAGGCCACATTGAACGTTCTGTAGCATGGCTTCTGGAAGGGGGTGACAGTACACAGAAGGATGATTTTAATGTGGAAGGCAATCTGAAAATAGATATAGGAGATGAGCTGGCACGTATGGCTGAATTGGAAGAGCAATACAAGTACTCCCGGCCAGAGATAGATAGAGCAGTCATTGCTTGTGAAGGGGACTTAGAGAGAGCAACAGAATGGTTAAGGAGCCAACATCCACAGCCACATTTAGTTCCTGTGGAAGATAGCAGCATTGGGTTTGGCAGAGCCACAGAGCTGAGCCATGATCCAATGAAGAAACAGGCTCCAAATGTAACTTCACCAGCTCCACCACCGCAGCATTTAAATGGCACAAGCACAAAGTCTGCCAGTTTGTACCAAGGTTTGATGCAGGACAGAAGAGACGAGAGAGAGCTCAACCCTCCACAGGGCACATCTCAGGGTCATAATCTGGTTTCAGGTCACCCCCTTTTGCAGCCCTCACCTGAAGGAACAAGGGCTAGTCCCTTGGTTGAAATACCTTCTTCAACAGGGGTCACAGATTGGCAAAGATTTCTGCACCCTGTTAGTGGGAGACTTCCAAACCATGGATTTAGGGCATACCCATTTAGTCCACCAACATCTTCCCATCTTCCCTCATCTTCACTGCCCTACAGGGTGGATTCCAGAAACCCCATATTGCCACAAAGTGGGTCATCCTTCCTTGATCGTGATTCAGACCACATAACAGGCCATTTGACAGAGAGAGGTCCTGTGTTGCCTCACTCTCCTGTGATGACACCACACTCAGGTGTTAGTGTCAGTGCAAATGCACCCGCTTTCTCCCCTTCATTTGCATTGTCAAATTGGAAGGGAAGTATAGGAGACAGATCTTCTCCATCCCGTGTTCTTCCCCATAACAATCTGCAAGGAAATATGCAGACAACATTGTATACAGATAACTCTTCAAGAAATATGATAAATGTTGGTAGGTATGGTTTAGAGGGTTCATCAGGAAGTTATCGTCCCTTCCAACCAACTCAGCCCAATCCAATGTCAACAAGTTGGCACACAGACAGGACTGCCTTTGGTCCAGTGGAAGCTTCTCTCAGCCCCCACTCCAGCACTTCCAACACTCCCTCATATTCAAAAAGCTCCCAGCCCTTGACTTCTGGATTTTTGACAGGTTGGGGATCACAGCTCTCTGGTACACAAGTTGACTGGACCATGGGGGCAGCAGGCAGTTGTGATTATAAGACAATTGACTGGAGCATGACCACATCCTCTCCTGCCTCTTCACCTGCAGGTGTGTCGGGGATATCCAGTAGTCTAGCCACAATTTTAAAGCTTTCTGAGCCTGGGCAATCTCGACGACAGAGTAGTGAGGATGGTAACCCATACCCATTCCCCAGAGGTGGGAGCTTTCCAGGTGAAACTGGAAACTGTTACAAGCTTTGGAGTGGACCCAAGTTGCAAGGAGGATCACCGGCACTAGGACTGAAAGAAAAATCTCAAGGGGAGGCAGGAAGTAGTTCAGGGTTGGGAGGCCACGAATGGACTTCACCTTTTGGTGGGAAGAACCTCTATACTTTGCCTGCATAGGCAGTTGCTTCTCCATAGTTTGGTTCATGTTGCCAGCAAAACTAAGGTTCTGTAACACAATGGTGCCTCCTTCACATAGATAGCAATGCTTGATGTTGTCGACGAACTTTGCTCATTGCTTTAGACAGTTATTTCCTGTGCCCTTGTGGCTAATAAACATGGGATATGGCCTATCAACTACAATTGTTGATTGCTTGTGAAAGTTGGTTCTTGTTGTGTGTCATACCCTTTTGTTGAACAGAACAGCTGTGTATTTTGTTCTACAAACGCATGGTGCAAACATTGTGTTGTTGAACCTAGTCACATGTTCTGGTGAAGATGTTTGTTCTTGGAATTCTACAATATCTGGGTCCCACATGCAGCATGGTTATATTGTTCTAGTTCATGGTTGCTGGGTATGTGACAACAAGCCTGTCGGAGAGATCTGTCTCACTTTGGAAGAATACTGACAGAAACCTTCACTTGAGATGTTGCCAATTTGTGTAGTGTGTGACCAGTCAGGTGTTGGATGTGTTCTTCAGTGTCTTGCTACAATTCTTAGACAGTTTGGGCAAAGGCTTCTGAGCACCAGCAGGCTCCAGCTAACAAATCTCAATGTGACCAAGTGATTAGAAGCTTTAAGCCTAGTAGTTTAGCTTGAATGCTCGTGACATATGGATGATAGGAAACAGCAGCAGACAAAATCTTAGCAGGCTTGTGAAATTTTATGTGAAAATTCCAGCTTTACATTTTCTGCTTTACTCCAACTTGTGAACAAAATATGACCTGTTTTGCAGGTTTCACTCTTTTCTTGGCAGGAAGCAATAGACTAAGAACTGGAGGTATTGGACCATTTTTGTGCATTGTATTAGCATTCTGCTGACTACAGTGTACATAAGTTCTGTGTAATGTAGGTATTATGTGAGCAAGATGTTTTAATGCATGGAATCTGTTTGACAGGTGTGTTTTTCCTGGTTCTCTGTGGTGGAAGGGTCTCACACAACTTGTCACCTAATGTATAGGATGCAGACTTTGTTTGGTCTGGGAAGCATCCATATCTGACCAGACTATGTCTAGGCTACTTGAGACATGATCCCAAAACTGTATGCTTACTCGCAGTTACTTGTTACAACATGTTTCTCATGTGACATACTAATATGGTGTTGGTAATCCAGCAAGCCATAGATTTGGAAACCTGTGTATTACACCAATCAACCAATGCCTACTTGTGAGGGCTAGCTAACAACATGAGCCCTGGACTGAGTCTGCACATTGCTTGCAGAAATGCAACCAAAAGTCAGGATGCAGACACTTCATAATTGGCTTCCTCAAGTTAATTCTGGAAAAAATGTAACTAAAACTCAGGATGCGGGTGCTTCATAATGGCTTACCTGAAATTAATTCTGGGCAGATTGCATAATTATCTGCACCCACTGTCGGGAGCTTATGAAGTTAATAGGGAATTATAGTAGATCATTATTGTGATTCATGATGAAGGTGATGATTTGACACTTTGTGTTGCAGTTCGACACTTTGTAAGCAACAGGCATAAAGGTTATGGCCACACTCGTGGTCATGTACAGACTCGTAACCAGTTGTGGGGACTGACTCACTGACATGTCTGCTCCTGATTGGACATTCATGCCCCAGTTATATCGCATATTAAGCTGACTGTATCTCATATGTGTACGAAAAGTGATCGGCATCCACTTGGTGAGGAGGTTATGTCCAGCAACAACTGGCTTGATGCCTCTGGTAACCAGAGGATATAGCTAAGTTCAATAACCAGTGGCCTCTTTCCAGTTATCTACTCCATGGAGTGTTTGAAGAGTGTCCTAAAGTTTTCTTTGCAATCTCGTAGATATGTCTCAGAGCTATTGGCTGCAAATGCTACAGCTAGTGGTGAATATGGTGTTTTATTGGGTGATGCAGCCTCAGGAAATATGAAAAAGAAATTCTCCATTGAACACAAAACACTTTGCTGAGGTAATCTGAGTAGGACTTGTCACAAACCCCTGTTGCTTGGCTCCCAGAAAGATTGCCCAAGGGGTGACACACCATGGATCGATGTAAAACTATACACCAGACATGATGGATGAGTTCAACAGATGCAACAACCAAAAAGCAAAAAAAAAAGGGAAAGAAACCAAATGAGAATAAAACCTTTGTGGACTCTCCTTCTTCATCAAAAGCCGTCCATGGATAAATATTTGTAACATGCCCTTCTAGTTGACAATATGGCATAATAGCTAACTACAAGAACAAGACCAAAATAATGTCCAATGTGGGTGGATTCACACACCCCCAATGTCATGAATGGCATCCAATAACCAACCTCCACATAGGTCATTTTGGCATCTATTAAGATTTTCATAATTTGTCACAAAACCAAGATATTTCACTTGTGCTCTACATTGCTACACACTACAAGTGACGATGTAATTACAAAAAAAAAAAAAAAGGTCTAACTAAATCGAAGAATTGGTATGTGGAAATTTGGTGGTCAAAATTTATAAGTATTCCACTTGCAATTTTCATATATATATATATATATATATATCAATTGTAGGGTAGTGTTAGATATTTTGGGAATGGAAATATGTTATTTATGGCGTTTCATAAATGTGTTCACATTTGTAATAAAACATATTGAGAATTTTGGGGTCCAATTGAAACACAATGTTTGTTGCATATGCTATTGTGAAAACATCACATGATGAATTGTCTACTTGTTGCATGACATTTGCATGTGTATAACAAGTTGTGAACATTTATAAGTTTTCATAATAGTTGAATTGTTTTATTTGACTAATTTTTGAAGTGTATATTGCACAATGCAAACTATGGCATCAAACTTGTCATATTGAGTCACTTAAATGATGGTTTTGATTTTATGTGCTTTGCATTAGCTGTAGTTAGCACAATTAGTAGAATCATCATATGAGTCATTACATATTTCAATATTTTGGGCAATTTTGATGTGAGGAAGCTTGGTTTGGTTGTTGTCAAGTACATCATTTTTATTCACATTTTTTTGGGAAAGAGGTTTTATCATCTTTAACAACCACTTGAAGAATTTTGCTTTACATATGTTTTACATAAATATTTTTCTTAATACTATGAATCTATCCAGGGAGCACAAACATAATAACATTACATTTGTGTTGTGTGTGTTAATTGGTACATCATCAGGTGTCAAGTTTATGATCAAATGATCAAATGTTTGTCTTTGAGTTTTTTATTTTATAACATTAAAAGCAAAAACAAATGATAATTGTATTTGTTGATGTTAAATGTTTTAAACGTATTTGATTCTTGAATGTGATGATGATATTGGGAACTTTTGATATGGATACTATTGTTGTTACATTTTTAGGTTGGCCTTCTTGGGTTATATCTTGTAAAGTTTCATGTTTTTTAATGAATTCATTTAAATCAACACGAAAATCATTTGTAGGAAAGTGCATCGAATGACCTTGTTGAATCCATTGGGATTTGGTGACTGTAATATTTTGAATGTGACCACAATTCCATTGACAATTCCTAATTTAAGATATAGGTTTTCAATGATTACAACTTTCATTGTTTGTGTATTTTTCAAAAAGGTGTTAAATTTTTGGTTTTACTGCTAGAAATAATGTTTGTTATTAAGTATTGGATGTCACTACATATCAAAAAAAATTGTAAATATCAATGGCCATTATAATGTAACATTGTTGTTTTGATTATATTGAGTTAATTTGTATCCTTTGGTTATTGATTGTGCTTCACAATTCAATTATAAGTACTATGAAGGTTGTAGTTTTCCATGGATCATGGAATAAATTAAAATTTGAAGTAGTGAAAAAACTTGTTAATAATTCAAATTTTGAATTTAAAAACTTTCCATTTCAAAGGTTTAATTTCTAAAATAGTTGCATGTAACTTGATGTCTTTGTTTTGTCACATTTGTTCTATTAATATGATGTTATTTGGATGAATATAGTTCTCTCATATATTTTGACCTATGATTAGTTTTTTGGTCAAATTTGTGAATGTAAAAGTTTTAGGGTGTTTTATTAAGTTTTCTAACTCCTTTTTGCACTTGACATTAAGGAATGCAGCAATTGTTGGCAAAAATATTAACATGTAACAGGATACAACATCAGGGGAAAAAAATGGTTAGGTTGTTTGTAATCCAAATGTTTTTACACCAAATTTAATTGCATGGTTTCAAGATATTGCCTTCTTGACTTATTAAGGTTTGTGATCAAGATGAAAAAAAACATACCACATGTGCACACCCACCTTGCACCAATGGAGAGATATATGAAAAAGATGCATAACACAAGTATTATTAAATGACATGAAAGTCTTGGATTTATGTGAGAAAATAATACCAAAGATTAAACAGAGAAAGAAATGAGAATATATATATATATATATAGATATATATATTCAAGTCGTTTCATAAATAAATAATTGTAAGTTTTTCCCTTTTGGCGACATTTGTTCCCAAGGACTAGCAAAATCAAAATAGCAAAATTCTTGAGTCATCTCTATAGGTTCAGAAACCACACATTTCTATGAATCATCATAACGTACTTCCACATATCCACTTAAAGGAAAATCTTTTCGTAATGGATGACCTTCAAAACCGTAATCTATTAATATACGGCATATTTCGACACACCTTCACTAAATGGAATGTGCCTCCAATGCCTCGAGGCATGTGTGGTGTGCCCATGGAAGATGATCGAACAGTAATACCGCATGAAAAAAAATTACAAGTATTTACACTTGGGAAGGCATGTCCATTTAGATACAATCTTTTATCCACCTACTCAACATTTATCCACCCACGACTTTTGGTCCCGTTCCATTTCCACAAACCCAAAATCCTCCCTCCTCCTTTTCATTCTTCCTTCAAAACCCTAAATCCTTCTTCCCACTTTCTTCCTTCCTTCCTTCCTTCAAAGCCCTAAATCTTTCTTCCCTCTTTGTGCCTTCTTGTAAAACCTTGTTTTAGTTCTTCACATCCTCCATTTTGTTCTTCTCTTCCTATTACTACCACTTTTTCCACCACTGTAAAATTACTATATTATTCAAATGATTGAAACTAAGGACAATCATCAATAGACAAAGAAAGGAAAACTGAAATTATATGTGTATCTTATTAGTTGCAAGATGAACCATGCTAGCAACTACACCAAATCTTAAGTGTTGTTGTGTTGTATTTGTAAAATACCACCCACTAGAATGTATGACCACTTTTATAAAGAAATATATCAATATATGTTAAACAATACATGACTATTTAAAACTTCCTACTTCGAGATTATAACAAAGACCAAATTTAGTTATGAAAACCAATTTTTATTCTCCTTAACAAGAAGATAACAAAATGGAAGAATTTGACAACTCTTGCACACAAAATGATGACAAGTCCATGAAATCATGTTTGAGGAAACAAATTTCATATATTTTGAAATGTGCATGTCCTCAAAAGTGTTAGTAATCATGTACTCATAAAGAAAAAATGTGTATGAATCCATCTTTAGAAAAAATGTGCATGAATCCATATGAAAATGGAGATCAACTAATTTGCCTAAAAATAAAACAAAATTATTTCAGTCAAATTTTTGTTTCTCCTTGAAAGCTACTATTGCCAATGATCTATACCACTAAACTTGGAAGTTTTCCATCAAGTTTTTCATCTTTCTCAAGGACAATAACTTGTCACATACCATTGCTCAATTCAAAAATTCTAGATTCCATTTCATTCATCTACTAAAAGTGCCATAATTGGTTACTCGAATCTAAACGACATCCTTGCATGGCCAACTCAAGCTACATCATAACTTGAAAATTAAGATACTTCATTGAACACCTTCACATATTGAGGATAATATCATTAGAAAACTCGCCTTCATTAAAAGAACACCTTCAATATTGAACATGATATCAATAGTTATAAATTTCACCATGTGGAAGAAAAATCCAACAAGGTGCAAAGTGACCTCCACCGGTTGATCATTATAATGAAGCCCTTTCATGATTAAAGACATTACAACATGAACTACAACCAATCCAAAAGGATCATCTCCAACAATGTGCCATGAATTATTTGAAAAAGAACGACTCAATTTTGATTGCCATTGGTTCACATCAAAATTGATCGAGCCTCTTCATGGTTTTTGCAACTTTAAGATGATGATAAAGCTCCAAGTGTAGCTTTTTGGTGATCTTTCCTTTGTAATCCCACAAGTATCAAAAAATTGGTTTTTGTAAACCTGATTTGGTATCACATTAGTTGCCCCAGTGCTTCTATAGAAGCTTTTTAACATTTGTGTCTTTCAAATCCACCTCAAAGGCACACAATATTTCATCTATGATCACTAATATTCTAGATAGATGGAGCTTGTTATTTGAAATCCAAGGATTAAATGTCAAATGATGGTTTTCATCTTATGTTGTGCAAACCACATGAGAGTTGGAACTTGGACACAACAAAAATTATCAACATTAAATTGCAACATAAGAAGGATATGA
The DNA here is from genome assembly GCA_963920785.1 of Sphagnum contortum. NCBI lineage: Eukaryota > Viridiplantae > Streptophyta > Sphagnopsida > Sphagnales > Sphagnaceae > Sphagnum > Sphagnum contortum. The sequence goes on along the minus strand of OY987290.1, from coordinate 11,117,030 downwards.
ATGCATTAAGAACACTTTGGGAAAAGGTCCATTGTTTGTACCTTGATATAATTCCAATCTAGAATTTTTTTGTGAATTCCATGCCCAGGTGAACACTTTGTGTTAATTTTTGATATGCCTTTGTTGTTTATCATTGGCGTTTTTGAAGTTTTGAAAATGAATCCACTCTTGTGCATCCAAACTTTATCCGCATTAAACTTGAGTGGATCACTCTCTACAAAAACCAGTACATATTCAAATTGATTGCATGAACATGATAACAATGCAACATAACAATCAGATTGACATACATACCTCGAAATTGAACTTCGTGTTCATCATAAAATGAATCACTAGTACTCATTCTAGTAGCATGGTTTGGTTTTGGCACAATTAGATGATGTATAATGGTTCCAATGACCACACCACTGGCATGCATACCTTGCAAGCTATACATTGTAATTTCAAAGTTTGTTTTATTGATGAAGCATGAACAAATGAAGCAATTTCAAAGTTGCTTTGCTAATGAAGTATATACAAATGAAGTTATACAAATGGTTTCCTTGGTAATGAAATGAAGTATATACAAATGAAACAATTTCAATTTTATTTTTTTGCTAATGAAACGTAAGCAAATGAAGCAATTTCAAAGTTGTTTCATTAATGAAATATATAAAAATGAAGTTATACAAATGGTTGCCTTGCTAATGAAATGAAATATATACAAATGAAGCAATTTCTTTTGCAAATCATCAAACCAAATTTCATCCAATCATGTTTCATCCAACCTTTTTTCATTGGGAGGAGTCACTATGCCAAAAATTCCATTTCATGACTAGTCCTTTACGACTACAAGTGGATAAGCGACTAAAAAATGGCATAAACAATAGGTCTGAATCAACTACAAATGCCAATTGGACTAGTCATCGAATGGCCTTTCTAGCATAATGATTGCGCCAAAAAATGAAATTAAAAATTAAAAAATTAAAATTGAATTGAGTTTGGAAGTTATCTATCACCAAAAAGAAGTTGAAAAAGAAATATGTTTAGTGCGTAAAACAAAAGGGTATCAGAGCAAGGACCCGCCATCAATCATCCATCCACCCATATCACCATCTATTTTTGTAATCATCTAGTAATCATCCACCTAGATCACCAAGGATGTGCATCATCATCCCACATAATGTTCGTTTTCATCCACCAATATCCTTTGGATTCATTATCTCTTTATTCTTTTCATGTTTTGGTTGTTCTTTTTTGTTTTTTTCTATTTTGGTACAATAATTTCAATGGAGAATGGTAGATTTTTACAAAGATGTTTGATGAAAGAGGGAAATTGATAATATTCCCAACAACAAGGAGGCATGCAAGATGTATTTAATATTGATATTACAATCCACCTGCTACTTGGTGGTCTTGCTACCTAGTGGTCTTTTGATGGTGAAAACTCCAAAAGTAGGTAAAGAGGGAAGAAGAAGAACAAACTTTTATTCTTTTAGCTTCATTTTCTTTTAGTTTTAGGTTTTTGCTTTCCAATTGTAAAGAAGTAGAATTATTTTTGAGTTATTTCAACTTCATTTTCTTTCACTTTTAGGTTTTCAATTTCCAATTGCAAAGAAGCAAAATTATTTTTGGAGTTCTTTCAACTTCATTCACTTTTAGTTTTAGGTTTTTAATTTCCAATTGTAAAGAAGCAACATTGTTTTAGGAGTTCTTTCAACTTCATTTTCTTTCACTTTTAGGTTTTCTATTTCCAATTACAAAGAAATAAAATTATTTTTGGTGTTATTTCAACTTCATTTTCTTTCACTTTTAGGTTTTCAATTTCTAGTTGCAAAGAAGGAAAATTGTTTTTGGTGTTCTTTGAGCTTCATTTTCTTTCACTTTTAGGTTTTTGATTTCCAATTATAGAGAAAAAAATTGGGAATTCTTTTAGTTGGATTTTTTATTTTTAGTTTCAAGTTACAGGTAGGCATAAATTGCTTTGAAACATATTCTTGTTCATATTTGATTCTTGAGGTACCATGTGTAGCACAAAATCTAATGAACAAATGGCGTTTCTTTTGTTATAGTGGTTGCACAAACAAAGGTATTCATGACTACACATTTGTAAGCTTTCACAAGTGGATTGTCAAGCATTTGTGTGCATTAACATTGTGTTCCAAATCAACATGAAATCATGCATTAAATGCATCTTACAATGTTGTATTGTTTGAAAGGGAAAAATACCAAATGCAAGTATGGTGGGAAATGTAAATCTAGTGTCAAATGAAATGTTGGTGGTGATTTGGCGATTTGTCCAAAATATGTTGCATTGGAATTTTGAGACCTTTGGGAACTCAAGAAAGATTTTGAACTTAATACATAATTTTGTAAGATGCGCCTTCAATGTTGCCATGCTGATTTTTACTAGCTAACTATACAACATGCACATCATTCCTTAATGTAAGAAGATCTTAAACCCATGCATAGATTTATTGGCTACATTCCTTGGATCTTCAATTCAATGATGAATATCAACAATATGTTTTTTAAGGTCTAAGAATCAAATTGCTTATAAATCTACAAGTGACAATCAAGTCAAGTTCTTATATGTGTTTATTGAAATCATTATTTTGAGAATAAATCTTGTCCAAATGTAAGAACAATTTGTCAATTGTGTTGTAATGCAATGTGTGGTCACAATCCATTGGATCTATAGTTGACCAAACAAATGGTACTAATTAGGGTTTAAGATGTGGAAATAAAATTCATTTGTGTATGGACTGTTTTGTGCATGGACTTGTAAAGAACTATTACATTTTTTCTTAAGTCGATATTTCTTGTCTCCCAAAAAGTAGTTGCCATTGACACAAATAAGGTCTAACATTTTTTTGGTGATGTGGAAAGGTTTTTTTTTAAAACCATGTGCAAATTGATTTCACAAGCCTTTCAATGAAAGGTTTTCATTAAGCCACAAGTGTGGAGGTTATCTTGTCCAATTATAATTCTATTTCCTTATTTTTTCTCATATATTGTATACATTTTTATATCATAACATGATTGGATGGAGGTGTTTTACAACAAATGTAGATAGTTGTTGGCATCTTGGTGCATGTTGGATAGTCATTCTACTCTACCATGTTGTATTAAAATAATCATTATGTGATCCATGGTTTTAAGTTGTTTGTAAATGTGTTTTCACTAATGAATTTCATATAGTGCCTTAACATGGATCATTAGCCTACCCTCATGACCTTCTTCCAAAGAACAAGGTGTGCATTTTTCTACTACTAATCTACATCAATTTTTGTTTATTTTTTTTGTTATATACCTCTTATTATGTCACTATTTGTAGAGGGCATTTGTTTTGTTGTATATTTGACAATGTCCAACCCTATGTTGAAGAAGAAAAACAAGGAATTGCCCCTCATAGCTTATAGATTCTATGTCATTATTCATGGCAATACATCACTACACCATAAACCATGTATCTCCAATTTTTCCTCGTAAATAATAATGCTTAAAAGGTCCAAGAAATTTTATGAAAATTGAATTACAAAAGAGATTAATATGGCAAGAATTACAAAAAAGGTTCCAAAAGTTTGGACACGCAACAATAAGATCAATGGTATATGATGGAATGTATGTTATGCTATGGACATCATAATGGATAAAAGAAAATTCAATACATAACATTTCATGATAAGCTCAAATCCAAAATGAATTGTTGAATGCCTTATTGAAACTAAAAATTGTTTTCAAGTTATCTAAAAACAAAAAATCTATATTATGAAATTAGACATGAGAAGACAATTATAAGTAATTCTTGCTAATTTATTTTCAATGTTATGTACCATATTGTTTTGATTTTTTGGAATAATTGTTTCTAGAGTGCTAGTCAAGATCATGATTAATCTTCCCAATCTACTATATTAATTGCCTTATCTATCCCATGTGTGGCGAAGGATCAAGCTACTTGGCTCCACCTTCTCAATCTCTCAATCATCTTCTCTTCTCTTCTTGTCTGATCTGCAAATATTCTTCACTTGTATGCTCTTGCACAAATTATTCACTTGTTTCCTGCAATGTCTTTTGGTGCTCCAGTTTCATGACCTACTGACTCCCTGATGAAGACACCTGCATGCTGAACCAGGTACTCTTCATGGCAAGGGGCATGGATAAAATCAAAGATCATCCTCAGAACCATCAAGGAAGTGATTGAATTGTCACTTCTGAATGCTACAAGACACATGTACCAATGTCCAAACATGTGTAATTGTATGAAATTTCACAACTAAGAATTATTTTGGATCTCTCTCTGGGGGTGCTTGCCATCATCAATCATTCCAACTCAAAGAGAGACTAAGTCACTAACCTTATTGCAAATAGGCTTCCTCTTGAGTGGAATCTGTGGACACACACTCTACAAACATGTATGTGGAGGAACTCTGGTATGTACTGATTCTGTTTGTGACCTCACCCCCCCCCCAAAGTGAACTCTCAGAAACATGTCTTCCTCTGAAGATTTCTAGTCCCTGTACCAGGAATGTGCTATCTCAGAATAAACACCTTCAAAGCATTACTTTTCTTCAAAAAGCTTGCGCAAACTTGAGCAAAAATACCATGTGGTAGAAGCACAAAGCTTTTCTAATTGATTAGAGGGATCACTGTTGCTGTTCACTACTTTCCTACATCATTGTCGAAGATGATCCTCCTTCTGTGCCATTGCATCTGTGAGAACATCAATGGCCCAGTCCTTGATATCCTCCTGCATATGAAACAAAATGCCCTTATCCCCTTATCAACCATGAACATACCACAGAGAACAAGCTCACTTTGAAAGAGAAAGAAATCAAGAGTACAGTATTCATATCTATGCAACAGGTCCCAAAATCAATCACATTTGAGAGGTGAGGTGGTTATAGTCCCAACCCACAGCACATTTGATTTGAGCTTCTTCTTTGGTGCCCATCAATCTAATATATGCCTGGATATATCTCTTCATCAAACAACTTGAAGTGCACACAATATTACTTTCAACTCTCTGAAACACAAGGTGGTGGTCTTATTCTGATTGTCCCATCCCATGGATCAGCTTGACGGAGCATATCTCAGGTAAGCAATTGTGTAGCTGCAGATGGAATTGCAACATGATTTCCACCTGCACAATACTCAGATACTAAAGAAGAAAAACATTCCAAGAAGTAGGTCAAAAAGGAAAGATGCAGCGGAAGAGGGTAGAAGAGGGGAAAAAGGTACAGAAAATTTACAAGGCTCAAAGGTTCCCCAGTCCGAATTCGGGCATGGTTGCGGGCAAGTCTGGATTCAAATGGGGTGCGAGGACGAAGCTCTTGAATCTCCTACCACTGCTCCCTTGTCAAGGGTTTCAAGTTGGCTTGGGCTTCAGCAAATTCCTTCGCCTGCCGCTCCAATCGCTCAGGCTCTTGCGATTCATCATACTGTCCACAAAAACCCCTCTCACATTATGATTTCAATACACCAACCAGAAAGACTTCAGAGCGAAAATGAGAGAACAGGAACCTCTCACGTGAGACCGGAAGAGAGTCAGATGATTCCAAGAGACGCACAAATGAAAAACCTAATCCCTGGAAAAAACTGAAAGACTAGATTGACGGATCGAGGGGAAGAAGACTGGAGCTCACACCGGCATCCTAAGCAAAAGAATCAATCGTCTTATTAGCATCAGTTACTCACTTCTCTTTGCCAGAGAGTATTTCGCAAAAGGATGCCACAATTGCGTTCCGTTATTGGCGATAAGTGAGAGAGAGAAAAAAGAAAGAGTCAAGCAGGAAAAAAGAACCAGCATTGTGAGCTTGGCAACCACAATGACTGCCACCATGCCTACAGCCATTTTGATGTTTGGGGAATCCCAAAACTCTTGACCCTCGCAGATTTTCACTGCTCGCGGCGCCACCGTCGCTTCCCGTTTTGCTCGCCGCACAAGAGGTCTTGATCGTCGCGCATCCTGGCCACGATGGCAGCCTTGTTGCAACAAGTGCTGTGCAACTCGGTGTCGTGTCGCTCTCAACATTCAGCCTGGCACTTTAGATCGTGAAGGCGGATGAAAACATTGTTTCGACTCTAGAGACGAAATGTTCGTGTCGTTTGTCACATGAGCTTATGAACGGAATTTTCAAAGAGAGTGCTAAATTAGATTGAAAACGGTACGGACGTGGGACGAATGTGCGATTCTGATTATATTAAAATTGATTTGAGATTCAATCATCAAAAGTTTTTTGTGATGCTTTGTCTCTCACTATTTTTATTTTTTAACCATGAGTGAGAGACAGACCACCAGCAAAACCTCCTCTGATGATTGGATCTCAAATCAATTTTGATATAACAAGAATCGCACGTTCGTCCCACGTTCGTATTGTTTCCAAAACTTGGTTTAACACTTCGCTTCGACGTTACGTTCAGGAACTCATGTGACAGGTGACACGACCGCCTCGCCTCTCGAGTCAAGGCAGTGTTTTCATTTACCTTCACGATCAAAGGTGCCAAGCCGAATGTTGCAATAAATCAATAAGATTTTCCACGATTGTTGTCATTGAGCTCTGCCAGCGATGACATAGCAAGGGTAGGTTGGAAATCCTTGCAGTGCGAAAATTTTCCGTTTTTTCAAGTATTGCTTTAGTCTCCAGTGTTATGGTGATACGTGCTAAAAATCCTGTCCATTCTGTTTTATCATGTGCAATTAATAGCGCCGCTATAAATCAGGGTTAATAATTTGTTGTTACTTGCTTGGTGTTATGTTGGTGTTCAGAAAGTCCCTACAAACTTCAATTCGTACTGAAAGAAAAAATAATTAAAAAATAATTGCATATGATTCACCACACCACAAATCTGTTTTCGTCCCATGCCAAAAGAAATGGCGGACATGGAAGCAGCTCCAGAAATTGCATCACAAGAAGAAGAATATACTAAAGAGCTTTGAGTGGTAGCTAATACAAAGATTTTGATTTCAAGCTTCCAGCAGGGAGATCACGTGCTAAACTAAAAGCATTATCTGATGAATACAACAAAAGCAACAACAGTAACAATTTGCATTGCAACACCAACCTAGCTGGGTGGGCAGCTACCAATCCTTGCAGATTTCAAAGGAGTAATTCACATCAACGTAAACAATAGCATCATCATCAAGAAACCTAAGATTGGCAGTATACGTCCCTTTGGCCAAGGAGCCAGAGGGAGTGACATGAGCTTCAAGCATGATGTGAACATAAGGCTCTTGTTGCGGAGCGAGGATCAAAGGACCAACCTCAAACTCTTCCTTTTTGAAGGATCGGTACTCGGATGTGTCAAAATCGACGGACGACGTCAATATTGTCGGTGGAAGACGTAGATCACACAAATTGCAGGTCCACCGTGAAAGAAATAATTAAGACAACATCACTACAGCAGCTCCGACAGATTCCGGATGATCAACGTGTACTCAATATTCCGGCACTTCAGCAATAGTTTCTCCTCCCACTGCTATTAAGCGTTGTAATTACGATTATTATTATCATCACCAGATAAGCCTGCCTGGTGTCCGATTTCTTGATGAGAGAGACACATGCAGCAGTTGATTCTAAGACAGAAGAAGAAATTTCAACAACAGTAAAGGAAGGAGCAAAACGAAAGCAGAGGATCAAAGTGAAGCAAAAGTCCAAACAAACATCACAGCGGGCGCCTGTTGTGGCAATCAACTGGCTGCTGAAGCATCCGCGGGAGCTTGAAGATCTCCGGAACAAACTGCAGTGGCGGTGGATTTGAGGCAGCATCGACGACGACAGTTGCTTCCCCTTTTATTGCTTTTGGAGTTTTGAGTTCGAAATACTTAGTCTTTGAAGTTAGTTCTCAGAAAATATGTATTTTAATAGGTATTATATATAAGCTTGGTTGCAGATCACCTATTTCTATCCATGAGATAGGTTTTGGGATTTAGGTGAGTTCAAGTTTAGGTTATATGTTAAGTTTTAGAATTTTTGCATCAGAGGTTTGAGTTTTGTTGGAACCATAATTTAATAGGATGACAAATTTCTTTTCAAAATAAAGTTTCAACTTAAATTAAGAATGTTGTCTTGTTTTAATTAATTGAAATATTTTTTTATTAAAAATTCGAATTGTGACCCTAATTTTTTTGGCAAGTTTTTGCAATTTATGGGTTGTACATAGGTAAATATTATATTATTTTTATATTAATTTGTGATTTGTGTGCATTAGTGGAACAAACTAATATTATACAAACAATTATTATTGAGATCTATGTAATGGAGATGAAATTAGACCTGATCTAAAATCAAAGTGATATAAGATTCTTTGTGAAAATGATTGAAATCAGACTTTTACAAATCCCAAAAATCAATCTCAATACTAAACTAGAGGTTCTATCAAAAAGTTAAATCTGGCATCCAAGGTTCCCTTTGACATCAAGAACCAAAGACTAGGGGTTTCTTTTTTTTTCTCTCAATTTTGTGATATTGAAAATTTGACGAATTTGATTTTCCCAGAACGAGATTTTATTTTTGTGAAATCTATAACAGAAAAGCACATTTATCCATAATTTTCCCAATTTTTTTGGGTCAAAAAAACGCCGGAAAAAAAATCGCTGCTTACAACGCAAGTAAAGCTACTTCTAGAGTTACGGCGTTGTAGACTCAAGTGAATAGTAGGTATAGTAGTCCTTGCCTGAAGGCATGGCGTAGGATATTGTTTACAGGCACGCCGTTCATTATTGCCCGGTTGGTTGCCAGCAGTGTATCTAGAAGCTTCTGGTGTGAAAACCCAACCCTATCACGACACGTTACCTCGAACGCGTCACCACAATCATGACCCATTCTCATTACGTGAACGACCTTTCATGTGCTGGCAGTCGGGTACCACTGTTTTCGTCACCCTTGAACGGCTACGATACACGTGACCGACTAACGATCGCACGGTCACAATTACCCAAGGTGAAAAAAAAAAAAAAAAAAACGGCCAGCGGAGTACACGAGGCAGGTTATCGTCATGGACGGCTCAGATCCGTGTTCCCTGATTTCCATCGTCCCGTCGGAAGTACCCGAGGTAGGAGGATGAGGACCGATTACACGAGGTAGGTACATAGGTACCACCTGTTCGCTTTGCTGTGGCCTTGGACGGCACAGATTCACATTCACACATTCCATCGCACGGTCTAGATTACCCGAGGAAATCGAACGGCGAAGTATACGAGGCGGGTCCCGAGTCCGAAAGTCGGTCACCGCGGAAACGGCTGACTGCGTGCTTAGTACGCTAAGGAAAGGAAGGTTGCGGGTGTAGCCTAGTAGCTTCGAGTCCTGTTTGCGAAGCTCTTTTTATTGTGTTTTCTGCGTGACGAGTTTTCCATTCTTCTCTTTGCAAGGGTGTCTCCTGCCTGACACTACTTCTGCTTCGTAAGGCCGATGGAGCTTGTGGTGTCAACAGTTCTACAAGCTTAGGGCAAGAACATCCTCTTTACTCGAGGTGAGTTTTTTGTGCCTTTTTCGCCTTTGATATCCTGTTTCTTTCAGTTCTTTTCTGGTGTTTCGTCTCTTCCTTCTTTGCGTGTTTCTTTTCTTGTGTGTGTGTGTTTTTATTTATCGCATGGTGCTTATTCGTTGATGGTGGCCGTGTTGAGATTTGTTTTTGGAAAATGTTCGTTTCTTTAGTTTGTGTTGTAAAGACAAGCGCTTTTGTTGTCGGTTCTTTGTCGTTGCCCCTATTTTTGGTGATCGTCCGTTTCTCTGCTATTTTTGTAGTTTCTGAGGACATTAGTGGTAGTGTATCTGGCGCTGGTGTTTCCTGTGTAACGGTTTCTTGTTGTTGTCTTCGTGCATGCCTTATCTTTCCTTTCCAAGGAATATCTTGTTTTCGGAAGAATATTGATCGTCTGCACTTCCTGATGATGATCAAATCTGTGGGTCAGGCTTTATATGGCCAGTGGACCTTGCATAACTGAACACCAGAAACTTTGATCCTGAGGGTTTTGTTAGGTTTTGAGTTCTGAAGTATTTTCTGCTCATGTCGCGGATCTTAGACTTTTGTTAGTCTAAAGTTTCGTTATTGTAGCCGTCTGCATAAATTTTTTATCATGTGCTTGAAATATAGAATAAGTGTTTGTAGCCCCACGGCTGTAGAACTTTAGAGTACTGAGTTGGCTTTTGGCTACTGGTTCTTTTATTGTATTTTGTGGTCTTGGGATGGAAGTGTCGTTTTGGTAAAGTTCCTTTTACTTTGTTTTGCTTGTTGTTTCTTCACGGTAGATTAGTATGTGGGATAAAGTTTCTACTGGGTATCTGTATTTGTATTTCAGTAGGATGCTTACTATGTTATCTGTTTTGCAGTTTCCTGGGCGCCAACACTTTCAGGACTGAATTGATGGCTCCTTTACTCGAAGATTCAGACTGTTACCTAGATGTACATATCATAGAAGATGTTGATGTTGGTCGCTTTTCCTCGGAGAACTGTCAGTTCAGCTACTTTGGACTTGTGGAAGTGCCAGGCTGACTGTATAGTAATGGGACCTTGCCCTTATGGGTGCGCTTACGGGGCTGGTCCTGCCTCCAATAAAGTGAAATGGTTTTGCGGGTTTGGGGGGATAAGTTTTTATCCCTCCGTTGGTTTCGTGTTGTTCTGGTCATGGGTCACATTGTGTTTTTGACAACTGAGTCCTGCTCATGGTCGATATATTGGACTTCCTCACAAGAAGTGCTCAGGGCGCTTTTGGAGATGTTCTCTATGGCGCTTTCAGCACTCACGCCACGATGGATTAGTTTCAGACTTACTTGTGCTTGATGCGTTTGGATAAGGGTGCCACACATGCCTGTACATCGCAGTTTAAAAGCCATTTTGTGGTGCATAAAAATCTGGTCAAGAGCGCTGCTTCCCAATACATGTCCTGAGGTTCGAAGTAAGCAGAAGACGACAAGCCCATGAGGTAGCCAAACTATCCTGCAACTCCATGCACTGAGCATCTACAAAATCAAGCTTGCATTCACAGTTTCAATCTTTGCATGTGCATTCACAGTTTCGATCTTTGCATGTGCATTCACTGTTTCTAACGCTGGATACATATCTTCTACTTTCGTTCTGCATTTAACTTGCAAATCTATACAAATATCCTGGTAGGTGTACTCCATAGCGAAGCTGACTTCCTGCTCCAATTCATCCGTTTCCTGATTTGTTTCCCAACACATTCCATAGTGTCCTGCTGAGAATTGAATGCATGATTTATTATCTTAGTAAGATAAGTCAGGTAGCATTTTCCAGCCATTGCCTATATACTTCTTACATGTGAGTTCAGGTACGTAGTGTAAAGCTTGCTGAGTTGAACAGTTAGTATTTTAGCTTCTTCACATGAACACAGGAGGTTCGAGTTTTGATGGAACAGACTAATTCCATGCTACAGATTCTTCATGGCATTACTTGCACGATAAAATTTTCAACTCGAGCCTATGACAGGTGAAATACACTTCATACTAGCTATCTACAAATGAACTTTAGAAGTATAATCCAGTTTGGTTATGGTTTTGCTGTTGTGCAAGAAGCTTTATGTTTACAGCTATGCTTGTACTCAATGTTATGATTGTACCATCATTACTGGCCGTTGTGAGCATTTTACTTTTTGAACGTGAAGATGCAAAATCCAGTAGATTTAAGGTGCAAATATGTGTTCTTTGAGTTTCAAGATTGATGTTTTGTGCAGACAAGGCAGTAATTAATTTTGTTATTGTTGAGTAATATAGATGAAAGTGAATGTTGAAGCAGCACCACCATGGTTAGCAAGCTGATTGGCAATTTCCCATGTTGTAAACATAACTGAGACATTGAGGGAATTGGTTTGCAGTATTTTTGCATATCTGCATATGGCTGTGGAGATATTTTTCAGTGGAGCTTTGCCACCTCAACTAGCAAGGAAGGTGGACAGGTTTGTATGCATTTAAGTGCAAACAGTGTAGGTTTTTAATTTGGACACTTGTTCGAAATGGCATATAATTCAATTTCATGAGTTCCTGGTACTGCAATCTATATGGTATACTGCCAAGTGTGTAAACCATACTGATATTATAGAAGTTGACAATGGAGGAAAGAGAATAAAGCAGCCTTCTTACAGAAATTTTAAGAGCAAAAATTTCATCTGTTCTCACCATGTCGGTGAAAGAATACTTTCTACAGAATTATATATGTGCAGGCATGTAACTTTTTTCCAATAATGAGTATTTTGGAGTTTTAAGCCAAATAGACCAGACTACTTGGTAGTACATAGCTACAGGTTTAGGGTTTATCTTTTACAATGATGAAACCGAGTTCATATCATATCAATAGGGTATGAGGTAATTGTATATGTTGATAATATACCAATTTTCTCGCTCAAAAAATGGGAGAATTGAAATTGACATTTTAACCGATTGTAACAAAACAAAAATTTATTGTTTAATCTATATGCAATGTCAGTAATGAAATGACAATGATTTCTCAAATAAAATTTTAAATTGATGCAGGTAACTTCAATTTTAATTGGGGTGTTTCACAAACATCGCAGGCAGATTTCCTACATGAATCTCAGTAAACCCTAAACCCTAAAGACCAAGTATTAAAAAACTGTAAAATACAAGATATAACTTTCTCTTTTATATGTGAGAAATAAAAAACTCTAAACTGATAATTTTTAGATTATTTGTATAAGCACTTATATCATAAATTACTTTTTAACCCTAAACCCTACATATTTCATTTAAATATGTAGATTTAAAGCATCTTCTACAATGCTTTTGCTGTTGCATTCCAGTTTCCTCACTTTGCCATTTGTTACAATTTATTCTCCATAGAAATTGAAGTTCAATCAAATTAGATACCTGTTCTATTTATTTTTAAAAAAAGCTGACCACATTGTCATTCCTAATGACCTTTAAGGAAATAATTTTTATTTTGAAATATTACAAAAACTTGGTGGATCATATTACAAATAATATATTTTAGGAGGAAACATTTTTATCATTTTGGGAATAAATCCATCTTATAAATAGGGGGTATTTATTAACATTGGTTAAACTTGAATATTTAGTTCTATTTGGGGTATATGTACAAGATTGCTTACCAGTTTTATTTATGTAAGATACTCAATATAGAACCTTCCTAACTAGATATCAAGATTCATGATATAGATAAATGTTGGATTGGCAAAGTATCATTTAAAGAATTCAACATCTTACCTAGACTTTTATGTGGACTTTTTTCATTCATCTAGGTTAATTATTTTTTACCATCTTCATTTATCATCTTCACAATTCAGTCTTCTATGTGATGAAATGTCATGCCATTTGGCAACAAGTTATAACAAATTTTCATGGCAATCCATGATTTTTTATGACACCATAACTTTTTGTATGTTTTGAACTTAAAACCAATATTTGTCATGGCATGGCATAATGTTTTGTGTGTAACGAAGTTTTTGAAGATATCAATTCACATGCATATGTGTATATACTAAATAATTTATTTTTAACTTATAATTATGATTACAATATTAATAGTTGTTTTCAAAAAGGTAACACATAACTCCTTGAATTTTTTATTATTTAATATATTGGCTTAAGTTAACCTATGTATGTAAGTTACAAAGTAAAAACCTACTTTGTAACATATGCTACCTTGTAAGTTATTTAACTAGTCATAAAAAATTTATCACATATAATATATTTAAATGTACCTAGAATAAGTTACCCTACTAATAGGTTAACCTAGGTAGGTTTGTTTAAGTTCTAAGCTTTAAGTTTTTTGTTAAGTCAACTTATGTATTAGGGCTATTTAGTAAGTAGCCTTTACATATTCAAATAGATTGTATTTTCTTATTAAATTATTGAAATATGTGCCTAATGCATAACTTGGTAGATGCCTAAAATATGTAATAAGAACCTACGCTCCCTAAGGTATAGGTTAAGTACAATTATATATAATAAAAAATAGTTATTTAACCATGTTTCTAGCCTAAGTAATTTTGTTTAGTCATGTTTAGGTTAATTAATTGTGTTTAGCCTTGTTTATGTTTGTTTAGTCATGTTTAGCATGATTTAGTCTACACCTAACCTTGATTAGCCTAGCCTTAGTTAGGTGTAGCCTAAGTTAAGCTAGTGCAACTTATGTCTAACTTATATTAGCCTAACTTAATTTTGGTGTAATATACAAATTAATTTAGTATAGCCTAAAGGTCTAACCTGGCTTATACATAGTTTAGGTCTAGCCTAGATTAACCTAACGACCAATTTAGATTCAACCTAATTTAGTTTAAGTTTAGTTAAAACCTAAATAATTTTAAAAGTTAGATTAGGTTAATTTTTTATTTAGTTTAGAAATGTTTAACTTAACCTATGTTAGGTTAATAAACAGTATATAAGTTGACAAATTAGTTCATTTTAAGTCAACCTAAGGAGGTCTAGGTCTAGGTTAGATTGGTAGATAGTAGGTAGGTCGATTTAGGTCAACCTAAGGTGGCTAAGGTTAATTCAAGGCTATAAAATTTGAGCTTTATAATTTCATATTAAATGTATTTAGAATTAAAAAATGTGGTGGTGCAATGGATGAAGATTTGAACCCCAAAATGAAGGTGAGGTGTTCAAATTATCATGTTTTAACCTATGATACTTAGTAGCCCACTTGGCTTATGTTAGGTAGTTTAATCTAGGTTTTTTGGGCTAGGGGTTTGATGTTTATTTTTAATTCAAGCCACCTAACTTAATTTAGGTAGTTTAAGTTGCCGAACATAACTAGCCAACCTAGTTATGTTAAATTAAGTTGACTTTTGGCTAGGCAAGCTAGGCTAAATTGCATAACCTAACTAAACTAGGTTGGCTTTTGGCTACATTAGTTACATGGGCTAAACTAGGTTGATTGTAGGTCATGTGCAATGACCCATAACATGTGTTTATAGATTTTTGATACATGTCATCCATTCATCAAAGTGTCTTTTGTAACAATTATTTGAATAAAATGACTAAGTTGAGATGACATGCACTTTACACATCAAACCAAAGTTAATGATGACATGAAATTTCACTATTATAAAAAATAAAAATAAAAATAAAAATAAAAAATCATTAAAACAATTGGGCTTTGCAACTATCGTCCCTTATAACTAAATGGGTGAAATAACATAGGTTTAACAATTCATTAGTCACTAGTCATGTATATCCTTCCTGATCGGTATGTAATTGCAAAGGCTAATTACAAAACTCAAAATGTGTTCTTATGTGTCATTTCAAGCACCTTGTATTTCACCTTGAAAAGCCATGGTGATATGATCTTGTCCCAACTAGTCATTAGGACCTCCCATTGCCCCCAATACCAAGTTGCACCATTAATGTGTTCAAGCATCACTTTCAAAGTTTTTGTTCAACTTCAATCCCTTGGTTGAAACTAGCTTTAATACCAATATGATAATCTTATTTTATTTCAAAGCACCAACAAAAAAAAAAAACCAAAGGAGGGGTTGTTCACCCTATTTCCAATCCCCTATTTAACCCAAAAGAAACATGGCAATGCATATAACCACTTAGTATGTTGGATTGCATGGGCTTTGGAAATTTTGTGCACAAAAGAAATAATAGTCCAATTTGCTACCTTTCTAGCAACTTGATGACCTATCACCACAATAAGCCACTTTAGTGGCCTATTATAAAAGTCCATCTCCAAAGGCTTTGTAATCTTTAAAAAAGGAATACCACTACATATCTATACATCCTCTTGCGCAATGTGCACAACTTTGCCACTAATTCTAGCTAAGCTTACACATTATAACCTTTTTAATTACCAAAGTTCAACACACCTCACACATTTACAATATTTATAATTGAAAATTTAGGCTCATGTTGGTGCATGAATTCACCACCTAATTTTGGGCTCAAAGGAACATTTTCATTGTTTATTTCATTCCTAATTCTTGCTAGGTGAACTAAATCAAAAAGAAAAACTTTTAAACCATGTTTTACCTTTTTATTTCGCCCTCTTTTTCTTTGGCCTTCCCCTGTGCATTATTTGTTATTATTCTTATATAACTACTTACACTTTTGATCCATGCAATGTGACCTCCAAGCCCCCCATTTCAAAGGTGAAATGTGATTTCATTCTATATCCTTATGTTGTGTTCCATGCAAGTTTCAAAAGGATCACAATTTCTCAGTTTGACCTATTATTATTTTCTTTCATTAATTGCATCTCTAACCATTGATCCATCATTCCTATCGTATTTTGATCAAAATCAAAACATGACCCCCCCCCCCCCACGCCCCCCCCTCCCACATTCACCTACTTTATGGACACTTTTATATATTGACACGTGGAAAAAAAACAATTAAAAAAACGACCTTGCTCATGTGGAGTTCATTTCATATATATATATATATATTCATTTAATTTATTTTTCTTGTTTCAAAATGATGGCTTGTGACTTTTGCAATTTTATCCTAAATGCAATTCATTTTGGTGTTTGGAAGCTTTGATTAAGGCATGAAAATATGTAAAGGTTGTTACAAGAAATGAAAGGATGAAATAAAAAGTTGGAGATGCATTAAAAAGAGAATAATGAAAACAACCTTGGATGGGAATCCAAAAACTTGTCATTCTTTTACTTGACAAGCATTCAATTAACACATTTCCCTAAAGAAGACATGAGGAAATTATTTTCACTAGTTTATCCATCAAGTTGCGGATTTAAACAATGTAAAACAATTATGTAATTACAAAAGTTAGACAATTTACATTGACAATTTAGTTGAATTCAAGTTATGAATTTAAACAATGCAAAACAATGCAAAACAATGTTTGACATCACACATTTTTCAAAGAAATAAATGTGATGCATTAATTAAGGACTTAATGCTTTGAGTGCAAGGATTCAAATTGAATTGTTTTCCCCAACAGTCATCTTTTACAATGAATATTGGAAAAATGAAATATGCTTTAGAACTTGACATCATTTCTTCAAAGAATAAGGTTAATATTGCAAAAACTTCAATAATTTTGGCCACAATACCCTTGGGAAAACACATTTCCCATGAGTAACTTGGATGTCATCATAACATATATTCATCAATAGCAAGTTTGTGTGAAATGGTATTTTTTGGAAGGTTGCATAATGGATGAGAAGTCAAATAAATTCATGATACTTCTTTGGGGAAGGAACAAGAATTTTAGAAAGTTGCACAATGGATGAAAATATGAAGAATGTGTTTATTCTTTCTCAAGAAAAGACATCCTTCTTCAAGGAACTTGGATATCAATTAATATTTATGCACTTTCGTCAACAATTAGTTCACATGAAATATTTTCAAAATTTTGGATGATTGATGGAAAGTTGGGGAATTTGGCCATGTTTTTTTTAAGAAAACATCCAAGAAAATTACAATGCTTTAGAATTTTTAGAAGGTTGCACAATGTGTACATAAAGCTAGAAAAGTTGACATTGAAACTATATTATAAGGAAATTGTAATATTTATTTTTGAAAAATCACACAATGGATGAGATTTACACATGTCAACCAAAGAATGTTTTCTGACTTTTCATTCAAAGAATGTTTGAAACCATTTGGAAATGTTAAAGTAGTGCACACAAAATGATTGTCGATTATAATTTTAGAATTAGAATGATGTCCAAGTTTTCAAATGGGGTCTTCCCAAGGGAAGTGGGGCAAAGTTCATGAAGATGACAACTTTTTCTTAAATATCATAATTGGGAAAATGATACAAAGCCCCATAGGAAACAAATTGTATTATAAAAAAGATAAATTTTAGGAAAATAATGTGATTCATGTTCAAATCACGTCTCCTGCCCAATGTGTTACATTTCATTTTTTTGTGAAAAAATCCCATATTAAACATAGTTCATCATAACTTAATTTATGATGTGTGTAATAAAATGCAAAAAATAAGATATAGATTTGGGATTATGATTGAGATTTTTTTTAAAAAATCTTTAAAAAGTTAATAGACAATAGTTAAACTAAACTAGCCACCATACTTACAAAAGAACAATGAAATAAATGATAAATGTTTGTTGTCCACGTGTTATCCACTTTTGTGCATTATTGGTGGCAACATGGTTTTTTTTCATTTTTGGATCATGGTATAGGTTGTAAACTCAATTAGTGATTAGATACATGTAATGAAAATAGAAGATTTGGCCAAAACATTATAATTAGCTAACTATAATGTAGTTATAACGTAGCTAAATTGTAGCTATAATGTTAGTTAAATTGTAGATCATAGCCATCATTTCAATATAATGACAATGCAGTTGGTGAATGGTTATCTAGTAGGTTGCAACATGGTTTTTTTCTAAAAATTGATCACCTCCAAAACTTATTCAATCCAAGCAACCAATGGGCTCAAAACTACTTTAATAGTTTAAGCATATTGGCCTCACCCATGTGCTACTTGGATAGCTAACTATGAATTATAGGTAGGTATGAAAATATCAAATATGATTTTATTTTTTTGCATACATAGCAACAACAAGCTTTAAAAATATATTTTAAGAATTGTATAATTTGTTTTTCAAGAAGGAAATTGAATTGAAACAACATTCATATTACATTGAAATCAAAAACATAAACCATGACAATTTCAGCTTTAGTTTTAAGAACTCACAAAAAGAATGAAACAATAGTTGTGATGCATGGTGGCTCACCATATATTCTGAAACTCATTAACAATGATTGGATTAGCCTTGTTAAATGGAAAGAGCACTACTTTACCCAAGGCTTGAACAACGTTGACTTCATTGTTAATTTTAAAAACCTTATCAAACGTCCAACAATGAAAACAATGGAAATACACACCCTTAAATAAATCCATATATACCCATAATATGCATTACTATACCTTGATATACTTGTTAAGATAAATATACCCTTAATATATCAAGTTGATACATGTATCAAATATGTTTTAATGTATTATATTATACTTTCAAAATATTATTATTACACCCTTAATATAACCTAGGTAGACACCAAGATATACCCTTATACACCCCTAATATGTCTTAATAATGCTAAAGGTTCTAGGTGTATATCATAAGTTTTTTAAATTCACATCAAAGTGATTGACCAAATAATAGGTTCCCATGACATTGGTCACCATGAGGTGATCAATATATGTGACTAAAAACATTTTATGAATTTGAAAACCACTTATGCACTTGACCATATATACCCATTAGTTTTATACATAATTGTGGAGGATAGAAAAGTTAATTGTGCAAATTTTGTAATTACAAGGTGAACCAATATAGTTATATGTAGTCGCAAAAATGACAAAAAAATTCTAATGGTCCCACATCAAAAGAATGGGAGGACCATAAAATCAAATTTGCCTTCTATAGCTTGTCCACATGCATGGATATGGGATATAATTGAAACCCTTTAAGACCTCCTATGACTGGATAGGAAATTCACTTTGATAATGTGAACACAAGTTTTTTTTGTTTTTTTTTTTCAATGGCCGTCAATTTTCTGCATGCTAACGACGGGAATTATTTTGTCACTATAACAATTATTGTTTTAAGGAAATTTGTAAGCACGACTAGGAAGTCTTGTTTGTTTGTGTTACGGAGAACAGATCTACACTGAATTGTGGATGGTGGAGGGAGTTGTGGCATTGAATGGAGGTTTGCGTAGTAACATGATAGATGGCAAGATAAGAAGCAAAATTGGGGAGTGATGCAAGCAAGTTTAAAATTTTTTTTTTTCATCAGTTTCAGGAGATAGTAGGATGGACTAGTTGTGTTAATAATTGCTGATTTCCGTTGCGCTAATAACTGCACATGGTAGGCAAGAAGTCCTTAGGAAGAATAGAGACTATAAGGGGTTGATGTTGAGGAATGATGACAAAAGAAAAAAAAGTTCGAGTTATAGAAATAGGGGCATGTAGAAGGACAAATATGCATTTGGAATGGGGACCTTTGTTGTATTGCCTTTAAATCCATGTTGTAGGATAGGTGTATGAGTGAATACTAAAAGCTTTAGTGAGGTGTCCTTGGGTTGGGTAGAATGAAATGAATGAAGACATGAGTGGGAAGTGCTTAAAGATGTATTTGTAACCCATTCTTGCACAAGAATATGTCTTTCTTGAATGGTTATAAGTAAACTTGGTAGAAATTGCTCATACTATGATTTGGACATGTACATCCAGATGTTTTTGAAATTGGGGTTTATTAGATAAGGGACGTAATGATCCTTTACATTATGGCATTAGTTGAAAAAAGGGTTAGTAGTTCATATGGATTGAAATAACCTTGAAAGTTTTGACCTCAAGCCATACCTCAATGGATTCTAAACTTTTAATGTATGGATTGGTACATGGTAGCCAATTATCTGTTGCCACTATGGCAAATTTGTGAGGACTCACATGTATGTAACGGTTGGTATTTTAGATATATAGAACCTTGTTCTATCAGAATCAATAGCACAAATAAGATTTATGGCAACATTGGATTATAATGTAGGTGTTGGGATTTATAGTGTTGTAGAATTCCCAAGGTTTATGGCTTTGCTTTGAATTTCTCACGCATAAGATATTGTTCTTCTTTACCCCTTTCTTTTGGTTACACTCCAAATGTCAAAGAAAGGTCATGTGTACATTTGTTCAATAGAGTAGCCATTTTGATGTGACCAATATGAATAGTCATTTAGGGTAAATATTCTTAGAATTATGAATTCATATCAACATAGATTTTTAAAAAATTCTTATAACTTAAAACGATTTAAAATTATATTATGATGTAAAGATGTATTTTAAAATGTTGTCATAAATGTCATTAAGAAAAATTTGAAAACCTTGAAAAAATCAATTGAACAACAAAAACATGTGTTACATTGCATCGAATGTGATTTTGGGTATTCGATGCTCATTAGATTCATTTCAAAAAAATTCCAAATGTTTTCATAATACATTAAAACTAATGTTGACAAGGTTCATCAAGAAATTTGAACATCAATTTTAAAATTTTTAATTTTTTTGAAATAGTGAAAAATCAAACATTTTGTCACATGTTTTTTGGGTTTTAGTGTTCAGTAGAAATGCACCTCAAACTTAAAGGATTTTTCATTTCGGTTCTTGAATGAATGGAAACATTGAAACATCAAAGAAGAACTAACAGAATTATGAGTGGGAGCTATGAACATTAGTGGATTCCCACAAAGATTCGATCAAACTTTGAAGAGCAAATAGAGATTTAAAAAAAACTCATTCCAAAATTTCAAATCACATCCACAATGCAAAAAAGATCTCCCTTTTGCATCTCTTCAAAACTAAGCCAACCGCTCCAATAAATCTACACAAAATCCATATATTTAAAAGATTACTGCAATCTATTTCATAATTAGAATTTTGTGGGCACAAATCGTGTCAAAAATCCAATAAACAAAGCTTGAATCAATGGGACTTGATGCACACAAGATGATGAACTTGCAAATGTTATAAACCTACTTAGCATCAAAGAATAGGATGTTAGCAATCTACAATGCATCATTCATGCATCATTTAACTACAAGAGGATTCTAGCGATCTACAATGCATCATTCAACTACAATCTCAGAAAAGACAAGCACGAGGTGGATCAAACAATCAGCTATGGAAGGAATCGCATGAAGCAATTGCATGAGTGTCAAATGATCCCGAGCGATTTGACGGAGCGATGGTAGCTAGCTAGGGTTTGAGGAGCAACCAACAGGGCGATGGGATGGGTTCTGATGCTCTGGATGTGGTCTGGTAACCGACCACCGCATCCAAGACCATATGTGGCGAACAGAATTCGCTTTGCCTCGTTGGAGCTCCCCAGCCAACCAAGGGCAAAATTTTGCCCCACTTCGCCAGAGATAAAGACGTGTGGTACTTCAGCCTCGCTCGGAGCTAATCCCTCGCACATCCCGAGCTTCGCTTTCAAGTAAATTTGGAGTACAGAATTTGTGCCGGAGCTCGACAAGGTTTGTACCAACAAATTCGCGTTCCCCTTGTGAAGGATTTAAGCTTTTCTTTGGAAATTTCTAGACAGGAATTTTTTCGAGAGAATAGTGCTCACAATCTGCTACTAATACTGTAAGTGTGTTGCAGGCGATAGCAGAGGGATCAAACAGCAAACGTGCGAGCTACTGGCACCATGCCGACAGTGAATCTGCAGACCAACGTTCCCGTGGACAGTGTTGTGACTTCGGATATTCTCAAGGATGCAAGCAAGACCGTGGCGAGGATCCTTGGCAAGCCGGAATCTGTAAGTGTAACGCTTCCATGTTTTTTGAAATGTTTGATCTTGTCTGGTTTGTTTGTTGTGAAGGACCTCGTGTTTTTCTTGGTGTTGTGTATGTCTATTTTTTGTTTTATTTTTTTCCCAGGAAGCATGAAGTTCGTCGCTTAATGCCTAGGGCTCGAAGCTTGCTTTTTCAAGTTATTGTAGGTTGATATCCGGCGAGGTGCATGCGATAGATGCTACCATGGTGATGAACCTCCGCTTTAGTCTTGGCTAGAAGGCCGACCGGTCACTCAAAACGCTCAATCCTAGGGCTTCCAAGTTTGCAACGGAAGATATTGGCAATTGCAGCTGATTTTTGAAGTTAGGTTTGTTAGTATTTCGCACATCTTAACAAGGGGACGGTAGCACTCTGGGCAAAATTACACACAATGCTGCTATCTTGGTCTTAAACCCTCTTCTTGGCAGTATGTGATGGTAATACTCAAAGGAGGTGTGCCGATGTCATTTGGAGGAAGTGAAGAACCTACCGCATATGGTGAGCTTGTCTCAATCGGAGGTTTGACTCCAGACAAAAACAAGCAACTAAGTGCAGCACTTGCAGAGATTCTATCGTCCAAGCTGTCAGTCCCACCTTCAAGGTTCTACATCAAATTTTATGATGTCAAGGTAACTTTGCAGTTAGAGGTTTCTTTCTTTCTTTGTCTAAGAGGAAATGTGCTCTGGTACTTGGAGCCTTGATTGTGAATTTAAGTTTGCATTTTTTATTTGCTATGTCTCTTGAGTGATAGCCATCATCATGACTTAGTCTTCCCATTGCTTCTGAAAATCCAATAGAAAGTCAGAATGCACATGTTTGTAAAGTGATTTGCCTGAAATTTTGGGCAGATTATTATGTTCTTATCTACAACCACTGTTGGGAGCTCATGAAGTCATTGGGCAGTCATGGCAGCTCATCAGTGCTATTAATGATGAACATGATGGTTTGGTACTTTCTGAGTGACACTCACAAGGTTATGACCACACTTCATCCTTGTTGTGTTAGTTTTGGGTTTGCTGGAACTGACAGAAAAAATTCCATCAAAGTGTTGTGGTGGAGATTTCTCTACATTCTAAAAGATATGTTTCTGTAGGTCAGTTGGCTTAGTTCCAAATCCAAAAGATCCTGTGTTGTCAAAGGTTGCATTGCATTCCAGAATTTAGGTGGAGACATCTGTTTCTGCACCAAGAAGTCTTCTGCAATTCTTTTTGTAAGGGCAACAAGAGATTACCAATCTGCATCAAACTTTCCATGAGCCCTGCTCCTAATAATGCTCTGTTGTGTTGTCTCCCTATCCAAATGATTCTTCTGATTTGAAAGCATCAGTTCATCTATCCTTCATGCTGATTATTTTACACTGTTGAATTGACTGCCTCATCAACTTGTGTGTGGTCTGCAGGGTTCCAACTTTGGTTGGAATGGCAAAACATTCTAAAACCATGGATAGTCAATTGTGATCAAAGGATGGATGTGTGCAAGCTGGAGGAGATTGTTTCTTCTACTATTGTGGATACTGAGATTCTTTTCAGCAAGCCAGTCCTATTTTTTGAAAGCACTAGACAGAGGTTTGGGGTTGACAACTTGATGGTAGTTGCAAATTGTGGTGTTTCCTGTTATGGCTATTTGAGGGCTTTACATAGGTTCATTTTTAGGATGAGCTGTGTTTGTACTAAGCAATGATTTGCAAGGTGTGCACTGAGATGTTGTCTCTCTGATTCCTTTGTGTCTACATGCTGACAATCAATCTACGCTGATGCAACCACTCAAAAGTTGTTGACATGAAGTTCAGGTTTTTCATGGTCCCATCCATTCTATTAAGCATATCAAATGATGTCAAACAAGAGCTGTGTAGAAGGAAGTTCCTCACAAAGCTGCATGTATCTGTTTAAAAAGGATTAGTTGTTGTCTACCAATACAAACCTTTTGCACCTGGCATTGAGGTGGTCCTTGTTGAAGTGAAAATAATTACACATTTGGAAGTAACTTCCCTGAGTGCAATCATAGCAGTAATGGATTAGGGCAGAGCTTGCAAGGTTCTATGAACTTTCTTGTCTCGACTGTCTCGCTGTTTCATTAGATGTGTCTAGCCATGATATTGTGTCTTTCTCATAACTTTCTGACTTGTTATCACCTTTCTACCCTTGTACATGGTTTGAAGGGCTCATAAAAAAGGGCAATGGGATGAACTATGCAAAATTTGAGTACGAATTGCAAAGAGGATGTGGACCAGTGAAAATGCCACTTTTTTCTTGCTTTAATAGCAAGTCCTTGTACAACATGGTGGTGGAAATGAGTACAAGAGTTGATCCCCATAGCAATGCCCTTTTCTTTTGCAGTCCATATGGACCTCAAGATTCTCATTGCAGATCTTTCCAAGTTTTGAGAAGCATTCTTACTGATCTAGGTGGGTTTGTTTGCATTTTCCTTGACAATGCCTTCAGACCATGTATGGAGACTGTTGCACAATTCCCAATCCCAGTTTCAGAGATTCTTGGTTAACACCCCAGATTTGAACTGCATACAGTTTTCAGTGAACAAGCAGGCATTCACCACACTTGGAACTCAAAAGTTCAAATCAACCATGGCATATGCACACCATTTCCTTTGAAGCTCAGCTTGTACAACTTTTGGTCAAGTGGGCATCGACCATTGCACCAATTAATGGATCATTTGTTTGAGTCATTTGTTGGATCCTACCATGGTCAAAGGAACCTTGTCATGCAAAAATTGTTCCTAGTCCTTTTGATCACCTCATAGCTCTACTCCTTACTTTTGACACCTTCCATCTCCACACTTCGTTACATTGTTAAACTTTATTTTGCTCCATGCTTTCTGCCCATCACCACTGCACCTATATTTGTCCCAGAAATTGCAAAATTTGGACTTGGAGACACTGAAGTAGTCTAGACAGGACATTTGTAATGCTTAGGAGGTTTTTGAGGTGGTGCCAGTGTAGGTGCTGGTTCACTCAAGGACTCTCAAACATACTAATGCTCAGGTGGCCACAAGTGGGTGATTTTGGAGTTTGCCTCCTCCACATAACCCAACTGATGGCAGCCTTATAGTAGTAGGGAGAACTGTGGCAGGCTTGAGTGAAATGCCAATGGGACCTTCAAATGTGGCCGTGGTTGCAATTTTGAGTATTGCTGGAATAATCGATAAAATAATATATAGTTAATTATAGCAATTATGTATTATAAACCTATATATAATTTTATAAAGCAAGCTGAAATGGGGCTTGCCCTTGGCTCTTGCTTTGCATGCCTTTATTTCGGTAATGCCCTCGCCATTAAAAACTATTCTACAAGAAAACTATAAAAAAAAACCCACCAAACCACCCAAAAAAAAGAAAAAAGAAAAAGAAAAGCGGAAAAATGGCAATTCAAATGCAGTGTGAAACAGGCAGTGTCGTCGTCCTCGCAGTAGATCAGCACGAGGGTTTAGGGTTAAAGCACACACAGAAAGAAGAATGGCGCGGGAGCACAGGGGAGATGGCCCGGCGCCCATGAATGGTGCACATGGCACCCCCACGGACTAGCTCCGCGGCTCTTCGCAAGGTTCAGTGCCGTAGTCAGGTCTGAGTTGCAGAATTTTGGTGCTATTCCGGTGTTGGCAAGGAGTTTCTCGGCCAGGGCCATTGGATTGCTCGCGATCGCAAATGTGACCAAGAGGAATTTCTGGCAAATTGATGGCAAATTTGAGAGCAAATTGATGTGGCCACAATCCGAAACTTACCTCAGGCAGTGAAACAGGGAGATGCTGGGCTTGCAACCTATGCCAATCTTTTGGCCTTGGGCTGGGTTGGCATATGGCTCTGGATTTGAGCTCTGGGAAACAGGCTACAGGAGTGAAGGCATTTCATGCTCATCAACTTCCTGCCAATCACCACTCTGATAACTCTACTGTTGCATTAGTCTGGGGGTTCCCTGCAGGATCTCGAGAACAGGACCTGCTGAAAATGGTTCAGAAAATGTTCATGCCAGAAAGACATGGGCTGCATCTGAGGTCACTTTGGTGGACAACAGTGCAGCTTTTATTGAGTTCAGGAACCCTGCAGTCATGCAGCAGTTTTCCCAGCTACTTCAAGTTCCAAAAACTGCACACATAAGTATCTCATCAGACTTGCGAGTAGCTCCATTTGAAGCTTATGAATATCTCTGCAAGTCCCCATTGATTACAGAGCTTCTTGCAGACTCTGCACATATTTTAGGCTTGGATCAGCTTTTTGTTGAAGGATGTGCAATGCATCATGACACCCTGTGGTAAAATGCTGCCTTTCCCCAGTTCTGAAGAACATTTTGATCCTGAAATGATGCCACCTGTCATATCTCAAGAAAACTCTGACACGAGGCATGACCCTGGGTTTGGAAAAGGCCAAGAAATAGGTAGTGATTTTTCAGAATCCTTTGATTACAGTGAAGGTGCAAGAGATCAGTTGAGGGAAGAAATGTTGGAGATTCCAGAAGTGGATAATAGTTTAGTTCTAGAAAACTTTGAAGGAACTTTTAGTGTAGACAGGAGTTTGCAGTTAAGCCACAGTAAAAATTTGGAGACAAGACAACAATTTTCACCAGGGAATGGTATTGACAATGCAATAGAGAAGAAAGATGTTACTTCTAAAGAACTGAAAATCAGTAGCTTGATGAAACGGTCTTTTAGTGAAGAACAGCCAGTGTTTAGTAGCCCTAATTTGATAAAACGCTCACGAACCAGACAGCCCGGCGATGGGAGGGATGTCTGACAATATTAATACCTTTGAAATAAGTTCTCAGTCCTGTTTGCCTCTGTTTTCATCTGTTTTCCTGTTAGGTTGTTTCTTATTGTGTTCCTCTTTCTTGTTGGTTTCATTTTCTTTGGTATTCTACTGAGCTAGCTAGCCTGATCAGTGCCTCTCCCTGATACTGCTTGTAAGAGAAATACAGTATGTAGGTATGACACTCTACCCACTGCTAAGAGCTGATGAAACTAGTGGGGGCTGTTATGTCAAAATGAACGGTTATGCTGTTGTGCACAATGCATACTTAGAAAGTTGGGACTGTTAGGTGAAGATGGTCAGTTTTAAAACATAAACAGCACCCAGGCCAAAGCTGTCACTCAAAGCCTGATTCACATATAATCGCACACAAACACCAACCGAAGCTAGCATAACTTGGGATGGATAACTACCTCCTCCAGCTGAGCTGTATGCCGATCTGAACACTTGTTTTCAAGTCTAATTAATCAACCACTTTTTTACAATTCCCGAATAGCAAAGCACTTGGAGAACTTTCCTAGTGTATTTGGACAGTACCTTATGTCTATGGGTATCCCCGTACACAAGGGGAAGGATATATTCTCCTCCTTAAGAGTGGGAGGGATCTTAGATCTTACACTCCAAAGTAGGCATAAGATGCCATAAGAGCAAGTGTAAGATCCTTCCCACTCTTAAGGAGTTGCCCTAATATCCCTCCCCCTCCAACATCTCATGATCTATGGGTAGGGTAAGGATCAAGAACAGGGATGTTCTTGGAACGAGGGCCCGGCACAAGGCAATCAATCGTGGGACCTGAATTCCCAGAATGGCTCCATTTGAGGTCCTTACCTGGCGTAAAAGATCTTGTAAAATTTTAAATGGGTGTGATTCATTGAGAAGTTGCCCTCTCCTCCTATGCCTCGTGATTTATGGGTAGGGTAAGGATCGAGAACAGGGGTATTACAGGAATGAGAGCCTGACACAAGGTAAGAAGAGTCAAGTGTGAGACCTGAATTCCCAGAGTGACCCCATTTGAGGTCCTTACCTGGCGTTTGAGAATGGGAGGAAGGAACCTTATGTGCAAGGCGCCTCCTCCATTGAGGCAGAAATTTTACTGACAACAAAGTGCCCTACCCATACTCTACAAAAACTATACCAGTTTTTTCCTATGTTTAGGTCCCTTGCAACTTCCTAATCACTCTTTATGAGGAAGCCCACGGGTTGGCAGAATTCTCAAAATTTGGCGCTTAGGCCAAGGCTGACCTTTCAGAAGATGCCCAACACGATGGACATTTTCCTAGTTTTATTTCCATATCAATTAGTTAGTGTCAAGAGTATGGGCTGCGGTCACTGGACCAAAAACCGCTTTCCCCACAACGCGTGAAACAACTTGCGCTCCACCGACTTTCATTTTGCTCTGCAAATTCCACCACTCACCACGAGAAAGATGATGATGATGATGATGATGAGGTGCATCACAAGATTGTAGGGGGCTGATTGAGTGTTGTGAGGAGTGAGTAATACTACCAGTTGCGAGAAAATGGTGGCGCGGATTGAGAGACTGAGTCTTGGGAAAACTCAATATTTTGTGTGCAAACATTGTCTCTCTTCCGATCTGTTTGGAGTTTTTGTTTTGTATTGAAAGACTTATGACGTAATACATGCGCATACGGGATGCAAATTGACGTCGTCCTATATCAAACTCCACTCGAGAGGGATTTCTGTAATTTTTGGTAGTGGGAGTGGTGGTTGTGGTTTTTGTTGTGGTGGTGGGATGTCAATGTACCAATGTCGTGCTGATTGGAGAAGGAGACCATGAGTGCCTTGATTAGTTGTTTGTATTGTAAATGGGATTCAGCAGTAGGTGGGTGCTGGAGATTTGGAATGCCGGGGCTTTGTGGGCGACGTTGAGGATTTTGAAGTTCATGCTCATGTTTTTGGGATCTGGAGTGAGGTACCTTTTGCGATGATCAGTATTTTCGATGAAGAGAGGGAAAGAGAGAGATGGAGATAGAAAGCACAGAAAATTGACTGAAATTTCATGTGCAGAGAATGAACTCCTGATATCAGGATTTGATGTGTTTAAATTTGCGGGTGGCAGAGATTGGGAGCAATTGCAGATCAGAAGAGAATCGAGAGGGGGACTCTGAAATTTAAGATCAGAGAGTAGGAAGATATATAAGCGAGGATAACTTACCGTGACCAGAACATCAAACATACATACATGGACGGGGGACAAAGATTTGCTGCCTTCAACACCCTTGGCTTGAAAAACATCACTGGAGCTATTGCAACCGACTAACTTACTGAAAAACTACAATACGGATTCAAACAGCAAGAAGATTGCGAGTTTTGATTTCCAAAAAGCAGGCAAACATCTTGCTTTACTTCATTGTTGAACTTTCTGAGAATGTAATGGGGTTAATGCGTCAGCTGTTCACTCTTCCTCACAATTTGGACTCTCTAATCAACCCACAGATCACTCTTTCCCTCCCATACTTTGTTCAGTATCTGCAAGGTGCAAGGTCACAAGTTGTAAATGCACATTCAAAGCGCTAACTACTCGTCATTCTTCAGCAAGATGTAATGGATGTATTCTCTGCAGCATGCCTTTTTGTTTAGGATCTTGTCACTAGCATGGGATCCTGAAAATGCAACCTCAGTGAATATCAAAACCTCTGACAAAGAATTTTGATCAATGATGCCCTGAAATGAGCTGCAGATCTTGTCAATACGAAATGGGACTTTGTTTTTGTGACACTTCAAAGCGTGGTTACTAATTATAGTGCGTGGAAATCCAGAAGGTACACTGCTGACAATGGGAAGCCAAGAAACAGATGGGTATAGGATACAGGCACGACCACCTATTCCAACAGAACTGAGCACCACATATCCAAACAAAAGGCGATATGTGATTCCAGCACCTTTAGATCTGGTAAGGTATTCAGACCAAAAGCAGTGACCTCTTCAAACTTCTGCTGTCTTCTTTGAGTCTGAGAGATCCATTTCTTGAGCCAAGGGACTCATTGTGATTTGTTTGTGGCCTATACAATTTTGAGGAAATTTCCAGGCTTTGGCCTTTAAGGAGCTGGCGCAAAGATTGTGGTTAAAATTGCTCAAAGAGCATGAATTGTGTCTACTCTTGATTCTGAATGTCCACCAGCATATCAATGCAAGCAGTGAGAAAATTAAATTGTAAGTTGCAGTGTAGAGCCTTGACACAAACAGGCAATCTGTTACAAACCACAGAGCATCAATTGGTACATTCAGATGCAGATATATTTGTTTCCTGAACCACACTTTGTGGTGCTGTTTTATATAGTCAAGCACAACCTGCAAGACAATAGAGTGAGAAATGTTCATCTGAAAGGATTTGGAAACAAGAGGGTGTAGATTAGTTTACATAGTCTTCAATAGAATTCTCTTCAATTCCAACAGGCTTGTGTGGTGGCAGACTTTGAACCAAAGGGGCCCGAAGGGCAGCAGGTTGTCACCCAATGCCATGGGTGACAACCCTGGATCCTGGAAAGCGGAGCTTTTGTGCCTGGTCCAAGAGAGAGAAATTCAGAGAACCTCAAGGGAAGGGACTTTGCTGCAAGACTGTGAAGAAATCCAAGTTCCTCTTTCTCACACAGATAAGGAGAAAAATACATGGTCAGAACTGTGTTCCCAGGCTTTGGCTAGCATAAAAGGCCTTGAGCAAGAGGTTGAAACTGATATTGAAAAGAGGGAACAGGAAGGTGGTAATACAGAAAAGAAAAATTTAGAGATGCAGGCCCAAATGCAACACAAAGCAGAGAAGAAGAACCAAAAGCCGCTTGAAATAAAGGATTCTGAATGTGCAGCTCTCAAGTCAAAGCTTCTTGAGGTGGAGAGAAGCAGGGTATGCTACTTGTGCTCATCCTTAACCATCCAGCATTAGATCTCTTCATAATTGTTGCTTGTTACCATGAGTTTGCATTGAGATCATGGCACAAAGAAGCATTCCTAATTTCTCTGCATGTTCCTTGACATATGAGGAAGTAGTTTGTTAAGTATTGTCTGCGATACTGAATCTCATTGTGCCTTCTACCCCAACTTTAAGTGCAATGCTACCAGGAGTGTGATGCTACCTAATGTCACTGCATGTTGCCATTTCGTACATGATGAGAAGGTGGAGGTATCATCACCATGTGTCTCACTTGAGAAACTGCAACCTTCCGATGCTTGGTACTCAGCACTGGCAAAAGAGCGAGACATACTTCGGGAGGAACTTGAGAAGGTTAAACAGAAATGCAACCGTAAAGCAGTTCAACTTCGAGAGAGTGTTGCAAGGAGACACAAACTTGAGGTATGGCATAGTCTGTGTCTGTGAACTAAAATTGTCCTGCAAGGAAAGGCAAGGTTGTCTATGGTCTGATGTGTGGAAAAAGCATTAGATTGTCTCTTTGTTACTGGACAAGATTGTGAATCAGCCAAAAAGCATCTTGTCAGCTGATGTTGCAGATGGAGAGTGAAAGTGAAAAACGGGAACGGTTGCACTTGGTAGCTGCCTTATATGAGCTGGAAAAGGAGGTGGACGTTACAGTGTCTGCAATAGACTCCCTGCAAACAGAGACACTTGAGAGTGTGCAAACACTTCTAGTTGATGTGCAGAACTTCCAGGTATGAGTATGGATCTCAAGCTCTGGACTTTGTTTCTGGTTTGCCATCTCAGCAACAGGTACTTTTGTG
This sequence comes from Sphagnum contortum, assembly GCA_963920785.1. Classification (NCBI taxonomy): domain Eukaryota; kingdom Viridiplantae; phylum Streptophyta; class Sphagnopsida; order Sphagnales; family Sphagnaceae; genus Sphagnum; species Sphagnum contortum. The sequence continues at coordinate 11,085,341 of OY987290.1, read as the reverse complement.
TGTGAGGATGTCACACTCTCTTTCTCAAAGTTGTCATTGATTTCTTCTTCTTTGTCATCTCTCCTGGAGACAAGCACTAAATTCTAGGATGTATTTAACATGGAAAGTGGGGATCTAATGTCAAAGTTCATGTGTCCCAGTCAAAGGAAAAGAATCTGGATCCATTCTTTTGATTCCCTCCCTGCTCATACTGCTTCCAGGAAAATATATGCAAAGCTGAAATTTTCAGCAGCATGGAGACAAAATACAAGCATGGACGAGAAAGTGAGAGTACAGAGACTGTGGATAATCAATCAGGTGATGGACAAAGTCTATTGATATGGAATGCAGAGGTGAAAAGCTCGGAATTGGAGAACCTTAAGGGGAATACCCAGACAAAATGTTCTGTGTCTAGACTTTCTGCTGGGAAGGACAAGCTCGTTAGTGAAATTTCTACAGCAAAACTGGCTATGAAGCGAGCACTACATGCATGCAAAAGCCGATTAGGAAGTCTTGGAAATGAGTTTTTGAGCAAGCTGGAGATGGTAGAACTTGATTGCGAGAACCTCCGTTGGCAGAACAAGATTCTTGAGTCTGAGAAGCAGGAGAAATCTAAAAGTATTCAGGAACTATGTGCTGCTGGGCAGAGGCTTGGTGCACAGTTGGAAGATCTATACTCAAAAACAGGAAACTTGGAGAAGGAACTGCTTGCACTCCAGAGGGAAAACTTTATGCTATTGGAGAAGCAGGAGAAGGGAAGCACGGTGTTTGAACAGGAAGAGATGCAAGAAACTCCTCCAGCACTTCTTCACTCAGGAAGAAACCTGCAACATTTGGAATTGGAGTATGAAAAGATGACCGAGCAACATCAGGTACAAACTAATCAATCTCATCAAATGAGTCTCAGATGCAGTGATACACAATAGTTCAAGATTGCAAAGATGCTTGGGAATCTATGCTTAGACTGTCTGTCCATTCTTGCACTAAAACTTGACTATGCTGCTGTCAAGTTTGACAGATTAGAAATGTCTCTCCAGTTGATGACAACCTTGAAAGAGGAAGTATCCAATCATACCTCACTCCAGCCTTTTTCCAAAGACATAGAGCATATCCATCTTCTGTAGAGGCTTGAGAGAGTTTTTCAGAAACTATATAGGCAAGCTCCTATTCTGTAGTGCTATTCTGAACAAACCATTGTAGGTGATACAGAAAGAGAGGATGAAATTCAAGGAAGAGCTGAAAATAGCAAAACTGGATGTCACAAGAGTGAGAGAAACATCACAAAAGCAGGAAGCAGAGCTTTCAAGCATGACTCAGGACAGAAACAAACTGCGGAAGTTGAAAATTAAGCTGGCACTTGAAAATGTGTCACTGAAGGAATCTGTTGACACACTCAAGAACAAGATTGAGAAGCTTGAAGCTGATCATGGGAATGCAGCTATGGAGAAGGTTTCACTCACAGAATCTCTGGCAGACTATAAGGGCAAAGCAGAGAAGCTTGAAGCTGAGTGTGAAAACTTACGACGGAGTCATCAGGAAGCACTTGAAAAACAGTGGGATGTTCTTGAGGCTGAATTGAAAGCCTTTGAGAGCAAAGTGGAAGAACTGGAGGCTGAATGTGAAAGTGTTCGTCACGACTACTCCTCCTGCAAGTTAGAAGTTTCAGATCTGGCAAGAGAACGAGATGAATGTCAGATTGCACTCAACAAATCCAAGGCCATATTGGAGAATCTGGAAAGGGAGTACAATAGCTTGCAGAAGGATCACAGGGTCATCAATGCTCTCAGAGTGAAAGAGCAAGCTAGATTGAAGTCAGCCTTCGAAGCATCCGAACAGAAGGCAAAAAAGCTGGAGATTGCTAGCGCAACACTACAGAAGGAGCATGAGATACTCTCTGCCGAGAAATCAGTCCTGCTGCAAGAGAGGGACAGTGCACACAAGAAGCTGGGCTATATTGAAGTCCAGAACGTTGAGCTGGGCTCAAGTATTGAGTACTTGCGAAATGAGCTAGAGAAAGCAACTAAAGAAAGAAGCAAATTAGGTGTTGGTGATGACATTCTCCTTGTGCAAGATGTTGTCAATCTTCGTGCTTTGGTAAGCTCGTTGCAGGTAGACTTGGCCACAGCAGCGAAAGAGAAAAAAAGGCTGAATGGCATGGAGGTATCTCTCAAGCAAGAGCTTAAAAAACTGACTGAAGAACTCGCTCTCATGAAAACCAAGAATGCTCGGATAGGTGCTCCAGTCAAGGAGAAAGACGGAATGGATCCTCCCCCACCTCCCCCTCCACCTCCTGCTGTAACGGCTGTCAAAGAGGATACTAGACAGGTACATACTGTTTCATCATCAAGTGCAGATGCTGCTACTGCAGTCAAAGGAGGAGAGGATATGAAAAGGGACCAGCAGCACAAGCTTAAACAACAGGTGAAAGGACTTGAATCACAGTCCTGTCCAACAAAGAGGCAGCTGGATACTGCAGGCAATGAAAAAACCTGCCTGACCCTGAAAGAAGCATCTGTAAGCAAAGGAGTAATTCAATTGCAGGAAGAGATTTCTTCACTGAAAGGAGAAGTGGCAATGGCACTGAAAGAAAAGGAGAGAGCTTGCAGTGCTGAGTTCGGTTATCTAGAAACAATTCATTCCTTGAACCAGAAACTGGCATGCTTAGTCAAAGAGAAAGATCAAATGATGGCAGAAAAATTGTTTCTCAAGCAAGAACAGGATGATCTGCATGCTGTGATCTCAATATTGGAAGGAGAGAGAGATGCCCTGAAGGAGCAACTGGAAGTTGATGAAGGTGCAACAAGAGTGGATTTGGATATGACTGAGAATAATGGTAAGGTCAAAATTGCTACAGAGCTTTCTTCAGCATGTCAACTTGATGAGCTCGTGAGAACCATCCACTCACTTAACAAGCAACTTGTTCAAGAGGATGACAAGCTTCAGGTAGCCTTCTCTCTGTTGGCACAGCAGAAGGATGCAGCTGTAACAAAGAAATTGAAGCCTGCAAAGAATGCAGACATCCATATGATGGACAATCAACTGGGTCGTGCAGCAAACGCAAAAGAGAAATTAGCTTTGCTTACATTGTCTCTCAAACAACAGCTTGCAGAGCTTCCAAGAAGACACAGCATAAAATTAGAGCCAACTGAAGTAACTGAAGAGAGAGATCAAGTTTTGCTGGGGAAAGATCATTTTTGTTTGCAAGATTGGGAGATGCTCTTTGAAATTATATCTCTTTTGAGTGAAGATAGATGTGCTCCAATGAAGACAATTGAGATCAACCACACCACAGAACTTTCTGCTATGAAAAAGGAGACATTGGTTATCTCTGCACAGGAAAAGAAGGTTGATGACTCTGAAATATCACTTCACCAAAACCTTGATGAACTTATCTTCACCACAATAAACAGGGAGGCTGCATCACTTGATAATGTATCCAGAGAGAATGATGGCATGCCACCACTGAAGACAGACGCTGTTGTCATGGAGCACAACAATCTTAATGGAACAGTGTGTGAATTGGAGATGGCAAAGGATGTGGGAGTCAAAGGACTTGAGCAAAAGCTACCGAAGAAGGAACATGTTGACATGAACAAGAGGCTGGCATGTGCTGTTGTTGAGCAAGATAATGCCAGACCTCAGGTTGCAGAGATGCAAGTGCTCTTGTCAAACCAGCAACCTCCCCAAAATCCTGACATTCACGTCAAGACACTGCACACCAAAAACAGATGTCTGAGACATGAAAATGTATGTCTTTCAAGACTTTCCCTGAAATCATACATATGAATGCTATGTGGTTCAATACAGATCTCAATGGTCAAACTCTCAGCAAGATTTAAGTGCATGAAATTGACCAAATCTCAGACAACTGAAGAGGTTTATACACCAAATATCCACAAGACCTACACATTGTCAATGGTGTAATCATTTGATTTGCCCCTTGATCAAACTGTAATACTTTCATTAGCCAGAACTTCAGAGTCTTCTGATTTCCTTTTGTCATTGGCAGAAAATGTTGACAGATCACATGGAGAAACATCAATTGGAGCTGGATGCAACACAGAGAGCAGCTCCCAATACTAAGCAAGTGCTTGAGGTGAAATTGATGTTTGGATGTTAAGATTTTTGCAGGGCACACAGCCAAATTTTGGGGTCATTTTTGTTTTTGCACTCTCTCACCTGTAATGCTGTTTTCCCCACTTCTGTGAATTTGTAATTATTTTTTTCCTTGCCTGAAGCAATCAGTCTTCTCAGCTGAGGTGAAACATTTGGAATTCTCAACTAGGACTGCTGTTGCGAGAGCAGCATATCAGGACAAGAGAGTAATGGCTGAAGTATCTTCATGTCAAATAAGCACATCTACAATGAGAAACTTGAATGTGGCTGTTGCTGTAGTTTCAGAATCAGCAACAGCTGTCATCCCCAATTTGAGGCCGACTTCGTAGGCATGCATCCTCACCTACAGACCACTCAGGTGAGCTTTGTGACCATGAGGTTAACTTTTTTATGATGTCTTTTCCATAGGCTTTCCATCACTAAATACTCCCCAATCAGACATTGGAGTCACAATTCTCTTGGTGTGCAATAGTGATTTTAATCAGAATCCAGTTTCTTGTATCAATCACAACAAGACGGCATTTATAGGGTAGGTGTACAGAGGATGAAGAAGAGATTTGATGGGATCATTGAAGTCTGTGACTTATGGACAGAGTTGCCTGATGTGTCAAGAACAATCAGTTTTATTTCCTTTGTTTTCCAAATAAGTTGATGAGGCTGGCTGCTCTTATTGTTTGCAGCTCCCCTCTCTCTTGGGATCCATCCCATCACAAGACCAAGTCAGAAGGAGACAAGACACCTTCAATGGCACCATCCAGGCCTAGACCATTTCACCAGTGACAAGCTCCTCCATATAGACACATATTGGAGGAGACATTACTTGATCAAGTGATACTGTGGATTCTCAGCTTGGGCCCAGAAAGCTCTTAATCCTGAAATTCACTATGTCCCCAGAAAGCTGTCAATTCCCAAATCTGCTTCATCCCCACCAATAGTCTGTTTGTAGATGTGGCTAAAGTGGGTACTGAAGAGAGGTGCTAGACAAGGAAGCTTCCGGAAAAGCTGTAATTTTGGGCTTTCAGTGTGGTGCTTTGAAGTAATTTTTGGTGCTGAGGATTTATATTACTGCAGCTACAACATTTGGCTAGTTGATCCATATTTTCAAAAAAATTGTTTTCTGCTCAAGCTCTTGTTTGCACCCCATTAACCAAGACCTCAAGATCTATCTTTGCTTTTGGCAGAAGTTTTGCTAGACATGGCCTTGAGGTGCCTTGTGAAGAAATATGTTTTCTTCATGAAGAAAGATGTTAGGACCTGATCTTGCCTCCTAGATCTTGTGTTTGCCACTAGCAGCTACTTTTATTGTAATCACACCAACAAATTTGTGAATCTTGCAATCAATTTTTTATTTTCCATTGTAAACTTGAAGACCCACCTCCTAGTTGAAAAAATAGATGCAATGAATTGAAATGAAAATATGCACATGTTAATTTAAACCTTCTTTTTGGCATGGTTAAGTTTGAATAAATCAACAAGTTCTTTAAGCGATTTTACACAAGGAAAAGAAAAGTTAATGAAAGAGTGCAAATATGTTCAAAGTAGCCAATGGGATTACTTTATAAAAGGATTGTGACTCTTTTTTTAGTCTTTTTCATTTTTTCATATGAATATGTTTTTTGAATGAAATATTTTGCAACTTTTTTTTATTGAAAATACATATAGTTGCATGAATATATCAAATGTCTTGTGTTGGTCATTGTTGAATAAATTTGAATTTTTCAAAGTGTGCAAACCTGTCAAAATGACACCAATCAAGAGAGAACGTTCAAAAATATATTGTTAAATTTATTTTAATGTATATTTCACGGTCTATCAGAATTTGGTAACTGTTTTAGCACTCTTGAAAGCACAACATTCTCAGAGTTTCAAGCACTATACTGAAGGTGTGGGACAGGAATCAGAATGAGAACTTAGAAGTACAGGGATCTATATGGAAATGAACATAAACCAACATGAACATTTGTTGTGAACCAATTTGGAGGACAATAACATAAGAGACTTTTGAGATAGAATACATTGCTTTTGGAGTATGATTGGAAACATTACTGGGGACTTGGACCTTAATCAGGAACTTTGACAAG